>OZ026846.1:4716584-5134432 GCA_964023205.1 Lutraria lutraria | reverse complement strand
TGCTGGACTAGATCGGTGATCATTGATTAGATCTGTATCAATAAGTTTGATTCTCAATTTATCACAAATTTTGCCAATGAATGGATCGTCATGATTGAGAACATATTTGCTCAGCATAAATAACTTCTGTTCTCTTTGAGGCAAATGTGAAAGTTTTCCAATCAGAAGTTTATGTTGATCAACAGAGCAAGCAGCTCCATGTTTGCCTGAAATAAGTGAAGAAGAAAATTAATCTTTAGTTTTAACTACTTTGACAGTGATCTTTTTGGCCTGATTGGGAAAAGAAACAGTTTTTTATTTCAGCACTGAATGTTAGTTTTGTTACAATATATTTAATTATAAATAACCGTTAAAAAAATCGCTGGCTGAGTGAAAAAATTTCACTGTATAATGTGACAAATTAGTATTTAAAAAAAAAAATTGTATAAAATCCATAAATTCACCATGATCAATCATGAAGTGTCCGAATTTGCCTATCCGAATATACCGTATTTAAGTAAACAAACCAGTATAGGCGCTTGGGCGCAAAAATCTAAATTAATTAGGCGTGACAACATCACAACAGTTATCATAACATACTATACACGAAATTATCAAATATATATCATAATCAAACCTTTTGTGACTTCGTTCGTAGGTTTGTTCCTAAGTACACTAATCTGGGTCAGACGCCCCATTGACGACGAAAGGCATGACGGTACCAAATGTTTTTAGCGATGGTAGTTTTATGGTGGGACCTCGATAGGTAGTACACGATGTTATTGTAAATATGTTTATAACGGAACAGCAGTACAATATGACATCTAAATTCAATGTGAGTCGTGCATGGACAAGAACAACAACTCTGATAAAGTCTGAAAAATAGCATATACACCGGTTGAACTCATTCGGAATACTCGCCCTTTTCCGTTTCAGTTTAGAGAAATGACCGAACAGTTACGATTGCAGACGAACTGTCATTTACGAGATAGTCGCTAAAGACACCAGCAGAGCGAGGACACCAACGGTGGTAGGCTCCGTTATACTCCGTAACACCGCCTACTGGATAGTAGGTCTTCAATTAGGCAGGCCGGATAAAGTACGGAATACCGGACTCCGTCTCACGAACTGAATTTCCTATTTGCGAGACGGATTTGCCTAGAATATATCTATATTAAAAAACAACTAGAATATAAATATATTATCAGTATAACCGATTTTTTAAAAACTTATAAACAATTGTAGCGGTATCGTATATTGGCTGAAATATTCACCAGCCCGATTAGCTCAATTAGTAGAGCATATCTGACTTGCAATCAGGAGGTCGCAGGTTCGGGCCACGCATCGGGTACATTATTTTCCTCCTCCAATAATTAAAATGGACATCCAGTGAGGGTAAATAGGTGCATGCATGCCTTTTGTTATTATAATTGGTTTGATATATTTTACTTTTAAAAGTGGACATCCATTGAGACAGGGATGCTATATGTAATATAGCATCCCTGGTTGTGGGTAGGTAACTTAATTAGTTTAATATGTTTTACTATTAATAATGAAATAAGAATTAAGTTCATTTCGAGGGACGGACTCCGGTATTCCGTACTTTTTATTTCTATCCAGTGGGCGGAGTTTCTGAATTTAACGGAACCTACCTCTGCTGGTGTCTCTTTAGCGATTACCGTCAGTACGGTCTATGTTGCAATTCTCGACTTTCCAGTAGCCCATAATCCTTTGCGACATGGTGACTTCCGGTTTACTTCCGTGTTTCACAACATTAGCGTTACAAGTTTACAAAACGATCACTGATAACGATAATTCTTAATGACATAACGAACCAACTACATCGTAGGTAAGTAGTGGCTTGAAGGTATTAATTACAGTTCAAATATTTCGCTGTCATTTGTTTTAACAATATATTACGGTCTCCAAATTCTACATTCAAGTGGGTGGGGTAAATCAACGGTATTTAGTTTTTCCCTGTCTATTATTAATTTTACTGACTAAAAATGAGAGGCTGTGTCTTCTAACAATGTTAAATGATGTAAAACTAAATAGCTGGATGATTTATTTTTAAAAAATCATAACAGCAGGCACAATATTATATAGAAGTTGGCATTAATTGTAAAGGTTAAGGGTATGTACTATAAGGCCCCACCTGAATTTTGTGGGTTTTGACTTGTGGTTTGTGCTCATTCCACAAACTGTTATTTTTTTTGTCTCTATGACAATAGTGTTAATTTTTGTAAAAAATAAGTGAAATGTTAAATATTAAACTATATTATTTTCAGAGGATGGACATTCCGGTTCCTTCTACTACCTGTGCACCAATAATTGTTAGTGGATCAGTCGGGGCTCATTGCTAGGTGATACAATGCACAAGGGCTCTGCACCGAGATGTGTGGAAGTTGTCATGTTATTGTTTTACCGAAGGATGAGAAGCAGAATAAAAGCTGGCTGGACCAAATAAGACGGGACGTTATCTATACAGATATATGCTAATGGGAAAACCATTCCTTTTGAGCCAGATTATCCTTCCCGGGTTCGCTCAGCACATTTGTTGAAGGTATAAATTTGCATAGCATTCTGATAAATCATCAAAGAACTTCAGTACAAAACAACTTGAAATTGTTTCAGTTTAATTTTTAAATGTTAGTAAAAAATGGTCCAAATGAATGATACAACATATTTTATTCATCAGTTTGTCTGACTTTCTTGCTTCTATTTAATTATATGTGCAAGGTACGAAATTGTGCCACTAAAAGTGAAATAGTGATTGAAGTTACAGTGTCAACTTTAAATTTGTGTTTTGCCAATGACTATACTTGCATTCCAATAAATACAGTGTAAATTATCATTTTGACTGTGAATTTTACTCTATTGTATCTAGCATTGATCAAAGCAATGATTTTGTGATAGTGTTGTTTGATGGTTGCTGATATGCTATCATTATTTGACGTTTCATGAAATCAAAATATAGTACTATATCTATTACAGGGTATTTTTCAAAGTAATTTAGTAAATAATATTTTAATTCTACAACCAGTATTAGGTCAAATAAGTGCGAAAAGAAAACAGTTAATTTGGCCTTCAAAATATTGTGTTTGGTAATTCATATTATTTGTAAAGCTTCTTTCTGTTTATTTTTCCAGGTGTACAGACTTCACCACAGTCCAATATGACTCATCTGAGTGACCAGTTCAAATAGAAAGTACAGCGATCACTACATTTCCCAAAATCATGGTTGAAGATTATATTAAACTAGACACTTTCAATCCAGATTATAACTGCAGATGATTCTAGGTTGAGTGACTTGGAGAGGCTATTAAGGTCAAAGCAGTTGAGACTGGAAAAACATTAAGGATAGTTTGTGTTTTAGTTTTAAGGCAACCTACCAAATTGTGCTGTTTTGTCACTATGTGCAATCATGAAATCGAGAACAAAACCAACAGGTGTGAATTACTGGAGAGGAAAAGCAACCAGCACTTTAAATTAATCACCAACAATGTATTCCAGCAATTTCATTGTAGACGTAGTACAAACTTTTGATTCAAGTGTTGTTTTTTCAGTACTTGGATAAACATTCGGTGTTCAGAGTCAATTATTTGTGTGTAAGGTTGCATCGTAAATTTGTATTGATTTATACGTGTTTGTTAAAGATTGTTCGAGTCAAGTGAATTGATATTAGAAATAATTAACATCACATAGTTATTATATATGGCCTGGTGCACAAATTATGGTGCATTTCCTTAAATTTGACTGTAATGGCTCAGTTTTATATAAGTTGTGTAATATTAGCTTTTAAAGGTTGACGTTTTCTTTCAGTATGTATACCTGTTATATGTTTGCCTGTAATGAATTAGCATCTAGTTTTTTCACTTTTTTAAAATCAATGCAGTTGTTGGAGTTGGAAAGTAAAGTATTATGAGACTTCTAATTCAATAAGGAAAAATTAAAGCGGATTGATCTGATACCCTATATATTTAACAGGGATTATTGGAGCGATTTTATAGACGAAATTCGGTCATATTCCCATTGGAAAATAGTATCTTTTTTTCCCAATTCACAGACAAAAATTTCCCAATCCCCCCCCCTCAGAATTTTTTTTTATCAATTTCATAAGTTCACTAACATAACTATTGGTATTAAATAAGTTAAAATTGTTGCTATACATTTTCCCCAATTTTGATTAAACACTGCAAAAACTACCAATCCCAAGGGTATGGGTCAAATTCCCAAAATACTGAAAAAAAACTGTATTAAGATACACCCACAAATAGTGGAGATATTTTGAAAATCTGAAATGTGGGTAGCTGTTATGGTCTTAAAATTACAACAACCCATATTCCCTATAGTAAGGAATTTTTTCAGCGTCAATAGAGGTATAACTCACTTCTGTGACAAAGTTCAAGTTTTTTACTTCAATATTCCATAAAATCTAATGCTTACAAAATGTGGTTTATACTTAAAAAATGCCTAAATTTAAAATACTGTGAAAAAATAACACCATCATATTTTCTGGGTAACTTACTGAAGATCTAGTCAAATCTATATTATAAATTTTTGATAAAAAATACAACAACAAAATTTCATCCCAGAGTTTGGCAGGCCTTTGAAGTTAAATCCAGTGGCCACATTAGATGTTAATCAGTGCAATTATCAAAGGTCTTAGGGAGTAAGTCCCAGAACAGTATGGGGTCCTTAGATATCATCAAAAACATGTGTCACCAAAAGTTTTATGGTCATACATTGTTTATTGCAGCTGATAAGTATGACACTTTTCAAGACTAATGTATACCATCAGATAAGATCAAATAATGATAAATCAATTGTTCATTATGATAAAACAATGTGTTTGTAAAAATGAATTGCCAAATGCAACATGAAATTTACATAAAAGACAAAATAAAACAAGAAATTATTAATTTGTGTCCTCAATTATAAGCTTAATAGCAAAAGAATGATAATCTAAACTGCAAAATATCTTACTTAGAACATTTTTTTAGGTTAATTAATTAATGCTATAATTTAGTGATGAGTGAAAAGAAAGATAATTTAAACAGCAAAATAAATTAATAAGTTCATTAATTAGTGCTATAATTAAGTGATGAGTCGAACAGGTGTCAAATCAGTGTAATAAAAATGACAAAAAATAGTTTATTATAACTTTATTCTTCTAAATGTTAATAAAGATGAAGAGGTGTTCTTGTTAGCTACTGAAATAATGTAAGAACTGTAAACTAAGCATGATGTAAGTACAAAAAGGGGCAGTCAATGACTTAAACTCAATACAGGACCTGCCTATCAACTGTGTAATGTCCATCCCCGTAATGTAATATCTGTCCCCTTTCATTAAAATGAAAAAAAATGCTTTGAATATAAATTAAGAATGAAAAGAATTGTTTTTGTAAGTTTTATGTCTGCATATCTGTTACGTCAGTGAATTACAGCTTTTTAATGCTAATATGGCAATAATTATATCTTTAGATTTAACACAGGAATGCTAGTTTTTTCCTGTTTATGTGTTATTTTCACCTGCTTCATATTTCTAAATAAATGATTTTCCTCATGAAAAAGACAATGTATATTGAACCAGTATGTACTGAAATAGCAAATGGTATGAAATAAGGACAGTTGAAACTTTCTTTGTTTTCTGGTTACACATTTAAAAAGGTGTAATGCTCCTGTCAGTAATGTCTGTCCCCAATCTGTGTCTATGAACATCCAAGAAATAATAAAAACCAGAGTGAAAGTTATCTTTTCATTACTGGGTTGTGTTTCTAGATGGTCTAGACATACTTAAAAAGTGGAAAAATACAGAAAATTCAGTACTTTATTTTTTGGTCCTAATGCTAACTCAAATGAACCATAATTTGTGCACCAGGCCATATTATACGAGTTGATATATAATTATAATTAAATATATAATTTTTTATACCTATGTAATGTTATTATTTTAATATATATATATGTATATCAATATGACTGCAGTTGAAATGACAAGAAAATAAAGTGTATATTTATTGATTTAACTCTATTTAATAATCTTACTATTGAATTATAATTTCATCCCCTACTTATGGGGGAGACATTCCGTAATGTGCAATCTGCCACACTATGTTTTCTACCAATTTATTGTGTTCTTTATGACCCTGAGTCTTCAAATTTCACTGGTTGTCTGGTGTTATGTAAATGATCACTATTGTTTTTAGGGTCATAGGTCACAGTGACTTGAAGAGCAGAAACCGGTTCCTTATTCAGTCTGTGAAATTAAGGTTTGAAATGAGGTTGTCTGAAACAGAACTTTTAGCTGCTTTTGCTATGATTTATTAATGAAAAGTTGGTTGTCCGAACCAAAATTTTGGTTCTCCAAATGTAAAATTGGTTGTCTCGGACAACTGCTAATTTTGCAGACTGCTTATTACTAACAGTCTAACATGTATGTCGGGCAATACCATTTAGTTTCATAGGGCGATCAGAAAAACACACTGCCATAATAAGGAACAGTGGAAATTATTATCTGCACGGGTTGCAAAGATATCAGTATTTGCCACCGAAAGGTGAAGAGTTAAATGAGGAACATTCAGTAACAAACTTGATGTAAAAGTAACATATTTATTAAATATAAATTCAACCTACAAGTTAATTGAGACATTGTTCCGAATCTACAGTATAAACATGAAGGAATCTTCTTGTGTACAATGATAGTATGTACAAACAGATTTACGAACTCAGTTCAGACAGAAATATCTGTCACTAAGGGTTAATGTTCTGATAACAACACTTCATTGGCAGTTTAATGTCTGCATCATTGTCTCTACATGCTTTCTTCAGTTGGTCTGCTTTAAGGCAAGCAACACTGTTATAATCTTTCAAAACGAGTAGATGTTCTCTTTCTGAAAGAAAATAAGCATACATTATAAAATGGAAGTAACAACAATGACTACAAAGTAACTAACTTGCTTTCTACCAAAAGCACTCTGTTTAATATATACAATGTGAGAAGCTCTGCCTGTTTAATTATATAATAGCTTCTTTTGATTTATGAAAATTCAATATGTGTGGCATGGGCTTGATCCCCAGTATAGACCTAAAAATATTGAAAATTTAATTCCTCAAATTGACAGTCCTTTTATTGTTATATAAATGTCAATTACATAAATACTTTTAATACTTACAAAGTTTAATGTAAACTTTCCAATACTGAACGCTATATGAATGCGACATGCTTCGACTGCTGTTCACCAAACTACCAATAAATACACACTTCAAAGACTCTGAAATAGGAATATCAATCATACAGCAAGCTTATTTTTCAATATAAATTTCAGTTCTCCGTTCACTGATCTCAGTTCAGTCAGTTGATCTAATGTCAAATAGATTTACTTGCTATATCTGAGCCCATTATCTTGCGAACTAGTTTAAGTACAGAGAGATAACATACATTGTATGTTTTGTTTGCATTTAGTAATCAGGTATATATGCACAAAAAAACATGGATAACAACAGGCAGCGAGCAGCGGTTCATACTAGAAGCACCTGTACATCAAACACTACCTGAACTATCATGTATCTCGAAGAGTTTTCAAAAGGCAAAAAATCTGCCAGACATTCAGACTGATAAATTTAAGCTTGAAAAAATTCTGTCGGGACGAAAGGAACTCTGTCATGTGGTTAACAAGTATAAATGCATATACATCAGATAAATAAGAAGCCGGACAACTGATTTGGTGAGAGAAGATTCTTTAATCGGCTAACACACAATCTAGCGGACAAGTCCTTCGGTATGGCGCCTTTCGCGAAGTTTGATCACATGTCTATATTTCAAATGGATCTGTATTTGTTTGATACATGTAACATACTGTGATACAATGATTATTTATAATAGTCTATGACTGTAACAGTTACGATGTGGTGTGTGAAAGTAAATTAAAAAAGAACAAGATTCTGATTCCTACAATCTAAGTCAGTTGGCATAACCAGAGACATATCTGGCATAATGACGTATTTTTAATGTCACTACATGTATGTTATATGCATATTATGATTATGCCACTCGATTTTATGACTGAATATAATGAAAGCGTGCAATCAGACATCAAAATACATAAAAATACAGTAAAAATAACAGTTTTTTAAGGATAAACAAAAATTTACAAACATTTGTTTACATTACCCCACCCACCATTAACGCTTGACATCAAATTTGTTAAACGAGGTTTTGACGTTTGTAACTCTTTTTAAACTGTAAATTGTGTGTTAACTTAACGAAATTGATAGGTATTATTAAATACTTACATTCATTACTTGTCTAATGTTCCAATCAATTAGTGTTTTAGGCTCAAATTGTAAATAACCGTTCTCTTGTTTTTCTACATGGAAACGAAACCGGAAGTCACCTTTTCGCAAAGGATTATGGGATTCTGGAATAAGGCGAATGCGTACATGTTCTAGTTACAAATTGTTTGTTTTTGTTTACATTTGTCAGGCTTATCAGTCCAGTTGATGATGTATCGATATAGCTTTCGTTAAAATTCTATCAGAAGAATGTCCGATGAAAATTCGAAGCGTTGTTATGGGACATCACGCGATCATAAAGTTAAACCTGGTGAAGTTGAACATTTAGGAAGCGCAGAAGACGAGTTCAATTCGTCGGATTTGTATGAATTAGACCTTGTGGACACAGGCGGCTATGACAAATTTCGACACATCTATAGTAAATATACACATTTTCTTGGAAAAGTTGACTAGTTATCTCGGCGTTTTCCAAAAATTAAGAGTCCATTATGGTTCCAAGAGTGTTCTACTTTCTGTTTCATTTTGAAAATAGTCTTAAGTCAGTGATTTTTTCGTATGTTTTACAGCCTTATAAGGTTGTTTCTCCTAGCCCAAAAGTATTATATTTTCCCCTAAATTGCCCCCTAAATGAAGTCATTTTCCACCAAAAAGTAATGAAAGAATTCCAATAACTAAGGAAGTGGAATAGGCTGACCCAAGGACCATGCACATTTGTCACCAGTACCATGACTTATGCTGCATGTTGAAATGCTGTTAAATTGATAAATAATTATACTCTTAGTTGATGGTTTTTGCTTCATATTTCCCCCATTTTCTGACTTAATATCGTGCTATACTTTCCCCTTCAGAAAGCCACAGGTAGTTTTGAAAATTGCAAAAAAATCACTTACATTGCCATGTTCTTGTAAGTCAAGCATTTAATTACACTGACTGAGCATGTTGTGGATTAAGTGCACGTTGTATAGCTGAGCCAAGATTTAACCTAGCTTCTCCCATTGATACTCAGTTAAAAATCACACCTAAATCAGTTTGGGTCTGCCAAACTGAAGACCTAGCGATGACCTACTCAGATACAGTATATACACATAAAAACATCAGCATAGGTATACCGTCGAGTAACCCTAAATCGTGATACCTTCGTTTTCGTTATACCGGAAATATTTACAAAAAGCTCGCGCTATAATTTGTTGAATGACGTCATACCCTGGAAGCCAACTGCAGAGACGACAAACCACTGTCGGCAATAAAAAAAATGCTTCGAATAGCTCTTGGAAACATAAGAAAATAGGTTCCCTTTATATACTATGATAAAAGCATGTAAAAAAGATAATTCAATTAGTAAACCTACATCTTACATTAATTTTTCAAAATATAACGATCTTTCTCTTAAAATCTGTTTAGCAGCTGATTGTTTACACCATTTACAGTTACGTCATGACCTTGGATGACTGGTTCCGTGGCTGATATTTAAATTACGAAATGGAAGGAAAGGTTACCTACTTATATGGTTGGAGACACCTAAATTTAATGTTTTGTCACTTGTTAAAAACAGTCACCATGTAGTTTATTGACCGAAATACAATAAATTGTCAATAAAAAATATATATATTCCCCCATACACATCAAAAGAATGTGTGAGCCACATTAAACCGAAATCTGGCATATAAATTTAGAAATATATGGTACTAGATCTAGATCTAGCCCGCATCCAGCAAAATGCAGACAGGCAATATTCACCAACAATTCTAACGAAGGTCTATGAGATAGGCTATAACTGTTGATGCCGAAATAAAAGATAAAATAAACCATAAAATTTAAAAAACGGATCTAAAATAAACCTTTAAATACATAAAACTGCATGTTAAATGATATCATTTGTATATATATGGCCAATTTTGTTTAATTCAGCCATTTCGCTAAACCTCACGAAAACTGTTCTACCATACTTAATGGAAGTCTCATTTTGTACATGTATGAAAATGGATGTGTCCATGAGTTAGCAATGAATGATATTTTTAAAACATATGCGAGGTTATACGTGTTAAGTTGTGTTATTGATACGTAGTTTTTGAAGTTTGTGAGAAACAATATTGTTCTTGAGCGTGCTCGATGTTTCCTTAACCTCACGGAAACTGGTTACTCGGGGGTAAATGACAAGAATACTATTAAAAGATATCTCAGAAAGTGATTTTCAAAGCTTTGTATAATCATATAATTGTAATGTGTGTCACTTGAACCTCCTTTTTCGAATGTGTATAAGATCTCTTGGTATTAAATTTTGAAATGTTTTATTTTGATTGTGACTACAGATGATGTCTATAAGAATCCTGATAGGGATACGGGAGCTGACAGTGAAGATGATTGGTCTGTAAGTAAAGTAATTATTTTCTCATTTGGCCAGACATTTAATGTTTAATGTATGTTAAATGATAACCGTGCTATTGAACAAAACATCGTCACAGCTTATTGTGTAAGAAAATCAGTCAAAAATAAATAATTTGTTTAAATAGGCGTTTTCTTTGAAAAGGTCACCATTAGTCATTTCTGCATGAAATTTTCCTTCAAGTCTCTGAGAAAGCTATGTTAAGGTCGTGTCTTAAGGCATAGGTTCACAGTGTCTGTTAATTTCTGTTGTAGATATACAAACAAAAGCATGTTATAGAAGATTTACCAGACTATGAAAGTCCAATTGAAGACAATGAGGATCCTATCATAATATCAAGTCAAGAGATGTCTGATGATAATGATTCCAACAATGATTCGATGATGAAAGAAATTTTCAGTGATGATTTTGAACATGAGCATTACGTGGAGACAGACCGTTTTGTTGGCAAAGTATGTTACTATTTTTGTAAAAGATTTTGCTTTGATTAATATTAATTCGATTCATTTGGGTACAACACTGTTTTTCAACAATTTTTTAGTTATACACAGCAGCCTATTCACCTAACCAGTTTTCCGGGACTGTAATCCTAACCATGCACTACTAACCCTTCCACGTTGACATTTTGTCACATTTTCATGGAGGGGTATGACCAGCCGCGACCGGCGACTGAGAATCGAACCTGGATCGCCGGGATACAAATCCAGAGCACTAACCACTGGACCACGGCCACGGCAGTTTGATATTAAAGTCAATGTTTGATCAACATTTATGTGTATAATAATCTCGTATATATTAAATGTTGGCAGTCTCATTTCTTAGGTTTATTTTTTCAGTCTAGGAAACCAAATTTAGGACGACCAAAGCCTTACTTCACTAAGTATGATGATGTTGGGTCAAAAAATAAAGGAAAACAACTTCTTTCTGGAAAAAGTACTGTCAAGTCTACATCAACCATCAACAACAGTGTAGTAAGATTAAGATTTAGTTCATCCTTAATGTTCAAAGCTGCAGAACTTTGTCTCATGGCTTCATGTAAACAATGCTTAAAAAAATCAACTTCTGAAGTTCTATAAATAGCATTCGTACGGATAATTCCATTTTTATTTGATAATCTGGAAAACTTTGGAAATCTAATGAAAATAAAAATTTATTAATTTTAAGTTTTTTAGAAAGTTTAGTACATGTATAAAAAATATAATGATAGATAGGCTACTTTGTTTTGAAAGCCTGCGCATGGGTCTAAACAATTTTTTGGAAGGATAAAATGTTGATTAAGTCTCCTGCAAAATGTTTTTTATTGAAAAGTGTCTTTGTATGTTTTGTTTCAGTCAAAAGGAAAGGGGTATTTTAGGTATTTTAGGCCTGAAATATTCTGTTTTGTTTATTCAAACACAATGAAGTTAACGAAATTTACCCCATTATTTGGTGTTTCTAGCATTTTTATGTTTCAAAAGCAAATCCAATGTATGAACATATTTGTGAATGAATATCATCTTTACTAAGTTTGAAGGGTTTGTTCAGAAAAACTGTGAAACCTACCTACTCAATTTTTTGGTCAAGTAACCATAAACGTGACTTCTATGGTTTTGTCTGTGTCATCTTAGGTGGTTAGACATCTTTTTGGTAGTAAGACATCTTTTGGGTAATAAAATGTGGCAACATTTTCTTTAAATTACTTTTTCAGTCTCAGAGAAGTTCACCATCTCCACCATCTCAACAAGAACTGTATATAGACCCTGGCATGTATGCCGATGAAGGTGAGTGTAAAATGTTAGAAAAAAAATTTTTTTAATAAGGCCAAGGACTTATATACATACATGGATTCGCAACTGCTAAAAATAGCTCAAACGATATCGTTCGGCGATCCCACAATGCATTGCTATATACTCGGCAATGTCCGACAGCTGTAATTGGGTGTTTACGAATTTGATTATACTAAAAAAACTCTTGGAATTGGGCACGGGAAATTGGTAAAGGATGCAACAAATTCCTTAAAGATATTGAGATACATTTATAATCCACAAAGTCTAAGTATAAGCATTGAAAAAGGCATCAGTCGAACATATTAAATTCCAAAATGGCGGACATCTATTATAATCCTTCCGTCTCTGAGATTAAACATTCGGAATACCACGGATATTTTCGCTGTTATTATCATTCGGATTATCACGGATATTTTCGTATTTTCGCTTTTGTAAACAATAGCTTATATTCCCGTTGATTCACGTCTTATTATCGCGGGATTTGATTACTTTAAACTGTTAATACGGAAGTTGCAAATCCATGTATGTATATAAGTCCTTGATATAAATCTGACATCTTTTTTTTGCATTTGAGCCATTACAAACTGTGTTTATGTTTATCTGACATTTAACGACCCATTCAGCAGGTTTGGTCATTCCAGGACCTTCTTAGACAGAGGGGAGACAAGAATACAGAAACTGGCAATTAAATCATAATTTTATTTCGAATTCTTTTTCCTGGCTCCTTTTCATGTCTGGTGTTAAGCACTGCAAAATGTGTGAAATACCTTTTTGATTTTTTTTTAGGCTTTTTCACTTATAGGTATTTGAGTCACTGATACATGGCCATAAAGGGCTAGTGTATTGTATGGATTGTGTGTAATGGTGTTTATATTAGGGTTTGTGATATTTGTATGATATGTTGGTGGCTACTAGTTATTAGAGCTGGGTATCGGTCGTTAAAAGCGTATCACGATATATCACAATATTTCATGCTGTATCGCGATACGTATTGCGATATATATAAATGGTAAATTTACAGAAAAGCATTAAAAATTAACATTTATATAATGTCTTGGGTAATAATACAGACTATAGCTGACAGTGTAGTTTCACACTTCAAATAACTTGTTCTTTTTTAGCACTGTTGAAACTGTTAATGCATGTATACATATAAATATTACAAGATTGACCAGAATTTAGACATGAATAACACTTTACCACAATGTATGAACTATTTTTTACTATAATAAACACAAAGTTCAGTTATTTAAGCTAAACCCGTTATATCGGTATGCTGAAAAAATATTGTGATATTTATATTGTCTAGCTGATATCGCGATAAACCGATAAAACCTCCCAGCTCTACTAGTTATTACATGTACACTTCAACAATGGGAAGCACATTGTTTCCTGTCAGTTTTGTTACTACCGTAAAAGAAATAACTGTTGTTGTGATTTAGATATTATTTTTTATTTTTGATATTTTATTTCACAGAGGTACAAGCACCATCTTTGTTTTGTGAGAGTTGTGATAGTGTACAAAATTCCGAAAACGTTGCTCAATGTTGTGATGGCCACATATTATGTGCTCAGTGTGTGGAGAAATCAACAAAACGTGTCCTTATTGATGACTACAAAGGATCTGTTTGCTGTCCAAAACATCAATGTCCAAGTACTCTGCCTTTAAGTAAGTCACTTAGTCTTTGTATCTGTAAAACTATTAAGAGTAACTGACAATTTAACTTAATAAGGAGTCAAGTTTGTTTGTTTCTGGTTATCCGTTACCCAGCCTGACATAATTTTTACCAGTGACTCGAGACTTTTTAGGAATGGTACATACTCTTTCTTACTTGTTTGCCTTCCCACATGCTTTGATAATACAAAATGTAATTATAAAAAAATTCCCTACCTACCCCATCTTAACATAAATATTTTTAAAGGAATATTTGCCTCTTTTTAGTATTAGAACACACAATCTCAAATATGTTACGATTTATACCGAGGTAATAGTATTGGCATTCATGAGTATCTGTTCAGTTAGGATGTATTAAGGATCCATTTTTATTCAGGTGAATTGAAGAAAGCTTTACCAGCTATTGTTATGGATCTGTTGGAAGAAAAATGGAAGAAAGAGACAGTGGAAGCATTAGAAAATATGAAAGATTCTGTCAAGTATGTATTTATAGAGCTATTTACAGCCCTTTTTATTGTTTTTGGGAACAGGTATCGTTTGATAGTTGATAGAGGAAATATGCGTTGTGAACAGATCCATTCTCTATCCAAACTACCGGTAGTGGCCATTTTCCCCAATTTTGGGAACATTTTTCCAAAAGAAAGACAAGTCTTTTACTGTAATGTTTGTATATTATGCCTATGGTTATATTCAATTAATGTAGCTCATTCAGTAATGGTAACAAACTGAATGCACCCATTTGGAATACATTTTTATTTATATAGAATTTGCTCTGTGAACAATTTTTCATCCTTTGGTCAGATATTACGATAGTTAATGAATGTGATAAAGAGTCATGCAAAATTGTGGTGATGTGAAATCTTATCAATTTCAATGCAACACAAAGTGATTTTCCTTATTCGGTCGGTACTGGTACCCTTACAAAATGTGTGAAAAAAAATCCTGATTCAATTTCCCCTTTTTGATTCTGTAAAAATATTCACACTGTGTCATAGTTATAGTCCTTAGATTCTTGGCTATTTGAATTATTTTGTATTCTCCAAGAAACTTTTGTGTTCAGAAAAAAGATTCATAATCCATGGATGTTATGATAATTATTACTTGTTTCTGGAGAAAAACTCTTTCTATTGATGGTAAACCATTATGTTGCTCTTTCAAAGCATTAATAACTTAATACTGTATCAGGGAAATCACTAGACTTCAAAAGTTGAGGGTCAGATATGATCCTTAGCTGTTAATAATTAGTAATGGCAACAAATATTCCAAGGGCTCAGCGCAACACTGTCATAACTTGTTCTTATTTCAATATGTGTTACGACACTGTTGCGTTGAACCCTCACAATTTCCTACTACTAATTTTTTTTTATAATAGTAAATTTGACACTTTGATGTAAATTCTCAAGAGTCGGAAGTTTTTAAATTTGCTAATTTCAGGAGTCTTAATGCTGTTCTAAGGGACAAATAAAAACCCTGCTGTGTTCCAAAGTGCTGAATCAATGTTGTAATATTTTGTTTAACAAAGCATGGATGATAAACTAAATTGAAAAAAACTGAATGTTGTTTCAGATGCCCGAGTTGTGGTTTTCTGGCTGTGTTGGATGTAGGAATCAAGATGTTTCCTTGTGCTAACTGTAACAAGGTAAATTTTTGATGAATTTTCTTATAAGAATGCAAAAAAAATCCACAGTCAAACCTGTGAACAAAGACCAAAGACAAAATGAAGCCTTTATTGATTGGTAGCCTTTATTTGGAAATAATTTTGTTCTCAATAATCAATGATGACATTTAAAAGAATGGCCTTTATTCACAGTCTTCAAATTAGTGGGTTGCTCCCCCCCCCCCCCTACCTTAACAGATTATTTCCTTCTTTAAGTCTTTTGGGGGACAACCTAGTTTTAGAGGGTTTTCTTCATAGAGTATTATAGTCACAAAATATTAATTCAAAGACTGTATTTAGAAGTGGCTGTGAACTTTAGGTTTGACTGTATTCATTTAAGCATGAATTATAATACATGTTTATACCATAGGCCTACTGCATGTATGCATGTATTTGTTGCATTGTAGGTTTATTTATTGGCTTGTATGTTTCATTTTATATTTGATACTACTATAATAATATTGCAGCCAGTGAAGTTGTATTGGTTTTAAAAACATGGAAAATGATATCATCTGAGCGGTGACATCTGGGCATTTGGGACAATGATACATGCTCACACCCAGTCATGCTGTATCTCCAATCTATTTAATTTATTATTGGATTTTGAAAGTACAGTCAAACATTTGAACAAAGGCCACCCTTGTGAAAGAAAAAATATGGTCTTTATTGACAGGTGACCTATATTGACTGGTGACCTTTATTCAGAGGTCATTTTGTTCTAATTAATGTCAGTTTTTAGCTCACATGTCACAAAGTGACAAAGTGAGCTATTAGGATCACTCTCCGTCCGGCGTCCAGCGTCGTGCAGTGTGCGTCGTGCGGTGTGCGTCGTCAAACTTTATGTTGTGACCACACTAGGGGCCACATTTTTAGCCCAATTTTAGCAAAACTGGGTCAGAACGTTAATATCAACAAAATCTCGGACGAGTTCGATATTGGGCCATTTGGGGTCAAAAACTAGGTCACCAGGGCCAAATAAGGGAAAACCTTGTGAACACTTTAGAAATCACTGTTTTGACTAGATCTTCATAAAACTTTGTCAAAATGTTTATTTTAATAATATGTAGGTCAAGTTTGAAAATGGGTCATTTCTGTAGTAAAATTAGGTCACTAGGGCAAATTGCTGGAAAACCTTGTGAACACTCTAGAAGTCACTGTTTTGATTGGATGATCATGAAACCTTGTCAGAATGTTTGTCTTCATAATATCTTGGACGAGTTCGAACATGGGTCATCTTGGGTCAAAAAATAGGTCGCTAGGTCAAATCTTATGAAAAACCATGTTAACACTGTAGATTTCACAGTTATTATTGGATCTTCACCAAACTTTGTCAAATCGTTTGTTTTAATGATATAATGGTCAAGTATAAATATTAGTCATCTGGGGTCAATAACTAGGTCACCAGGTCAAATCTTAGGAAAACTTTGTTAACACTGTAGATGTCACAGTTTTAATTGGATCTTCACCAAACCTTGTCAAAATGTTTGCCTCAATGATATGTGGGTGAAGGGTGAACATGGGTCAGCCGGGTTCAAAAACTGGGTCACAAGGTCAAATCTTAGGTAAAAATCTTGTAAAAGCTCTAAATGTCATGGTTTTGATTGGATCTTGGCCAAACCTTGTCAGATTGTTTGTCTTAATGATATTAAGGACAAGTTCAAATATGGGTCACCTAGGGTTAAAAACCAGTTCACAAGGTCAAATCTTAGGAAAACCTTATTAACACTGTAGATGTCAAATTTTGATTGTATCTTCACCAAACCTAGTCAGACTGTTTGTCTTAATGATATGTAAGACAAATTCGAACATAGGTCGTCTGGGGTCAAAAACTAGGTCACAGGTTCAAAACAATGTTTTAATGAGTGAACAGTGATTGTCATGTGAGCGATATAGGGCCATCTTGGCCCTCTTGTTTTAAAGAATGACCTTTATTCCCAGGGTGGCCTTTGAATAGAGGTGGCCACTAACACAGGTTTGACCGTACATTCATACAAGAAAGATTTGAAATGTTTACATACTGTAACTGTTCGGTGTTTGGAATTTCTGAGTTCCGCTATTTGAAGGGTTTTGTGTAAAGAAGATACACAGTAATAACATTACTCTGTCTTTGCAGACATTTTGTCGGTGCTGTGATAAGAGATGGGAGAATAAAGAGAGTCATGATATGTGTATAAGAACCAAACAATGGACGTCTGTATATAACGGTAATGTGATTCAAATACCTGAACATTGGTCTTATTCTACAGATAATGAGGTGAGTTTGCGGTTTATTACAGTCTTACCTTCCTTTATGATCTCCTGAAGAGGTTATAAATGATTTCCTGTGGAAAGACGTAAATTCATACTTAAAGACTTAAGTCATGCCTATACTTGTTCAGTTGTTTATGGCTGTAAGACCTAAATTTATACTGTAAGACCTAAATTCATGCTGAAAAAACTAAATTCATGCTGATATACCAAAATTCATTTTAAAAGACACAAATTCATGCTAAAACACCAGTGTTCATGCTGATAGACATAAATTCATGCTGAAACACCAAAATTCATGATGAAAGACTTAAATTCATGCTCAAACATCAACATTCATTCTGAAAGACATTAATTCATGCTGAAACACCTAAATTCTTGCTCAAAAACCAACATTCATGCCTTTACATGATCATTTGTCTGACAGATCTAATACTATTGTCTTATGAAATCAAATGTAATTGTTGTCTGTATTTCAGATTGAGACAATCGTTGAGGTTGATAAGACAAGTGATGAATTCTCCAGTGTTGTTAATATTTTGTTCCAGCAAATTTCAGTGAATGTCTCTAAACTCTACAGGATTCAGAATGCCAGACTTTGGGAAAAATATACACTGTAAGTATCTTAGTTTAGTGATTTCCTAACTTGGGTCCAGGGTTTAGACACAGTCTAAAATCTTCAGTCTGTGATTGGCTGGTTTTGAGCCATGTTTAAATTCAACCAATGACAAGGCTTCATTCTTAGACTGGGATCAAATTTCAGTCTTAATAACCATGATATCTGTTCTTTAAAGTAGACCATTCCCAAAACAACATTTGTTTGAGAGCAAGTATTTTACTGGCCACTCATCATGCTGGATAACCAGCTTAGAATTTTAACTAGTTCTACTGCATTTTCAACTCATCCTGATTAAATTTCTACTCCTAATTACGAGCAGACGAGTTGATTTGTCAAGCCCTGTGTTGGCTGTAGCCGAACTCTCACATAACCTCCCCCCTGAATTGGAAAGTAGTTATGACACAAATACCAAATATAGCATGACTCTTGCATATTGATATCTTATAACTTATAAAGAAAGTTGTACAAGTAAGCGAGCACTATTTGAGAAGCCAAACTCTAGAGCTGAGCCTCAAAACATAGTCTGGTAAAAAGAAGTTACAAAATGCATAATTCTTATGATTTTCATTTCAATAGTTTCAAAAGTCACATTGTAGCTGATCTTGGAGCATTGCATATCAATGAAAAAAGACTTTTCCATGGTACAGCGAAGGATGTAGCTCTATCTATTTGTAAGGAAGGATTTGATTGGAGACTCTGTGGTAAAAATGGTACAGCTTTCGGTCAGGGTATGTAATTACCTTATTAACCATTTTTAAATTAGGCTCAAGTGAAAAATACTTGGTTTTGGTGATTATAAACACCAGCCTCTCCATCAACATTTTTAGCTCACCTGAGCACAAAGTTCTTTGTTAAAATGTTTGTCTTAATGATATCTTGGACAAGTTCGAACATGGGTCATCTAAGGTCAAATATAAGGTCATGGGGTCAAATCCCAAGAAAACCTTGTTAACACTCTACAGTTTTGATTGGATCTTCACCAAACTTTGTCAGAATGTTTGTTTTAATGATATATTGGACGAGTTCAATCATGGCTCATCAAGGGCAAAATTTGGGTCACTGGGTCAAATCTAGGGAAAACATTGTGATCACTCTAGAGGTCACAGTTTTGATTGGATCTTCATCAAATCTTGTCAGAATGTTTGTATGAGATTTTTCTATGTAATTCATGATTAGCCTAGTACTCAGATACTTGCCCTAGTCCTATTCCTTTTGCTCCCAGAGATGGTCTTATTGTCATGGATTTACTGTATATAATCCGATTTACAAAAGTGTTCTGACCAAGTGCAAAAAAAATTTTGTTTGGTAAATTTGTCTTTTAAGTCAATATTATCATTCTTCAATGGGTACTATCTTCATACTGTTTTTAGCTCACCAGAGCACGAATGTGCTCAGGGTGAGCTTTTGTGATCACCCTGCGTCCATCGTGCGTCGTTACGATTACGTGGCGTCCATGTTTACTTAAAACAACATCTCCTCCTACACCGCTATGCTGATTGCAACCAAACTTTGCTGGAATGATCCTTGGGTGGTCCCCTTTCAAAGTTGTTCAAAAAATTAAATTTCATTAAAAATTCTGGTTGCTATGGCAACAAATAGAAAAAACTTAAAAAATCTTCTTGTCTGAAACCACAGGGCCTAGAGCTGAGATATTTGGTACGTATCATTGTCTAATGGAACTCTACAAAGTTTGTTCAAATTATTCCCCTGGGGTCAAAATTGGCTCCGCCCCGGGGGTAACTTGATTTTACATAGACTTATATAGGAAATTCAAAAAATCTTTTTCTCCGAATCCGCAAGGCCTAGAGCTTAGATATTTGGTGTGTAGCATAGTCTAGTGGACCTCTACCAAGTTTGTTCAAATTATGGCCCCGGGGTCAAAATTAGCCGTGCCCTGGGGTTTATTCTATTTTATATAGGAAAATTAAAAAAATCTTCTTCTCCAAAACCAATAGGCCTAGAGCTAAGATATTTGGTATGTAGCATTGTCTAGTGGACCTCTACCAAGTTTGTTCAAATTATTGCCCTAGGGTCAAAATTGGCCCTGCCCTGGGGTTTATTCTATTTTATATAGGAAAATTTAAAAAATCTTCTCCGAAACCACAAGGCCTAGAGCTAAGATATTTGGTATGTAGCATTATCTAGTGGACCTCTACCAAGTTTGTTCAAATTATTGCCCTAGGGTCAAAATTGGCCCCGCCCCGGGGGTCACTTGATTTATATAGACTTATATAGGAAAATTTAAAAAATCTTCTTCTCTGAATCCGCAAGGCCTAGAGCTTAGATATTTTGTATGTGGCATTGTCTAGTGGACCTCTACCAAGTTTGTTCAAATTATGGCCCCGGGGTCAAAATTAGCCCTGCCCTGGGGTTTATTCTATTTTATATAGGAAAATTTTAAAAAATCTACTTCTCCGAAACCACAAGGCCTAGAGCTAAGATATTTGGTATCTAGCTTTGTCTAATGGACCTCTTTTAAATCTGTTCATATAATGGCCATGGGATAAAAAACGGCCCAGATCGGTCATTTGATCTTACTTAGACTCGTATAGAAAACTTCAACAATGTTAATCTCCAAATGACCTTTTCTCCTGGTGAGCATTTATAGGGCCATCATGGCCCTCTTGTTTATCTTCTAGGATCTTACTTTGCTAAATCAGCAACCATGTCACATCAATTTTCTTCTAGAAGAGTACAGCACAGGCACCATAGTAGACCAAAAGGTCATGTACCTAGTACTATATCCCAGACAGTCTTCTCCTTTGGTCCTCCTAGTACATCGTCAAATTCAGGAAATGTGTCACAAACTAGTGGCAATGTTTTTAATTTCGGAGTACCTCCCACTACAAACAACTCTGGCAGCAATGTATATAATCCATTTAGCATTCCAGCGAAATCTACACCTCCTTTAAGATTTGGAGCTCCGCAATCTACTACATCACATGTTCAGTCATCGGGAGTAAGTAGTTCACCGTTACCAGGTAGTACTAGCCTAGGCAGTAGTGGGTTTGGATTTTCTTCATCAGGACCAAATGCATTGACCCTTGGAAGTACTGTACCAGCCGGCTTTCATGTGCCTCAGAATACGACAGTCCCCAGTTTTGGTGGATTTTTACCTAATCCAATCTTAAGCAACAGCAACACGAGTGCTTCAAACAGTTCAAGTGTATTTTCAGTTGGTAATAAGCATGCTATTGATGACGGGAATTTAACTGTAAAAGAAAATGAATGCCTCATGTTTCTAGCGCGAGTTCTGGTCGGACGTTCATGTCTTGGAAAGAGTTCGATGAGAAGACCTGAAAAAAATAGAAAAGGGGAGATGACTCAATCAGCAGTAAATGACGATAAAAATCCTACTATTTTTGTGATATTTGATAGCAGCCAATGTTATCCTGAGTACTTGATTCAGTATTGTATGAAGTAGTTAATTGACTATAGATTCATTCATTGCCTTTTATGAATGTTTAGAGACTTTGCATGTGGCGGTAAGATTCTCATCATAAAGTCAGGGATGAGGATTTTCAATGATTTTTGTGGATTGGACGATAATGGAGTTCTTATATGTGAAGTATGTAAATCCATTCTTCACCCTAACCCTCTAGCCTAAAACCTGGAGCTAGTAAAGTTCTATTCAGGCTAATGATCTTTCTCAATAGTGTTTATTTGTGCTATTAATGGTAAATATTTATTTTAAATTGCTCTCTTACAGTTTGAAAAAAAATAGAACGTTGCTAAGATTTAAGAAGTAAGGAGGTTATAGGGGGTAAACCAAATTTTACTCAAATGCATGATGCATTGTGATAGCTAGAAGTATTACAGGTTCTCATATCTGTTTAATTGTTCTTTTTTTAAACACTTTCCGCATGGTTCTATTCAGTGCTGTAACAAAAAAATTCTCCCTCTGCTCAGTAAATCGTAGCATATAAGAAAAATTGATCACTAAGATCACTCTTAAAGGGGCATGCCCAGGAACAGCTGTGTCTTTTTTTTCGTACACCAAAAATGAGTTTGTCACTTGTAAAACCAATAATTACCGAAAAGTCAAAGAAGAATGTACGCTCAAAAATGACCCCACAACGCGCCCGTCGGTATTTGTAGGTCGGTTTGAATAAAAGGCTGTCAGCCTTTTATTGATGACAACGATATTTCCAATACGTCTGAGAGTTTAACTGAGCATGTGCGCTGTCTTTCAAGTGAACATAACATGAGAAATACTTACCATTTCAGTTTGTCAGGGCATGCACCTTTAATTTTTAAAAATGAAAAAAAATCATTTATTATAAACATTAACTTTTGCAAGCTTCATGTCAAAATTTTATATTTATTTTTGTATATTAAAAATTTTGTGGATTTTTCTTTTATGTTGATAATAATACAGTAGAACCTGAAGTTGACAGGACTGAAATATTATTTCAGATAATTTATGTTTCGGATAATCCAGGGCAAAGGGAATCTATTTGATACCAGTGAAGGAGAATGATTTTAAACCAAAAGAACCAACTTTAGGAACAGCATAACATCCATGCTGACTGAATCTGGTGCTATATGAATGAACTGAATCTTGAGAAATAAAATGAGTGCAGAGGTACTTTGGGCTTACACCAGTTTTTATCTTAAAAACATTATATAAAACAATTTGTTCCACTCTTTTATCTACAGGTAACCAATTTAGTTGAACAAAATGATATAGGGAAACTTAAAAAATCTTCTTGTCAGAAACTACAATGCCTAGAGCTTAGATATTTGGTGTGTAGCATTGTCTAGTGGACCCCTAACAAGTTTGTTCAAATTATTGACTTAGGTTCAAAATTGGCCCCGCCCCAGGGGTCACTTGATTCATATAGGCTTAATTTATATAGGGAAATTTAAAAAAATCTTCTTGGCCGAACCCACCATCCCTTAAGAGCCTACATTTTTTGTATGTAGCATTATCTAGTGGACCTCTAACAAGTTTGTTCAAATTATTGCCCTGGGGTCAAAATTGGCCCTGCCCTGGGGTTTACTCTATAATCTATTATGGAAAATTTAAAAAATCTTCTTGTCCAAAACCGAAAGACCTAGAGCTAAGATATTAGGTATGTAGCGTTGTCTGGCGGACATTTACCAAGTCTGTTAAAAGTATGGCCCCAGGGTGAAAATTAGCCCTGCCACGGGGTTAACATGATTTATATAGACTTATGTAGGAAACAAACTTTGGGGCAAAATTGGCCCCACCCCCAGGTCACTTAATTTTACAAAGGCTCATGATAATTTTCTCTAAGAGTCTTTTTATCTGGTGAGCGATATAGGGCCATCATGGCCCTCTTGTTTCTAGTAGTCATAAACATGACTATTTCTTCTTAGTCTTAACTGGTATAATATCATTTTATGATAAATGTTTTAGTGTTATTCATAAAGTATTGCTAAACTTAAACTTCCTAGTAGCAGGTCATTTCCATGAATAATGTCTTAAATATTTTGCTGCATTCATTAGCATGATTAAATGATTCACACACCTGTATTTCACCTTAACTATAAATGTTAAAGGCACAGAACTTCTATCTTACTATTTTTTCTGGGGAGGGGGGTGGCATTACTTACTACTGAAACTGTTATTAATTTTGAAAAATCTGTCCTTTTTGCGTTTCAATTTTTTTTTATTGTTTATGTACTATGTCCAGAAATGGAAATGTTACTTCCAGCCAGTGTGATAAAATTATCCAAAATGTGCATATCAGCTGTGAATGTTTGAGAAATTCCTAATAACAGTACTATAAATAAGCTTCACACATAACAGGGATTATAAATTTTGACATAAAATACTGAGACAGGATTTTCTTCAAAGTTGAATACATTTGTGATTCAGAGTTTAAAACAGTTTACATTAGTATGAAAAAGAAATTGCTGAAACTGTGGGATGTGATATTTATTTTATTATACCGAATAAAATAATAATTAAGAAGGACAAGAATGCAGCAAACACGCTAAAAATTATACGGTTCTTTTCTGACACACAAAGTTATCTTCAGAGATCGAAATGAAACGTAGTTACTTTCGCTGTCAAATTGTCTCCTGCTAAACGGATGTCAAATTATGAGTGGATTTTGATAATCGCCCATAAAAGTGTCTAGGATATAGAACAGATTGACTAAAACCAGACACCCAGTAATATCGCGTGAGGGCAGTTTCGTTATGGCAAGCGGGCCAAAATGTAATATCACAGGGTAACATTACGGATTGTCACCCTCTGACGTCATATAAGAATATATATTAAATAAGTCATGTGAGGTATAATAAAAGAATATGTGAACCATAAAACCTTTTAGCCCTTTCTTTAAATGGCCATATGATATTTTTTGTTGATTTTGTTTACATATGAATATTATTGTCATATTGATTTTGTTCTCATATATGCGTATCATATTGATTTTGTTAGTTAAAATTTGATATTAACACATGTATGTAGATTGTTGTTAAATGGACATTTTGTTAACATTGGGTTGTCATATGAAAGAGATCTTAAATAAATGTTTTTATTACCTAAATACATGCGGATAATTGAAATATAAAGAAGTATTATATAATTTTGCCAAATTTATGAATTATGCTTTGGCATAAAAAAATTATTTGTTTCTATTCACCCAATCTACCTTTTCCCTGTGACTCGCAGACGTTTTATAAGGCCTGTGGAACGGCACATCAACTGTCGCACTTTTCAGCACCCTTTCAAGAATGAAAAAAAGGAAAAATGAGGACGTAACGAGAAACAAAACACTTTGTTTATGCCTTATTTCTGATTAATCCAGATTATTATTATGGTTGATATTTAACATGAACCATGTATGTTATAATTGTATATGACACTAAATTACAGGGCTTTTACCTGCATTGTTTTTGTTGAAATAAATTTATATTTTGTTATTAATATAGTTTTCTTATTTATCCAAATAATCTGAAATAATTGATTGAGCCAGAAAAAATACTCTAATCATGTGACTGACGAACCGTACCTACCAACTAGTACCCTAATATTTTTCGTCAATTGTCCCGAAATGTGACCAAGAGAAGTTACACTGTATGGGTTTGAGACCCAAGAAAATGGTTAAAAACGCATCATTGCTGTTCAGTGTTCACCTATTTTTTTTTGCACTAATTTCGATATATGCAGCATAAATTCTATTCTTCCTGATCATACCACAGGGATCTCCTTTGGGCCGTACTACCTAACTATTTATTACCCAGCAAAATGAGCGCGTCATAATACAATGTAATAAAAAATATTTACTCTCAATGCATGAAATCCAATACATGTAATATAGCATCCCTGTTCTAAATGAGAATATGTAACTAGAAACACATTTTTAGGCCTAATAAAATAAACGAAATAAAAAAATATATAGTTTTGTTCATTGCATTGGCATACGAACTACATGTATATTTATAATTGAAACTATCAAGAAAATGATGCTACACACGTGTATTCCTATGAATTTATACAATGAAGGTTTGATATTAATTAGGATCATCATCTACCAAACAATCTAATGTTCAATAATAATTTGGATCTAGAGGTATTTTAGATATAAATCTAACAGGACCATAGAATCGTTTTCCTCTTCCTGTATAGGTACAAATATCATATAGATAAATCCGAGGCAGAATTGTAAATTACTAAGTAAAACTCCCTTAGCATTTTATGTCATGGTTAAAACACAGATATGTATAGAAGAAACCCGGTTCGCATGAATGGCGAAGCTGAATTGACGATATTGATTTCCTGTTGATAAAATTGTCTTATCCGCCAGTGTCCTCGTATGACGTCATTCAGGGGCGACAATTCAAATTACCGCTTAATTGAAACTGTGTATAATACGTCTCTGATAATACCAAGGCTTTTAGCAGTAATAACAAATGAAGTGCAGATGCATGACATTGTATTAAATTATATAGAGAACAATAGATCTTACAATAAAACAATAGTTAATGCAAGTATTTTGAAGTTTGTCAGTTATTAAATTATATGTGTGACTTTTCATTGTCTACAAGTCCACTCCATTCTTCAAGAATTCTAAATGTTTTCCATGTTCCTGCGTATTCATTTGTACTTAGGCAAAATACTTTACAAACCAGTAATGCAGTCAGTATGGCGAAAAGGGCTCCGAGACCTGAAACGAATCAATAACAATGATATATTCATACTTTATTTGTGTCTCATTTGTATACATACAATGACATACATATGTGATTTTTTTTCTAAATAGATAAAACACGTATATAACCATTCTATTCGTGATGGAAATAAGCTGCGCACTTATCGTTTATTTAAAACAGAATACGAAAGAGAAACGTATTGTACATTTATCACACCTCTACGTCATCGAACTGCATTTAGAAAATTGCGATGTCCACGGTGTTGCTCCTTTACGTATTACCGTGATGCACAATGTCAACAAACATTAATCTGTGTTCGCCCTTTGGGGTAAAAAGAAATCATTTGTTTCTGGTACCCGATCTACTCTAATTTTTCTCCATAACCTTAGACTTTTTGTTAGGCCTGAGGAATGGTACATACACTTTCTCACTTTTTTTACCTTTCCATGCCGCGCTTTTAAGTGTGATAAAAATGTGCCACATAGTCCGGCAACGACTGTGAATGATCAAAGATTAGCTAAGTCTATTCTGTAGGGTGAGTGGCATTTCAGAGCGTTTCGGTGGTTTCCGCCATATACATGTATAAATAACAATTATTTGTCCGTTTTAGCTGAGAATGCGTGCGTACAGTTGGTAAAGGCGCCACACTTTTTATTCGTGCAAACTGTTAGTCAATTTTCCAATTGGCTTTTTTGACATTTTGTTATTGCAAATTTTTATTGCAATGTTTGGAATGAATTTCATGTATATTTAATTTGATGTACATGTAATTTTAATCAATGCCTGCCTATGTTAGCCGTTTAAGTTTCTTTACTGGAGCCACTGTCAGAATCTGATAATTTGCTTAATATCTTTGCTATAATGTGACCTCTAATACATGATCAGGAATGTCATATGAACAGAATTTGATTTGCAGTGTCGTATACATACCCATTTTACAATAACACGAAAACCACGAGCAGAACATAATTTGAAAGAGACAAGATTAAGGATACCATGCATTCTATTTAATAATGTTATGATTGCATCGTGCGGCTCAAGTTTCGTGTCTACGCATCTTACAACAGTGGCCAACACATTTAAGGTCATGTTTAGAAATATACTTGCGTATCCCTATTTTAAAGAGTTGAACAATCCTTGACATTTCGTCACGCCTCGGAGATCGATTTCTATCTATACCTATCCTGTTTAAATGAGCACGTTACCAGAAACAGACACTTTTTAAAGCCTTATTGTTTATGTACACAATCATTCTGTCATAAATATAATCCTCAATGAGTATTGCAAGAAAAGCAAGAGTTCTTTGTGTGTTCAATGGTCTGATTTATGTGTGGACTTGTAGGTGTGAGTTTAGTGCACATGCGATTGTGGACTGTGTTGTTGCGTGTGAGCCATGCATTTGCCACTGTGGACCATGTGTTAATGTGTGTAGATGTGTGAGCTGTGCAAGTGCCGTTTATAGACTGTGTTAAAAGGTTGTCCTAGTGCCTAGGTGTGAGCCAGGCACACATTATTTTGGACTGGATTTTGGATTGTTTACAAGTGTTAGTGTGAGTTGTGAATACTATTCTGGAGTTATGCATTGTTTGTGGAACACAGAAGAACTGACGTGTTGGGAGGTTTGTGATACTGCCTAATTCTTTGTTTCTTAATATTTGTGTAAATGTTTGTACATTGTATTTGTCATGATGTGTTATTTAATGGTAATGGATTGAACTGATAAGAAGGTCGTAGTTTCGAATCACACCCATGTCTTCCTGTCTACCGAGCCCAGTACTATATCTAGATGATCACATGAAACCGGCAAGTGGGTGAGGCAAGAATCAGTGCTTTACACCAGGCACAAAATAGAACCTTGAAAAACTATTCGAAATGAGTTGGGATATAAATGCCCCGATTCTCCTGTATCCCCCTCTCTCTTGGGCGGTCCTGAAATGACCATAGCTGTCGAATGGGTCGTTAAACAACAAATGCATTGAACTGAATATCATTTACATGTAGTTTATGTGGAAAAGAGTAGCTAGGTTTCTGCTATATGGTGCTTCCTTGACATGTTTTACTAGCTATTGAAACATGAATGGCTTTAGTTTGGCTTAATTTATATAATTGGCATATTGTACGTACACTGAGACAAAATTCAGAGAGTTCACGTTTGTCGGGAATAATGTTTGGGGCAGTTTTAGATACAAAAATGTACATGCATTAAATAGAGGTGTTTTAATTATTGTTTTCTGAAGTCGTTTACGGATGTCACTGAAGTTTGGCGGACATGGCGCCTTGTCGGGTATCTGATCAATTTTCAAATCATGGTTTCATATGCATTTTACCGTTTGTTACCTTCATTGTTTGTGTTATGCTGGCTTTATTAGGGGTAATAAAGAAATTGATAAAATACTAAAATCTCTGATAACACTTGAGCATGTCCCAACTGTACGTTTTACTTAGTTTACTAGTATATGGTCATTAAGTTGTTTCATTAGTAAAATTCATTATGCGAATGTTAATATCATAAAAAGAGAAAATTCAAGAATCCTAGTAATACTTTTTAATTGTAGACTCAGACAGGGATGTACTATTACAATATAGCATCCCTGACTCAGACAAATAGCAATTTGATTTTATTCGAGCTCACACAGGGTCTCTACATTACATTATGAGTCCATGTGGCTTACAAAACATTTATTTTCACTACGGAAATCAGCATTAAATACAACAAGGCATGATTCCACACATATTTTTTAAATATTATTATTAAAACTAGGCTATATAGGTATGGGCTTTATTTGGCTCTTGACAGCTTGAGGGAAGGTAAAAAAGCGAGAAAGTGGATTTTCCGGTCCTCAGGCCAAACAAAAAGTCTAGGCGCGTGGGATAAAATTAAGGTCGGTCGTGTTACCAAAAAACAAACAATTTTGCACCATTTCACAAGTCTTGTAGTTCAATATTAAAACGAAGTTACGTATATACCGCATGTATTAAAGCTACAATATGATTGTTGACAGCTGTTACAAATATCTATTTTCATCATGGAATTAATATGCACAAAAGATATGTGTATAGCTAAACAGCATCAATTTCTGCAATTTTTATGAATATTTCAATTTGTCTGTACCGTATGAAAATAAAATGATAATTGATTACTCAGTGCACATGTTCCCAATTTGTGGGCGACATAATGTGAGATGCGTATATAACATCAATTAACAGGTAAAGTTAGCAACCAAACAAAATGACACTTAAGGCATGATTTTATTATCTACCCTGTGTATACACCGTAATCTTGTTTCACGGTTCATCATTAAAACTATATATACAAAGTAGAAAAATGTCTAATTTTATGAATTGTAAATTGCCACACCTTCATAGTTCGATCAGCTTCTTTTAAGATTTAATGACGGCGAAATGTAACATTATTAACTTTTTTGGATTTGTAAATTATCCAGCATTGCAGTTTTGTAAATTGCATAACTTGATATACAAAATTATAGGAGCAATACAGGAAATAACGCGAAAATCAACGAAAAATATATCACTCCGCTAGATGTCGCTTTATGAGCGGTTTCCATGGAAATATCATTTGAATCATCATTTCTGCATCAGCCAATACCTTAAAGGTTGTTCATGCCAAATTTCTTTATTGTGCGTTCGGGAGGAAACCCGCGATCCACCTTAACAATAGTGAAATCATTTGTCGAGCCCGTTTGCGGTCAGCTTGACATAGTCGCCACAGTGGCAGTTGCGTGTCTATACGTTAGTTAGTCCGTCTGTTCGTATTTTCCTTGTCCGGGCTGTATCTCCCTTATGTATTAACATATTTGAAAATAACTTGGTGGATTTCTTGAACACCGTGAGACGGTGTGCAGTGTGCAAGACCTAGATGCATAGCTTCAATGCCAAGGTCACACTTAGATGTCAAAATTAAAAAAAGGGTATCATTTACCCTGTATCTCCTATATGTTTTAACATATTTGAAATAACTTTATTATTTAATGTCATGAGACACTGTGCGAGGCTTGAGACCTTGCAGGTCAATAGCTCAATGGCCAAGGTCACACTTGGATGTCAAAGGTCAAACATGGGGTTTGATTTTGTGTCCGCTCGGTAACTTTGTCATCCCAAGATAGATTTTGGAATTACTTGGCGGTAATATTTACAATTATTAGACGATGTGTCACGCGCAAGACCCAGGTCCATAGGCTAAAGTTCAAGGTCACACTTAGAGGTCAAAAAGAGTATTATAGACATTGTCCGGGCTGTATCTCCCTTATGCATTGACACTTTTGAAAATAACTTCGCGTAATTACTTATTGAATACCACGAGACGGTGTGTCGCGCGCATTTTTTCATTGAATATACAAATGTAGAAGGAATTGATAGATGTATGTTTTAAACGCAAAAGGGTCGGATAAATCATCGTTTTAAAATATAAACTAATACAAAATCTATCATTAGAAAGATAAAACATTAATATCAAACTTTTGTGAGGAATACAAATTTTACAATTTAAATATAATCAAAAAAAAATGACGATTATAATGATTTCAAGTCTCTTACTCTGTTTGATGTAAAATTATTATCGGTTTTCCAGACCATCATGTCCGTCAAAGTTGGATGTGTTTGATTTAATAAATCATTCATGCGTTAAATAGATTTGTTAGGAAATGCGGATAACGTCAATTACGCAGTCGACATAAGCTAGTGATTATAGTCCAAACCAGGATCTTTGTTACACCTTCTTATTTCTTAACCAATAAAACGATATTAAAGCCATGTTGGGAGTACAAAGGGCCTCATTTTTCTTCAAAACTTCCGCATCGACTTGTATGTGCGCAAAAATGTTGTAGATTAATTACTTTTGCATTTAACTCGTGTAATGGAACTACTATTAGCAAAGTTATGTTGTTAATGTGAGGTTGTTGTTTTATAGAGGTTAGATTAATAATTAAACCATGCAGTGGGAAAATCACGCTGTTGTTGAAGGAGGGTTGTTGCTCCAGAGAGGGCCGCTCTGGTGAGGTTGTACTGTATATTTAAAAAAACAATACTAGTGGATAATTTGTTGGATGTTTTTTTATGGTGCATCGACCACTCTGGTCAAATGTATATTTTGATGATGTCTTTATGTACAAAGAACAACTTCAAAAAACGCAACGCTTAGCCGTACCAGGAACTCTACATTTACATGTAATGACGGATCCCTGGTCATACCAAAATAATTTTGTTTTAAAATTTTAACGGGAAACAAACAGCATTTACGTTATCATTATACTTTTTAAATCACATGTCAATGAAACAGTCATCATCACATCGCTTTGATATCCATTTGAATGAATATTAAACAAAATCATACCGAGATTAAATGCTGCATAAGGTAAATTTTAAGTCGCCGCCACAACCCTGGCAACTAGTTATTCATACTTCACGAACTATGCATGAAGTATTCAAGAACAGTTCAAGAAATAACATGTTTTCATGAATTCTATATTCAAACTTGATATGCTGCGCATCAAAGTTTTTTTATTGCATTGGATTTAGATAATAAGGCGTATCATAACTTACCAGTCATAGCCATGCACCAAGGGAATAGAATCTTCTGTTCCATCTGGTCACTGTATTTAATAATTGTGCTCAACATCACCATAGAAGGCGAAGGCGCGAAAAACTGACTTGTATAATATACAACCGCAGCTCCCAGCAAGATGCCTGTAAAAGTTTACAAGAAAAAACTCACTTAGCGTCCATTATAAAATAAACTTGGAAGACAGTTTCATATATGTCACATACGTATAATTACATATATAGACATATAATATGGACTACGTCTGTCATCGCTTATCAGTGTTCTTCTTGAACTTGAAAGTGAAATTTAAAATATTTGAAACAACCTCAATATTTCGGTTAATTTAATTGTTACAAGAATAAAGTTTATCTTTCCAGCGTCATATATGTTTGGAATACATGCATTTTGACACAATTTATTTTAACTGCAGCATATTAATATTTACTGAAATTGTTTGCTGGTATATTTAAGCTGAAAATAAAGATTGTTAGCATTGCTCCGATCCAGAATTGTAGCACTGGGTAGGCAGGTAGGGATTTTTTACTTCTATGATAAAATAGTAAATTATGTGCTAGGATTTTCGTGAGTAGGTCTGAGCACTCCAAACATACTTATTTTTATGCTCAGCCTAATACTGTAAATTAATACAGGTACACTACATAATGTTTTAATCTAGATTCCCTGGAATCAATTAACAAAAATGATTGTTTCGACACGATTTAACATTCATGGGGACACATCGTTGTTAGAAGACAGATGGTTTGCAATCGACCTGTCTATTCTGTTTTTGGAAACTAAACGAGAGTTCATATTCCGCTTTCCAAAGGCATCACTCGCTCGGCGCGCATGAATTCTGATTCGGGCCAAAGCACTACATTAGATTTTTTTCAATACACGCTATATAATATGCAATTGTTAAACTAGTTCTCGTTCCATGTTGCAATGCATGTATTTATATACGTTCAGTTTCTATGAGTACTTTCTGTACTTATTAGTTTATGAAGTGGCCGAAAATAAGACTATTTTTATTCTTAGCCGAAGAAAAACATCGCTTACCAGAAGCAAACCACATGGTCACTCCGATTGCACAAAGACATCTTTTACCTGCTCCTATGGTCGATGTCGTATACGGAATCACCATAATCTTTGCAATAATACTCCCAATGCATGCGGTCAGTGTCAGAATCTTTATTGGTACGAAATTGGTGATAAACGTCTCAGTAGCCGCTATAAATAGAACGACCAACAAATTACCGTCAATCCCGAGTCATCAGCTGTTAGGAGCAAGTCATGCCGATGAGGGTGTTTGGTTGGTTTCTGTATATCACTGTCTAGTAATCACTAGCCCCTCATCGCCATGAGTTCAAATCTCACCAGCAATCAGATAAACATCACATGTGAGGAAGCCATAAAGTATCTTGCAAGCTTATGGAGGAGGGCCAATGGTTCTGAACCTCCGTGAGAAAATAGAAACACAAGAATTAAAAGGCTTTCAAAGTTGTTTACTTGCTACAAGTGTATCTGGTTCTCATAATGAATTTAAACACTCCATGGCTTTCCAGTGGCAGCAAGTCACGCCCTTCTATGAAAATTTAACATATGGGAAATTTTGGTCGATTTTTATAAGTAGTCTCCCTTTAGAGATCAAGCTGATTAAACTGGAACCAGTTTACGGTAAAACGGAAATTACCGAAGATCGAGCTCATACGAATCCAATATTTGTCAAAATATAGTGTTACAAATCATTAAAAATACTGTACAAGATGCACATTTATTTTATTTTTGTATATGTCATTCTAAGGGGAAAGAATTAATCTAAAAGTGGTAATTTATTGGCAATTTATGAATTGCTTATCAATTTTGCGTCTGAAATATGACATAAAATCATTTTCTTCATTTTTTACATAGAACATAGAGTAAATTTTAGAACGATTTACCTTCTTCATATAAGTGCAAAAATACTGTCAAAGATAGATAGTTATTTTGAATTAAATTACACCATTTGAAAGGTGATGATTTTATCTACAATGTCATAAGTGGTAATTTGTTGGCTTTACTTATTAAAGATTTTATAGCAGGTTTTAATTTTTTCCCCTATATAATCTATATAGAGTTAAACTGGGCAATTGTTATCTGATCGTGGTTTATCGATACATTTCAAGGGACTGGAGATAACAACATCGATTAAGTCACTTATCAGTCCATATGACAACAATGTCAATTTTCTTCCATAAGTGGAGAAGTTGCCAGGGCAAGTTTTCAGTCCAGGAAACGTGTTAGGTGAATCGGCCGCCATATATAACTGAGCAATTGTTGAAAAAAACGGCGTTAAACTCAAATGAATGAATGTGAATAAATAATGATTGTGAATGAATGAACGAACGAACGAACGAACGAACGAACGAACGAACGAACGAACGAACGAACGAACGAACGAACGGACGGACGGACGGACGGACGGACGGACGGACGGACGGACGGACGGACGGACGGACGGACAGACAGACAGACATACTCATGAGAGGTATGTTGTGGGGTGATCCCTTTGATCTTTTCGGTGTTTTTAACCCCACAAGTCACACCCCACAAGTCGAAATTATCCCCACAAGTCCAGTTTGTACGTATCTGAACCCCACAAGACCTAAATGTACTAACCCTAACCCAAACCCTAACCCCACAACCACCCATGCATGCGTACGGACGGACCGACGGACGGACGGACGAATGAATGAAGGAATGTGAATGAACGAAGGAAGGAATGCGAATGAATGATTGAATAAAAAGTATTAAAAACCACATCAATACTAACATAAACTTATTACTTAGACTATGAATTTTAAGATCCTTTTTCAAAATATCTTCTGTATAAATAATAGAATTATGTCCGTTTTTCTTGGTAGCCAAAGTTTATTGTACAATATATAAAAATATTATCGTAATAGCATCTGCTTACATTTACTTATCTCCGTTCTTTCTGACTGTTGGATGGTGTTATACAGATTCTCCATTGAAAACCATTTGCATTCTTTTCTCAGTCCAGTATCTTCGCATTCATAGCCCCAGAAAAGGCCCAAACGTGCATTTTCGGACACGAGCGCACCATTTATAATAATGTTCGTATCAGCTACCAGCCAAGCTGGTGCGAGAAGCCCAATGAATTGAAATATAAGAGACGAAAAACCACACAATCCGAACACCAGAAAATGTTTTCTGTTGTACACTTTCTGCGCACCCATTTCGTACGAATATCGTCTCTTAACCATATGCGATAGAGCAATATGAAGTTGTTTACTTCACGGACATGCGCACTAAATGAAATGTACAGTTGCGTAGAAACGTGTCATTTTACATTGATTGTGAAATTCATACAGCTTTTTTTGCTGCATACGGTACAAACATTGTTCCAATGATATCTTTTGAAATGTCGATCGTAAAAAATGTTAATACACATAATAAAATGAACACATATTTTACCACTTGAGAAATATTTTTTTCTTGTTTTTAAACTGAAGAACAATTCAGAAGTAAACACTATTGTACAACCTCTCTAGAGCAACAACCTCTCAACAACAACTTGATTTGCGTTGCTTTGGAGAGGTTGAACTATACAGTGTATATGGATTCCGAAAGGTATTCATTTACTGTGATTAGTAGAAGGGGGTTGTCACGAAGAAGAATTCTGAATATTTTGCTATGCAATAAACGAGATAATTCATATATACTCTTACACTGGTTTATCTAACCATACAATAATTTCGTATGAGTATATACAAATAAACATGCATATATAGACTTACTGTTCAAACGATTTACTTGGCGGTTCACCAAACCATCGTTCCTGGGAGGAACCTGTATTAGACTCCCATCTTCCGTAAGCAACTTCCTACTTTCTCACATGAAGAGACAAAGTCGGTAGCTGGGCATAAACCAGCGACCCTCTAAGTCCATCAGTGAGAGGTTGCAGTGATTTGAAGTCAGCGACCTTAACCACTAGACCACGGCTCACAGCGGGACAAACGATTAGTGATTATAATCAGTCAGTGAAGATTAATCACAGGCAAAAATCAGTGATTATTATCTAAAACTGATTAATTAAGAAATTACCAAAAATCATTGTACAACATAAACATCTCTTACACCTAGTGAATAGCGCAACATTGTTTAGATTGTCGGATAAACGAACATCAAAATATAGTGTTAAACAAACCACATTTTTAAAACTGGACCTACAATAACATACCCTAATTCTAATGAGCGGGGTAACCTGAACCCAGGACCAATATGTATACACACGTACATATTTTATGTTAAAAAATATGCGGCTGACAAAAAGTTTCAACAGACGGTTATGATATTGACTGAAATCGATATGTACTTCCCGACCTTTCGGCGAAAACGAAAGTAGAGTTTTTATCTAACATAAGAACAAATTAACAATGGCGTACGGAGGACGTCCTCAGGTAAAAATGTCCGACGAAACATTTGATTTTGTTTGTACTGCGTGTTCGCGAGAAAACAAGACTTTGAAAGCTGTGAAATATTGTGTAGAATGTGGAGAATATTATTGTCAGTTATGTACCGATTTTCACAAGAAGATTCTAGTTTTAAAAGGTCATAATCTTACGGATGTCAGTCAAGGAAACCAAGCGACCAGTCAACAATCAGTACCGACAGAATTTCCTACAGAAAGATGCAGTATACATAAAAGTAAAGTGATAGATATGTATTGTGAATATCACGATGTTGTTGGATGTCACGTTTGCATCGCAAAAGATCACAAGTGAGTATTTGTCTATTGATTTAATTGAGGTCAAAATTTGGGACAAAATAAAATAAATGCTTCGTCTAGTTTAAAGAATCATATTTGGATTTAACCAATAATTAAGCACTTGTACAAAAATATCTAATTTAATTTTACATTACTAATTCTTTCATGGACGATGGTGTCAAAATTTGGAACATCATGCTCTCAACACTCTGTGATAATAACTCTTGTATAATCACGCCCGTTAAACTCACAGGCGGAAGTAACGGACCTGTGATGGTAAAATTGTAATAAATTTTGCATAAAACACTTAAACCATATCCATAATTACCATAAAATTCGACCCCGTTCAACTGGTATATATATTATAAGAAGGTATATAACTTCGATTCGATGAATGCGGACCACCTTTATAAAACGCAAAGTTATAAAGCAATACGGACGATTTCTTCAAATCAAAGTTTGCAGCTGTTTCAGGTCTATATTCAGGGGCGTAGCTTGCCCTGAAATAATGTGTAAGCACCTTTCTAGGGAGGTCTGTGACATGCCCAACGTACGGAAACATTTCTCTGTAGATCGCCGGAGACGCATTCTGGGGCACAGATTATTATAACGTGGTCAAAAGGTCTAGTTACTCGGATCTTCCATTCTCTCGGCACATACCCCCTTCATAGTATTGTTTTTGTTTGTCATTTTTGTATTAATTTGTCAGAAAAGTGTAAACCACAGTGCCCAACGTGACCACAATGCGCAAAGGAAGCTACGCCAGTGATATTTCTGCACAAAATGAGACCAAACCCAAGTTCTTAGCCCAATCCGTTCTCGAGAAATCGAACAAGAAACGCTAGAATTTGACCCACACAAAAATGGTCAAATTTCACATACTAATGCAAGATTGTCAGTCTACCATTGGTCGTAGTGACCAATAGGTCCTAAAAAGAACAATAGATACACTAATACAGATGTACAAACTGTTTCAGAAGATGCAAATATTTGCGAAATCAGCATTTTTATTTTTGAATAGAATTTTTTTACTCGCACACCGCCATAGCTATTATAAATGTTACGTGGTTTCTAATGGGATAATGTTTATTGAGACATGGCGGTGTACGATATAATATACCTATATCTTTCACAAATTTGCGTCACAAAGTTGACTGAGTGGGTCTGTTCCTTGTGAGGCACCAGCAGTTAGAGCATGCATTCATCTTCTGCAGGTCTTGGTGCACCTAGTCCATGGGGTCCTGAGTAACAATTTCAGTCAACCTGCGTTTTTCTGCAACTAGTACATAAAAATTATTCACTTTTCTTCCATTTCGGTAGTCCGTGTATATGTTTGAGGCAAAATCTGTGTGCCTTTTCCAGGTCGTTCATGTTCTTCTTCGTGTATGAGCTTCAAAGTTCGCAGCCAAACAGCGCGTTTGGTATGACAACTGTATTATAAATGGATAAATACACTCGTTTTGAGTTATACGGGCGTGATAATAATAAACAGTAAGTTCGTATTGAAAAAAATTGAACTACAGATTAATATTTGCATATTCTACATTTCATCTGTATATTTGGAATAATTAATGAATGTATATAACTATTTCAGATCTTGTCAAGACAGTCAAATTCACTCAGTGTCAGATATGATTGACACCCTATTCAAGTTATCTGACTGTAAGCAGACACACAGTCTTCTTAAAGATATGATGGTTTTCATGGAAACACAAAGTAAATCTAAAGATACCCAACTTCAAGCATTGAATAAGGCAAAGAAAGAAACTCTGGATAAAGTTACAACATTCCAGAATGCTTTAGCAGTTATCCTTAAAAGAATTGCTGAGTCATCAAAGAATGAAGTAGAAGCTGTGTACAAGGAACTGGAAAAAGAAATTCTTGAAGAAAAACACAATGCTGACGGAATTCATGAAGATTTACAGACAACAGATGACAAACTAAAGCAATCAGAAGGAAATAGAGCTCAGCGTTTTGTTTGTTCCAAAATGGCTCAAGTAAATATAAAAGTAGCAGACATTGAGAAGAACAAACAATTACAACCTGACACAGACACGCAGATATCATTTATTCCGAATCAGTCATTGATGGAATATATGAAAGATTTACAAGGTATTGGTCAAGTACAGAAACATGTAATACAGAAACATGATCATCTCTACGCAATCAAGGGTAGTAAAGATATAAACATAAAACTATCTGATGATAGTAAGGTATGTTATCCTATTGGATGTTGTCTGACACACGATAACCAACTACTTGTCACAGATATGAATATGAATGACTATTGTACCTTAGATTCTGTACCACGTGGTGTATGTTGTATCAGTAAACATGAAGTTGTTGTAGCATGTAGTAATGACGATAAGATCCAGTTTGTTTCAATAGATAACAAGATGACACTTACTAAACAAATTAAAATGTCTCATACGTGTTATGGTATTGCTTTCAAGGATGGCAAACTTTATGTGACAAATGGTGGTAGTTCACTCTATAGTGTTTATGATATGACTGGTACCCTGTTGAAGACCATTACATGTGATAATGCTGGGAATAAACTGCTCAACAGTAGTAGACATGTTACATTCAATGAAAGAGGAAACAGAATGTTTGTTGGTGATTGGGAAAATGGTCTTGTGTGTTTTGATGGGAAAGGAAATTATTTATCTACTGTTACTGACACTATACAGGACAGTGTGAATGATGTATGTGTTGATGGTAGAGGAAACATGTTTTTAGTTGGGTTCTTTTCTGGTGATGTGGTACAATACAGTGAGGATGGGAAGAAACGTGGTGTGGTTGTGAAGAAAGAAAATGGATTACATCGTCCACAATCAGTGTGTTTTCATCAGGGACTGAATGCGATGTTTGTTACCATGGATAACTGCACTGTTGTGAAAATGTATGAACTGAAATAAATAGACCTATTTAATTACTTGTAATCAAAATGTGACATGTACATAACTGGGCAAATTAACTTAAATTAATATGAACCTGTTTAAACTAACGTGTAGACATGAATCGACATTACTGTAATCAAGATTGTGCATGTGTGGACAGCCTACTTCTTGATAAAAAAGACTGTGAGATTTTGTATGGCAGATTACATGATAAATCGTGGATGACCTAGTTGATGCATTATGCATGTATATTTACATTGTATAAGTTGTATGTATAAGAATGTATCAAACATTATACTGTAAAAAGAATGAATCACTTGCTTTAATTATTTTATCATCTGAAAGAAAACATACTCATCATTTACAGGTACCTATTGTAGACATTAATGATTCTGACCATTTCATATTCAGAATATTTTATATTTACCTAGTTGTGGTATATAAAGATGAATATGAACATTTACATTTTATCATGACATTGTGTAAGAAATCATGTTATTTTTATTTATTTACTGTAGACATTAATTTATCTGACCATTTCATATTCACAAAAGTTTATATTTACCTATTTATCCTAATATAAACTAATATCAAAATTGTATGTGTGATCATTGTAATCGTTCTAAAATGAGCACTTCTATCAATCTCAAATCGCTACCTACTGGATTGTAAATTCACAGAATGGGTCATGAGTTGGAAACAACATCACATTTTATCCTGAACAACAAAGCTACTCTTCTGGACACCAAACATCAACTAATATTGCTCCTAGATATATTTATCCTGTTTGAAGGGAAACATCTATATAAATAAGGATTTAAGATATGTTATGTTTATCCATAACATGTGATATATACAGTCTATACTGTACAATATGTGGATATCATTTACATCATGAACATGTATCGCAGAAGTTAGTGGGCTGGGCTTATGACTGTTATTGTCAATTGTCAGGTCAAGCACATGTGAAATAGGCGAACTGATATAGAAAACTGATATAAATTTTATGACCATCTTATTACTTATAATGGCCGGTGTAGCATAAAATTTTGACCCCGTGGAAAAATGACCCCATGGGTCATTTTTCAACGGATTATTGATCAATTTTCAACGTTAAATATTGACCCATACCGTTAAATAATGACCCCATCACGCGTGAAAATTTGACCCTCATTAAAAATTGATCAGCATATGTACAGTTATTTTCAGCGTTGAAAATCACCACTTACAGTATATAATCATGTAATCTAAATCATTCTCACGATTTTTGTTTAAAAAACTTTTAAGTATTTTATATTTATGATGATTTGTTCGTTCTTTCATCAGACACCGATTTTTTTTTTTTATTTGAAATGCTGACAAATCGCATGAAACATTGAAAAAACGATCATATTGAGAATGCACGGTTGCATGGTTCCAGGATTAAGAAAGTTTGTCCGGTGTGGCTTAGAAAGCTAACCGTTAAAAGAGCCAAGTCTCTGGTTCGGCACCAACCACATATGTATTCGATTTGTCTTGTTCCAATAACAAAATAAGTCCCAAAATTCCATTTACGCGGATTTAAAAACACTTGCAGTTCCTCATGACGCGACAGTAAAATAATCCCATGCAATCGTCATGATGTTTTGAATGAAAAGTCAATAAAATACGTTAATTTGTATAATAACACTGTCTCATTTTAATGATATGAAAAACAAAACAGAATAATAACCTACTGACAGGATAAAGCCAAGTTGGCCTTATTATGGCTAAAAATAAATTTAGAAACAGCATGAATTAATTAATTGGTATGACAGAAAGTACCCTCTATACTTACGCAATAAAGTGTTACACCGCTAAATGTAAAATTGACTGCTTAAGACATAATGGATCACAGACCCTATTACAAGCAGTTCTCATAACCATTACACACTTTTATAATTAATAATTTGTAAAATAATCACTACTACAAGCTTTTTTTATAGTGATAGTTTGGCATTTGTAAACATAAAATTAAAAATGCTATATAATCATACAAAAGGGAGAGCACTAACTAGTTAGTAATATTACCTCCCTTTATGATACAAAAGTCAAATATAACTGACCTAGGCCTAGCATTCAAGAATGTTGTATGTTTACCAATTATGTTGGAATATTACAATTTAAAGGATCAAGTACCTCTAACTTTTGTTCATAGATATTTACAAGTTCTAGTATTTTGTATTAGGGTCCGTTTATTTATCCTTTATATAATACTTATTTTATTTTTGTATTTAACTTTGTTTTAATAAAAGCATCTGAAATAACTCACATTTAAAGAAGTTGGAAACAGAATGACAAAAAATCGACATGGTCTCTCATATAGACAAGAGCAAAATTAAGGGCGATTAGGACGACAATATGTATATATAAACTGTGCTAAACAATGTTTTACGAGAGCTACGCTCCTGCAGGACTAATTTTCTTATTCGTACAGTTGATCTCTGACGTTTGTCTAAAGTTTTAGTTATCGTTAAAAATTGACCCCAGGATTGATCAAAATTTAACGTTGATCAATATTCAACGACTTTCTTGATCAAAATTTAACGTTGAAAACCTGTTAGGGTCGATTTTCAACGTTGAGAAATGACCCTTGGGGTCATTTTTCAACGGGGTCAAAATTTTATGCTACACCGGCGGTCCTGGAACGGATTAAATATAGGGGCCCGGCCTGGTATAATAGATGTTTTGATGGTAAACGCAAGTAAAGAGTTAAATGCACGATACAAATAGCATTTTCATACACAGTGGGCGACATGTTGCTTGGCATTGTAGCCAAATCTAAAAAACAGCTTTAAACTGTAGCCTGAACTTTTGTCTTGGAACTGTTGCCATATTTACCAAACTGAAGGAATAATGTCAGATTAACGCCATACATTGTTACAATATGTATTTTTTGGTACAAAACAGACTCCGGTGTTCCCGGTTGATTTAACAATCATGCATAGAGTAGATAATGCAAGGAAAATAAGATGGCTTGGCACTGTAGTCCGCTTAGACACAAAACGAATTCCAAGTTTTCACAGGATGCTAGAAAAAACGGCTTAGCTACTGATGGAGATCCTATATTTCGTGGAAAGCTTATATTTTTCCCCTTGGACTGGCGAATGTGTATAAACTTCGGTGAAGAAATAAATACTTACGGCTATTTTCGTTTTCTAAGCGGAGCAAATGTCTTGGAATTTATGCATTTAGTGACGTCAGAATCACGTGGTTTTGCTACACTGTATAAATAAATTTGATCTCTGCGTAAAATAAAAAAAAGTTTCCGCCGTTTTAGTCGGTGCTGGTCAATTTTTTCTTGCCATTTCTTGTGTGAAATGTATCGCCGAACTTAAAAAACATTTGAAAAAAAGCTTTGCCGTTGTACCGACCCTAAACTAGTATATAGTTTTGTGTTATGTTATTGGATTTTTTTTTTCGCCGAACATAACAATGTTTAAATATATTACTTTAAACCTAGGCTGTACGTCCGTCCGTCCGTGAATACAGACTAACCAGTGAAAAATAGCCTTTAAAACACAGTCATTGTCTGTACATTGTGCGGTCATACATTCATCCGAATTTCTGCAACATTTATGATGATGATGATGTTTGCTGTTGTTGTTGTTGGCCTAAAACGGTACGGTTACTCTTGTTGAAATTTTCGTTTAAGAAAGATTTGTAAACTGTCAGTTGACAGAAATGCTAGTATAAGGAACAGACAGCTAGTGCTACTCTAATTGCTGATTTGGAAACTGAACGATAACCGTCACTCACTTGACGCGCATCAATTTTAGTAAGAACCAATGTACTACGTTTTCTAAATCCGCCATGCTTTTATTATTACAATTTAGCTTGCCTGTAGGGTAGTTGAAATTAGTTCCCATGAGCAGCCATCCATGCACTATTTCTTCTCGTTTACTTATGCAGTAAATGAATTATTATGGATGAAATGTTGTGTTAATACAATGCAATGAACATAACAATGTTATTGCTTATAGGAATAGTTATACAATGATAGGATACTACGTCATCACGCACCTGTTAACATGGTCCTCCCTGGACACGAAAACGTAAACAAAAAGGGGAAAATGTTATTTTTCACTTTTAAATGTACATTTTTGAAAAAATCAAAGTTGTTCGTCAAGCTACATGGTTCAAATTCATAATGATGCAGTAAGATTTCCTGTTGCATGATATATAAGCCCGTTTGAGCGCGAAAGATGTTTTAGATATTTTTTTCAGATATCCATCCTGGATTCTGTCACAAAACTGATGTATTATTGGTGTTTTTCACTTAACCGGTCATGATTGTATGCAACGGATTTTCACCGCGTGTTTCATATATAACATTTTAGTCAAAATGCACATGTATTTTTCGTCTCTTTGTTGGAACTTTGGCTTATTTTAATTGAAATATTGAAACGGTCCATCCTGGATCACGTTAGTGAAAAGGTCCACCCTGGACCCTATTTCAGTTACCTAATAGTAGTTACGATTTCGGAATTGAGTGATGTTATGATCACAGGAAAGGGGAAGTTGTCATCGTTTGTATCACAATAACTTCAAAGTTTAGAGCAATGGTTACATGCTCATTTAAAAAATAGGATAGGTGTATAGGACGCCATGAGAAGTTGACATGTCCCATTGACAAGTCAACATGATATGCGTTAACAAAAGACAGCTATGGCGTTCCATACATGTAGGAAGGTAGGTCGGAGCTTAATTTTACTCTTGTAAACGTGCAGAAACGTACATGAGTTAGAAAGACGAGCCTAATAAAAAGTGAAGTATCGCGGAAAAAGTTGGGGTAAGTCCGTTTACCAGAAACAAATATAAATGTTTTAGGCCTAGGTATAAGTTTGCCGTCAAGTGTTCCTTGTATGCATAAAATGTTTGTTAAAACGTGTTAGGTTACAATATTCAAATTACTTTTATATTTGATGACATAAACAGGTACAATTTTACAAGTATGCATTCAATGAAACTTCTAAACTTCCTAGTAATAAGAAACTGTGTCTTAACCATTTTCTCGTTTGTTGAAGCATATTTTAATGTCAAGGTTTAAAGACTGGTTTTAATTCATTGCAGTTAAACATGTCAACAAAGGCCATCCTTCGGAAAGACAATATGTAACCTTAATTGGCAGGTGGTCTTTATTTGAGGGTCTTTTATTTTGAAATATCGCTGCATCGTGGTACAGTGGTATTTATATACAGGGTGGCCTTTATTCGGAGATGGCCGCTAAGACAGGCTTGACTGTACATGTATTATGTAGGTGTCCGAGGTAGTCCGGGTAGTCAATATTCTGTACAGAGGACGAGTTTTGAGCAATCGAGCAAAATTCCAATGTTTAGAAAACAAATAAATTGTCTGTCCATTTCTCTAGGCCAATAACTACATATGACTAATACGTTTTATTGGCGTTTTAGGTCGGACATGAAGTGTTTTACAGTTTGTCCTAATTTCTTGTCCAATGAAATGTCCGCATTTCATTTGAAATTTGAAAAATATATCTCATAAAATGTGCCTAGAACCTGATATGGAGCAAATACGTCACTTATTTTTCTGTACGCACAGAAATTAAGACAAACTGTAAATCAGTTATCGTTCATATTTTGAATTTTATGCGACATATCACTGCGCTCCGCTTCACGTCGCTTGTGATATATCCCATAAAATTCAAAATATGAACGATAACTAATACATATAGGCTAATATGATAATATCAAGACAATTAATGACTGTGGTAAAATGACGTGTCAATTAATTATTTTATTAATTCAGAATCATTTGGTACCATGTGATTTTTGCGTAAAAGAAAAGACCGAACACAATGCCTAGTTAATTCAACTTTCAGCATGTTTACACAAAACATTGCTAGGATAAAATGAATGAATATGACGCAGATGCATTCAATATATTTGGCTATGTACTGTGCAGTTGACATTAACCAATATAATAGTAGGCTATTACTGTTATAACCAAGCTACGGGACTGGATACACGAATATACCTGTAATTTATGAAGCGTGGTTTGTTCAAACAGAATAAAATTATCAAATTTTAGAACATTAAACATAATTTATGTAAAGCGCTTATATTACCAAATTTAAATGATACATGTACACGCATTCTTAGTTATCGTCACCGTACGCATGCGCAAGCAAATGCAACGAACAGGTCGAGACACTGGAAAGTCAAATATGATCTCCATGGTGAAGCTAGATAAATTGCTAATAATAAAATTTCATAATGGTCGTTTTGTAATATCAATATATTCATGTTGAAAACCCAGTTCAAACAAAATTCCTTCGTCCGTCCGTTCGTTCATTCATTCACACATTAATTAGTTTCATAAACTCATCCATTCCGATTTATTTCTGTATTTATTCTTACTCATTCTGTCAGTCATTTATTGATTCAAATATGTATTTTTGCATGTTTCCAGAAGGCCACATCGAAAATAAGTTCAATGTTTTGTATATTTTACTTAATGTGTACACCTTCTATGAATAAAATTAGTATTATTATTACTATTACAGGTATTATTTTACACTCAACAGATCGTTGTCACTGTAACCTGAATAATGTCAAACTTGTATTGAAAATATCGATTTGATAAAATCTTTTGCTAGCTACAATCACAGACGCTTGTTTAGAAAAAATTACCCCACCCACCACGTTCGCTCTTATGACTGCCAATATACATATACTTCTACTAGTACTAGTAGTATATGTATATTGGCAGTCATAAGAGCGAACGTGGTGGGTGGGGTATTTTTTTCTAAACAAGCGTCTGTGGCTACAATGGTATGTGTCGCGATAAAAACGTGCATTTCTTTTTCATCACGTGAGCATGGTTTACCTTTATATTAAAGTTTTTTTGTTCAAACGCATTTTCTATAGTTGAAGAATTAATTTTCTTGTGACAATACAAAGATATGTTAATTTTAGAAACTGGTTTCATGTAGTTTACACGTGATAATTTGTCACACTGGAAGCATTTCTACTGACATACATTATCTTTTTTTCATATCAATCACTGAAATATTTCGTCCTTTTCTTATTGGGCGGGGGGGGGGGGGGGTTACGTCGCACCAATGGATGGATATCTTAGACACTATAATTAAAGATTTCACGAGAAACTGAATCCGCCGCCATGGCGAAACAGCTGACTTTCAAAGATGAAGGTTGCCATACCTTCGATTTTGACCAATCGTCGAGATTTACCTTTCCGGAACAATACGGGAAAGGTACGGATTTTATGTACGTCATCATGGCATCGGAAAATTAAAATCGGACGAGAGCGTCAATTCTTGAATTGTCGTGTCTAAGGTATCCATCCATTGAAGGATTCGTCGGTGGTAAGATATTTCAAAGTTGATTTTCTTTCGATCAAAGCCGAAGCCTGTAGCGTGTGGTTTGTGAGGTAGTGTAACGCCCCTAATTTCTTATATTTCTTTGTTGTGCGCGCGTTACTTTATTTCGGAGAATTAGATTAGTGAACAATCTGTCAGCACAGGAATTCCTGTTGCTAATTACTATTCAACAGTAGTTACTACAAGTCCAAAACTTCTATGATCCACTTTATTTTTTTAACTTAATAATAACAATAATAACGTCAATGAGTACAACAATCCAAATATGAAACACAATAAAACGTTGTGGCGAAATCGCACTGACTGTTCTGTGGACATCCACCTTACAGCTAAAACAAATTTCAAGTATCTTCTATCATATAAATTTTTGACCAGTCCAACCAAGCGGGCTAGTCATGCATACAAAAATGGGAGTGACATAAATTAAAACGACCAATTAAAATACATTTACATAAATTCTGAAACTAGAAGAAAGGGTATTTTTGAAGACAGAAAGATTAAATGATATACTTAAAGAAACGCAACATATAAGCCGCATTAAGCTAATTATCACCTTCTTTGTTTGGTCAGTTATACAAAAGTAGTTGCTACAGAAACAAAATGTTCAAGCCATATACACAGACAGAAAAGAGGATTAAACTAAGGCGAATGATGATAAAGCTAGAATGCAGTATATAAGATTATCAAGTGTTATAGACAAACAAATAATTGAACATATGAATGTATAAAACGCTATTTGACTACTAAATATTTAAATTCAAACATTATAAATACAAGAACAAAGAGACATAAAAATACAAAATAAACCCAGCATAACAGTAGCTCAAAAACCAACGAGTGTTATTGTTCAAGGGTCACTTATGGAGAGATGAGTATTGTGAATGATGACACAATTGAAAGTCACTCTTCTTCTGTTCAAACAATATGGATAATTAACCTATCTCTGTCAATAAGTCAACCACATTCCTCCAGGTTTCTGTATAATTTCCACATTCTAACGTATTTATTTGCGTGACAAAGTCGGAGTGAAGCAAGAAAGCCGGTCAATATGGCGAATAACGCTCCAGTACCTGAAATGATAAACAGAGGTATCAGTGGACCATACTTACACAAAAAAGTTTGCTTAAGATTTTAGTCAAACCTTTGTACAAAGGACACTCTTTGGCAACACAAAAATATGACCTTTAATGACAGGTGACACTTATTCGGTGGTCATTTAGTTCTAAATTATCAACGACGGTAATCAAAAGAATGGCCTCTATCCACAGGGTGGCCTTTATTCACAGGATGGCCTTTATCCACAGGGTGGCCTTTATTTGGAGGTTTTCGCTTACACAGGTTTTGGCGGTATTGCATTCTTAGTGACGCACGCAGCTATGATACATGATAAATCATTAAGTCATGCAATAAGCATTGTATAAGGGGCTATTCTAAATGTTTATTTGCAATTAAACATTTTGCATTTAAATTATTTTTATCTCAACTCATTTCAAAACTACATGGTATTTATTTTTTTCTGAATAAATAAATAAATCAATAAATCCATAATACTGCACATTATTTTCAGATTATATTAAGTCTAATACCAGAACCCTTTCCAAGTTGATTCATTTATGGATTGCATATCGAGTTCGATTAAAAATACCAAATAAAACTAACCAGTCATAGTCATTGCCCACGGGAAATGGACAGACAGTTCGATCTGTTTTCTAAACTCCGGGATTTTGTTCGATAGCTCCAAACTCGTCTTATATAAAGAGTATTGACTGGCTTGGTACCCAACCGCGGCTACCAACAATATACCTGTAATTAAACCACGCATGTTTTTATACTAAAATATAACAAACAACAAGCAAATGGTAAACACACGGCTCTAACCAACCAGCATTGTTTCTGTACTTTGTGGTACACATGGCTTACGTACAGGCATTTAGGTTTTGTGGGAGTCCACAATTTATACACGACGCTTTATCAGGCGCTATCTGGTGCCAGAGTATTATTTAGGATTTTGTCTCGAAGTAATAGGGATAATGATTTATATACCCCTTATAAAATTCATTACATGGCGGGGTTTACCCCCCCCCCCCCCCTTAGCCCTCCGGTTTCTACGGCCCTGATTTATAACAGCGTATGTGCTTAGAAAACGTAGAATTTAAGTAACTGTTACATTGATTGATATACGTGTGGAACCATCAGTACACCACTCATCTACCGAGCACTAGATCGCTCAATCGTAAGCGATGAATATACATGTTTATGATACTACGTCTATCACACCGTATACCCCGAAGAGCCGAACACAGTTGCTCAGGCGAACACAGTTGCCGATAAATTTTACAGTTTCGAATGGAAATTATATATCAGCTTAATTTATAGTTATCTTGAAGGATCCGAACAAAACCAATTATGTACATTTATTCGCTATTGAAAAGGGAATAAATACTCGAAATTGTGAGGAAAACCGTGCATTTTGCAGCGAGAAATCGCTAGAAATGTCTGCTATTTTTTAAAGAAAACGCGTGATCTGATGAATCCAGACCCGTAAATGCCTTTTTACACAAAAGTGAACCTATTTAAAGATACCATCATTTACTCCAATCTATTTTCTCTCAATATACGAAATCCCAGCTTTCCATTCCCATTTTCCGCAGAGAAATTGATGCATATAGACAGCATGCCCTCGTATTTTTGAGAACGTCAAGCACAGTTTAATGAACTTGATTTAGGTAATGCCATGCAGAATTTTCAAAAAAGTATTTTTCAACGAACCACATACAATGTCATAACATAATGTAATCTATGAATGAGACAATCACCACTCACCAGAAATAATCCACATACTTGCATCGATCGTTCCACAATGATTTTCATCTAATCTTAAACTTGATGTCGCATACACAGCCATCATAAACAGAGCAATAATAGTCCCGACACACGCAGATACAGCCATGATCTGTACGGGTAAGAAACTTTCTATAAGATCCTCAACCAGCGCTGTAAATGGAACAAGTTTATATACATGTTCATATATAGGAGTCAGGGGGCTCCCCCCATATCCCAATAATTTTGGCTGTAATGGTGATGGTGATTTATAGGGACTATAACTGATTCCCCAATAGCAGACATGATGTAAAATTAGTGCCCAACCCAATCCCTAATTTCTTCATACGGGCCTTTTTTAAACACATTTTCAAACGCCACGGAAGGAAAATTTACGTCTACAACGGAATTAAGTTGCCGGCTTTTATTCAGAAGTTATATTGATTTATTTTGTCATTAAATAATCTAGATCTATTTCATAAAGACAAGTCTTATCTACACAGAAACCGTTCACTTCAGTTTGTGTTGGCTGTTAATTTCTGATTGTTTATATCGAGTTTTACGCCCCTTTTCAACAGTCAAGAGTCATATGAGGTAGACAGTTCACCTAGCCATCGCTCCTGGGAATAACCGGTACTAGACTCCCATCCTCCGTAAGCAACTGCCTACTTTCTCACATAAAGAGACATGGTCGGTAGCTGGGCTCGAACCCACGACCCTCTATCAGTGACAGGCTACAGTGATTTGAAGTCAGCGACCTTAACCACTCGACCACTGAGGCGGGTCTACGTAAATATAATAGAGGATACTTCGGAACAATATGTTAAAACACTCGATGAAAGCAACAACAGTTGTTGTACACGAAACTAAATTAACACTGAACATGAAAATGAGAAAGCTTATCATGTTCATGCTTTAAAGACAATAAAAATGTGATTACGAGTTTCAAAATTACCAAACTTGATTTTATTAAATGTAATTCAATATAATACATGAGGCATAAAGGTTAATGTTTTACTTACCTTTGCTTAATGCATGTGTCTCAGAATGTTGGACGTTGTTATGTATACTTTCAATTGAAAACCATTCGCATTCTTGGGCGTCTTCTGTTTCTACACATTGGTAGCCCCAGAAAAGACCACAGCGCACGTGTTTAGCCAAATGCGTATCTTGAGTGTTAATTTTCAAGTCAGCTATAAACCATCCCGGCATCAAAAGCCCACTAAGTTGAAATGAAAGCGATAAGATACCAAAGCTTCCTACAGTGAAGAAAAATCTTCGGTCATGCATGTTCCCTGTTCTTGGTTTTGTATGAAGTTCATCTGCTAAACTTATAGTCTTAACCACCCACTGAGCATGCGTGCATGATGAATAAAGAAATTCTAAGAAAACGTATAATGTCTAAATTTATTTTACACTGGTTGTGAAACAGTTGATCATCTTAAAACAAAACAGATTAATCACATTCACTGCATACTACCGCTAAACCATATCCCGTTAAAACGAATATGTACAGACGACTTGTGGCCACGTTTGAAATCGTTGCGCAACATTCTGCGGTGGTGATAGTTATACGTGCACATGTATATTAACTCATTAGCTAACTGCCTCGTTACAAGACACACGTCATCTTCCATATTTATTACGCCAGTGAGTGTTTAATTTTCGATCTAAAATCTTTTGCGATAATTGAACATTTTGTGATTTCAATACGACACCCTCCGAACAACCCTTTACTTTCATACATGAAAGGACAAACTACAAAATATTTGGGACCGATTTTTCTCTCCAATAAAATTATAATATTATGAAATGTTCATGTAGACAAAAAGAAAAGTTTGTATACCTACCGGCTCAAATTTGTTTTTGATCCAGATCCATAGGTCAAAGGTCAAGGTCACACTTTCGGTCGAATGTAATTTCCTTATCTAGGCTAATTCAAGGATTTTGAAATAAATTAGTATACATGTTTACTTCAATGAGATATGATGTGTCACGAACATCACCCGTACTCGTATTTAAAAGGTCAAGGTCACAAGCTCTCTTAACAGCGAGCTCGACATGATGCTCTTTGACATCTAGTTTATCTACGTTCGTGAACATGAAAGTACATTGTACTATCTATTTCGATAAACATCCAATATCTGTCACCACCTTTTATGTGAGCTCAACTTGACTACAGATTTGTAGAAAATGTTATCGGACGTAAAACACTGGTATTTTTTTTACTTAAAAAAGACTCCATTTTGTATGTAGGAATAAGTTATCATTTATGCTAATTATTAATGAAAAACGGATATCACTACATTTTTGGAAGGTGATTCTTGAACCACTTTTGTATGGCATCGTTTGGAACAATTGTCCGTCAGCAATACTTTGTCGCACAGGAAAGCCGCACGGAAAATAGGTCTGAACTAAATAGTGTGAATATATATGATATACATTTGTACGTGATATTTCCTCAGTTAAGTGTGTAAGATCTAAATATAATTCAAAATATTTTATTGTAACCACGTGCAAATAGCCATACATTTAAAATAAGATATGATGGTAAAATACATGACATATTATTCAAATTAAACGTTTTGCGTATTTTCTATTAGAGCTGTATGATGTATTGTTTTGCATATCCCGTTTCCAGGCGCTTAAAATTATTTCTACTTTCGTTCGATGGGCCAATAATGTCTCTATATTAGTCAATAACCACAAAATAATTTATAAAATACGAAGAAATCACAAATGAACTAATAAATAGGAAAGTTAAATTGACTCATAGAAAATAAACAAGATCAGAAACTACAACACAAAGAAATGAGTTAAACACAGAACATGAATAGTATTTTAATTTGAGATTAAGAAATTTCATACATGTATATCGAAATATACCTACACACATTATGATGGTTGATACCGTTTAATATGCTATGCACCTGGTCGTCAAAATCAAGTTTTTGTCCTTTCCATTCAAAATATACAAACGAAACGGGTGTGCAACCGTGCGAGGAAACAATGTGAAACTCACTTCTTATTGACAATTGTATAGTGTATTATTATTACACACAAAGAACTAAGAAAATTAATAGGAGCAATGGATTTAAGTTGTGTGTGTGTGGGTGTGTGTGTGAGTTTGTATACCTATATATCATGACGAGGTAAATTTTTGGTAGTGAAAATATGTGACAATTCTAAGGGTAACATTCACAAGGTTTTAGGGTTAAGGTTAGATCTCAATTAGTTCTATATAAGTCATTGCCAGTCAATTCCCCCCCAAAAGGGAGATTTAGGGGATTTTAGGGGACCTGACTTACATACCGAGGTATACCTCGGTAAGATTTGTGTATAAATGGCATACAAAGTGAGGTACAGTTTATAATGGAAAACCTCGGTAAGATAGTTTGTTTGTTTGTTTGTTTGTTTGTGTGTGTGTGTGTGTGTGTGTGTGTGTGTACGTGTGCGTGTGTGTGTGTGTGTGTTATCCTTAATATATAATGTTGTTTGACAAGTTGTTTCCTTGTAATATGGATGTAGTATTTATGCGATGTTAACACAGGGTATATTGAAATCAATCAATAAATCAATCGTTTTCACATTATTTAGTTGTCATTTCCTGGGTTAAATGTTAACTTCTACGAAAAATGTCATGAATAATAACTGAAGCATTATCAAAATTATGTACAACTCAAAACGAAAAAAGTACCATAAGCCCGACGATGCAATAAGTACATAAGAAAAAAAATTGATTTCTATGTAGGGTGAGTTTTTGAAACGAACGATAGTTCACGCATGAATTTAATGCAGACATAAGTACTACGAACGCTTTTCTACACCCGCTATGCAATTGTTACAGTTGTTCCCGTTCCATGTGCTTTCAGTACTTTGATTTATGTTTCCCATCTGATCACAAAAAGTAGTTCAGCAATTAGCATAATAATTATCATAAATATTATATAGTTTACAATACCTGCCTCTTTGAATGCTCAACTTATGCAGAATGTAATATATCATACATGAAGACATGCTTGAAGAAAAAGGTTAAACGTTATAAGCATTAAATTAATCGTAGAAACTTCCCGATGAATCACTTTTTTAAATATTTGGCTGACTCACAGTTATCATCGCATCGTCCATGAATTCTATGATGACTTCTATACGTTTACAATAGAAGCTAGGAACCAGACTAAATTAACATATACAGCGCGATAATTATGACGTCATCCTTCCATGAAATGTGCGTACTGATAGTAATTACTGTAGTAACCCGAGGGAGAGGATTGTTTAGATTTTTTACGACTGATTTGTAGTGCTCGTTAATGATATTGCATAGCCATATAATTTTCACTTAAATGCACGTAATATTTGAATTTGTATTTAGCCATTGAATTGAAATATCGGAACTATATTCTTAGGCGGAAGCTAGGTTAATGGAAGCTGTTCGGTATGCAGGAAAAGTGGAAACCGAGCGATTTTTGAAATACGGTAATAACTTTATTGTTCGTACCGAACAACAAAAACAAATATTGGTAGCCTATGCAACAAAAGTTTTAAAGCAACAAGTGCAATTTCAAAAGTAACTTTTTAACTATCACATGATATGATATAACCTCATGTTCACACGTATCAGGGATCGCTGATATGTCATTATGTGTCATAAGATGACTTAAATGTTCTGCTTACACAGAAAATGCTATGCAAACATTAGTGTCTTTGGTGTGGCTTGATTTTCAAACACCAATTAGGTCTGATTCTGTTCAGACTGTAAGTCATTCAAATCAATGGTCTTGGTGTGCTATCAAGTATTTATACGGCTTGGTTTGTGAACCTGTTCCATTTACTAACATCTTGGCCGCCATTGCCGGAATTACAGAGCTTAATTGAAAGAATCAATCCATTCAAAATGGTCAATAAAGCTCCGATGCCTGAAATGACAAATAAAAATCTTGACACAATCTGAGACTTTTCAATGTCGCCATTCGGATATAAATGGATAAATCAAATTCCAAGGTGACCACCTCACTATGAATATTTGTTTGAAAACAATAACAACGCCAACAAGTTTTAGTAAAGTTTTATTCCAACAATGTTTTCATAAGTCTTTTGGTGTGTACGATACCAAATTCTTTGCTTTATTGTTCGAGAATTTGGCAGGTCATGGGCCGAGTAGACATGTTGTAGTGTTCCTATTTTCCGGTTCTTGTGTGTATATATTTTGTATATTGGTGTGTGGCACACTAAACATTTTGTAAATGCGTTGTTTTAGGATTAGATAGGAGTGACTACTATTCAATTTCATAGGTTTGTGCTTATGAGAGGTTTGGTGAATTGATTTTTCACGTGTGATTATGTATTCTATGTATTGCAGGTGGTTTGTCGCTTATGTCGTATTTTAATGTTAAAATCGTTTTTACTTTCTCTCAATGAAACAAGTATTTGGTGGACCTTGTTCTCATAGCATTTTTTGGTGACATTTATCGGTGAATTTAGATAAGTGTAAAATAACTATAGTCTCAAACACCTACAAATAATTTCTGTTATGGTAACTCTACCTTAATCCAAATGGTATTATGGTCACGTGTAGTTTTGAGATATACGTACATGTATAAACAAAAGCCAACGTTCCTGTGAAGAACCAGTACTAGACTCCCATACTCCGTAAGGAACTGCCTAATTTCTCACATAAAGAGACATGGTCGGTAGCGAGGCTCAAACCCACGAGCCTCTAGTGAGAGGTTACAGTGATTTGAAGTCAGCTACCTTAACCATTCGTCCACGGAGGCGGGTTAAAGGCATTTGAAATAATAGAAATCCAAATAGAAAATCAGATTTACTGTCATAAAAATCTTACTAGTCATGGCAACAGCCCATGGGAAATAAAATGTCATCTGTAGGGTTTTTTTGGATTTCTGGCATTTCCCTCAATACATTTAAACTCTTCTTGAAAGTGGCATTCTGGTTTCCTTGGTAACCAACAGCAGCTATCAACAATATGCCTGTAAGATGTCAATGTTTTTGTGAAATACATACGATTTGCTAAGACGTTGGTATGCAAGAGTATTTAAAAACATTGCTTCTCTTATGTATTCTCAGTATAGCTTTGTATGTTGGCATGAGGTCGTTTTCAAGTCAAGATTGAACAATAGGACGATGAAATTCTATTTTAATGACCGAAATATATGTATGTATTTTTCTCGGTTTATAAGTCTCATAAAACATTGACACTTGCAGCTTGAATTTGACCCATGCAGCACTATTTAAAGTCAGGCGAATTCTCTTACATTTTACATGAACACAATTACATGTATTACGCTAACATTCTGTGATTTAATTCATTTTTGGATTAACTACAAAAAGTCAGTCTCCGTATAGTTAATACTTCATAAGGATCCGGAAATACCTGGCTTAGTATTAAATTCATCGTGCAACCTCTCCAAAGCAACATCCTTTTGGAGATAGAAAAAATGTTGTTGTTGAGAGGTTGTTGCTCTAGAGAGGGCTGCTATCGAGAGGTTGCACATTATTTGTTTTTATACTAACGAATACCAACTGAATAAGTTCAACGCGGAGACAAAAACAAGTTTCATTTACTAGTAAGGATCCAGAGAATGGCTCACATCATTTCAGAGCGCTTGCCTTTCTGATGACTTGCCTCTGTTCGACACACACACACACACACACACTCACACTCACACACGATGATTATAGTCAGAGCCAACAAACTTCCAACACCTCCAAGAACGGTCAGGCATTCGGTCAGTTCTGGGTGGCTTTATTGTATCTATATTTATACTAATAATACGGACTAAAAATAATAAGGCCAGGGCAAAAACAAGTTTTATTTACCAGCAAAGATCCAGAGAATTGCTCCCATCATTCCAGATCTCCTGGCGTTCTGATCACGTGTCTCTGTACGACGGTTTACGCCTACGAGGATCATAGCCAAAAAACTTCCAATACCTCCAAATATGATTAGGCATTGTACTGGCAAAAAACCGCCAATCAATCCTTCGACAGCTGTAAGTGTAAATACAATTAATACCACAATGTATGCACAGAACACATCAAACAAGAGGGCCATAATGTCCCTATACTCACTCACCTGAGAAAAGACTGCAACTTCTTTCATGTCATTACGTCTTTCATATAACTGTTTAATTAGGAGAAACTACAGCATATGAAGACAGACATTCAGGGAAACTTTCATCAAGATTTAATAATAAGAAAGGCCATGAATGCACCATATCGCTCACCTGACTACCACTGCAGTCATATTCACCCCCGGGTCATGACTATAAACAAATTTTATAGAGGTCCAACTTTGCAATGCTACAAGTCAGATATCTATCTAAGCTCTAGACGACCATCTAGTTTATTTTAAGATTTCTTTTGAAGATTTTCCTATGTACAATCCAGCTACACCAAGGGCCAGGGTCAGTTTGATCCAGGAGGTCATAATTTGAACACATTTGGTAGAGGTCCACAGGACAATACTATCTGTCATATATCTAAGCTCTGGACATTCTGGTTTATTTTCAGAAGTGAAGGGCCCATAACTCTGCTTTCGCCTATAATCTAACTCATGCAAGACCTTTAGGTCATACACATTCATGGTAAATATGATTAGGATCGGTGAAAAAATGAAGGTGTTAGAGTGTAAACAAGCTAAAATATGGCTTTCTAAGTCGAGAATATCATGGCCATATGCATTGTGACCAACTTCGATTAAGATTGGTTCAGAGCTGTGAATGCTAGAGTGTAAACACTCTTACAGTGGATTGTCGACGTACGATGGACATTCGTCGATTCTAAAAGCTTACCCTTAGTCATAGGCACAGGTTTTTCTGTGAATTGACCTGGTGACCTAGTAGTTAATCCCAGATAACCCATGTTTGAATTTGTCAACGATATCGCTCTGACAAACATTTTACAAGATGTGGTGAATTTCCAGTGAAAGCTTTGACCCTGAACAAGGTTTTCATTTGATTTACCTCTATAGCGATTTTAACCCAAAATTGACCCATGTTCAAACAAGTCCAATATGTTATCCAGGCAAATATTGTGAGAAGGTTTGTTGAAGATCCAATAAAAACTGTAACCTATAGAGCGATAACAAGGTTTTCTTGTGATTTGACCTGGATGCCCTACTTGTTCAGATTGATACATGTTCAAACTTGTTCAATACTAATATATCATTCAGACATCCATTCTGACACGTCGTGATAGTCAAACCAAATCTACCACATAAGCAGTGTTAAAAAGGTTCTTTTGATTTGATTTGGTAACTTAATGTATGACCCCTGGCGACCAATTCTGGAAATTGTTGAATATATTAACTTAGACAATCATTGTGAGAAGTTTTCATTAAGATCCAGTCAGGACGATGACCTCTAGAGTGTTAACAAGGTTTAATTTGACTTGATGTATTAACCCTTTTTTACCCTAATGACCCATGTTCGAACTTGTCCAAGACATCATTAAAACAAAACCTTTTATGGAGATTCAATCATAATAATAATTCAATCATAATATAATAATCATCATGCGATAGTTTCTTTCGTTAAAACTACATACCTATGCTGGCCCCAGGTTTTTCAAAGTTGTAAATAGCGTCTTTAAGCGTGTCCATAAAAATGTTCCGCACTGCTCGCCATATCCTGCGTCGACACAAGCATGCCCCGTGAACAGTCCTAAGCTAACATTTTCGCACAGTTTAATGCCAGATTCCGGGTCAGTCACTTTTATATCAAATATTAGCCATGCTGGAAAGAAAATTCCAAACCCTTGGAAGAGCAGTGCTAATTTTCCCAGGGAAACCAAAGTAATGAAAATAACACGGTTCGGGTCCATTGTTCACTGTTAAGGCCTTTCCATAGAATCAATTTATGAATACTGTTTGTTCAACCCGCGAGCTTTATTTAATTCGCTGCGCAACACTGAACTGATGCAAGCTTAGACACGTTTAAAGAATATTAGATTCATGGCGTGTATTCTCCTGTTTATTTTTTAATAAGACGGTTTAAAGAAAAGATTGCATATCACACACCTATTGTTTTTAAGCAATGCACTTGATATTGTCTTGGTGTTTTTCCTTCGTAGCGTTATTGATTAAATAAAAAACAATTCTTTATCCATGATAACCTGATAACCTAGTATGGAGATATTCACTGGTTGCCTGACATTCTTGTCGTAAACAACGTCATATTGCGCAATAACACGTAAAAGTATTTCTTAAAAGTGGGTACATGTATTTGTAAACGAGACTGATATATCGTGAATAGCCTTTGTGGAACAACTGCTAAATATGCCGGGGCGGTTACGTGGAGCGGGTTTTGGGCCGATCCTAAAGAAATCAGCTGCAAAATCCGCTGTTGTCAATAATATTTTAGGACAATTCGTGCCTTTAGAGTACGAAAGGCTTGCTTAGGAAAATAGTAAGAAAGATGCCCAGTTATAAACTAATCAGTATTAATCGTACAAACTGAAAAATTATAACACTGAAATCTAGACTATGCAAATGTGTCGATATAAGCCGTAAGCATTGTCTGGTTCCCGATTTCACTAATTTCAAATTTCATGAAGTCTGTAGGGATGAGACTTGTATAAGTTGTATTCATTAATTGTGTTGCAGTTTTGCCAAGATAATCAAAGCACTGAGAGTACTGTCAGGAACGAAGTTTACATGTGTTAGGTAAAACCAGCCTTAAACAATTAAAGGCCTGTCCCTATCGAGAATTTGATGAACAGTTCACGAAATGTTCATCAGTTTATTTAATTGTTCATGAATTTATTAATGACCTACAAATTGGAAATGAAGTTCATAAACAAATGTCCGTGTACTAATTTATGAACCTTAGGCATTATTTATCAAAAATGTGTTTTTCATTAGGTTAATAAATTATTGATTAATTATTTCTATGAACCTTTGATGAACTTTGATTATCAGTTCATGAACAAATTCTCAACAGGGGTGCTATATTAATAAATATTTAAGGGTCAAGCATATACTCTTGCAAAAAGTACATCTTTAAACCCCCAACAGGGATATAAAAGGCAGGTAATGGCTGGTGGGTGGTTTCCCTTGATTTTTTAACTGTTTTCAGCTCAGGGAGAGATTTTTTAAAAAAAACTTGATATTAAATGGTGTTTTTAATCACTGAAAAATATTCTGAATGAAGCAAAGTGATTCTTTTATCAGTACAGATAAGAAATTTCAAAATGTATGAAGATCTAGGTTCTTCTATTTTCAAAACAATTTATAACAGAAATTCAAATTTGAATTAGAGGGAGGAGTTTATGTGGTTTAAACCCATCGTCTGCTTCAGCTTTTTATAGATACTGTACAGTATGTTATTCACTGTGTGTCTATCACTGATAAAACCTTGTAGTGACAGTTCATTTAATGAGAGAGTTCATTTGCATCCGATAGTCTGATCGGATGTTGCTCCTTTAAGCCAATTAACCACAATTATCAATGAAAATCTACACATTAAAAGTTATGATGTAGTGAGAAATTACTAGCTGAAAACCCAACCATATTCAGTACCTTCAGGGCTTTGATTTGTATACACACTTTAAACTGTATACACCATCTGTACTGAACCTTTGACCCTGTGGCGTTATGTAAACACTCTACAGTGAGAGACAATGCAAAGTATTGAGGCACTACTTTTGTGATTGAAACTATTTCCAGTATGTAGTAAATCTTGTCACCAGGACAGATTATGAATGAACTTTAGTGTGGATGAATACTTAATTTTTACACTTGTTAGTTTCACAGTTTAAATTGCCAAAATATTTTCTGTGCTTTCAAAATCAACAGAATCCTGCAATATATATCCAACATTCATCGAAACTGCAATGTCTGCAATGTATACTTATACAACAAGTGGTACTATTATTTTTTCAACGCGGATGAGAAGCGTTACTGTTTTGTCGCTACTAAAAGTGGTGTATACATATAGGAACTCCGTTCCTAAAAATTACCTGAATTGTTGAAAAAGGTTAAAATTTAACACATTAATTAAGACTTTACAACGTTAACAATATGGTATAAAGAATTGCATGTAAGAACTCAGGTGTCTAGTAGTTTGCCTGACCTGTCAGTGTCAATGTACCGCACCCGCTTCAGGTAGCTTCTGATAGTGTTTACTATTAATGTTGATCAGTTTATTGGGAGTTTTTGCCACAAATAATGTTCTTTACTTAATTTGCAAATGTAGAGGAAGATGAGACTTATTTGAATATAATTAAGTATTATGTGATGCACGTTTCTTTAATAAATATTTTGGTCCTGAAACACTCATTGTTTGTGTATTTAAAAAAATATATACTGTGGAATCATTAATTTTCGTTGGGTTCAATTTTCGTGGTTTTTACTTAAAAGGCTATTTCGTGGGGACATAAATTCGTGGAATTTGATTTTTGAAAAGAAATGCCTTATCTCCGCATTTGAATTCGTGGGGATTTGATTTCGTGGATGAGTCGAACCACGAAATCCACGAAATTAAATCCCCAACAAAAATTAATGATTCCACAGTATTTTGGAACATAGTGTTTCAAATAACCTTGTGTCTAATACTTGTTACCTAGTGTAGGCTGAATAAATCTTTCAGCAACTTTTCAGATACATGTTGATCACCCACTAGTTGGTTGTTAGACTTTTTATTGAAGGAATATGAACATAGAAAGATGAACATCAGAGATGATGATGTGTGATAGTGTCTACAAAGATAGCACTGGTAGAACTAAAGTTATATTATGATGAGATTGGTCACAGTCACCACTAGGGCCAAATGACCATGTACTTATTATAGACGTCATCATTAACACGTTCCGCTTCCGTGGTCGAGATGTTAAAGTCGCTGACTTCAAATCGCTGTAACCTCTCACTGATAGAGGGTCGTGGGTTCGAGCTCAGCTACCGATCATGTCTCTTTATGTGAGGCAGTTGCAGGATTGGAGTCTAGTACTGGTTCTTCCCAGGTACGATGCTTAGGTGAACTGTGCGCCTCATATGACTCTGATTGTTGAAAAGGGGCGTAAAAGCCGATATAAACAAACACAATTGTTTTGACTGTGACTAGTTTGTGTTCGATATTGAATCTTGAGAGCATTTTTTCCTAGCAAACGTGTTAGACAAAGGTCATCGACGCTCGCTCTCTAGATAAGATCTGCATTCTGGCGACCGCCCTTATAATTTACTTTAGTCAAGAAACAAAGCCTACAGCACAGCATACAAAACATGGAGAAATCACAAATGAACTACTAAATAATAATAATAAAGCTAAATTTATTCATGGAAAATAAACATGGTTAGAAACTACATCACAAAGAACGAATTAAACACAGAACATGTATAATGTTTTAATTTGAGTATTTGTCATTTTATATAATAACATATAACTTCACACATTAGGTTGGTTGATAGTTAAATTTATTACCATTACACACAGAGAACTAAGAAAACGATTAGTTGCATTGAAAATAAGTTTTTTTGTGTTATCCTTAAAATATATTGTTGTTTGACGTGTCTTTTCATGAATGCACACAAGTCGTTTTCTTGTCGTACAGATGTTTTATTCACGAATGTCATGTTAACACATTGTTTATTGAAATCAACCAATCAATACACATTTTAAGTTGTCATTACCAGGGACAATTGTCATGGATTATCACCGAAGCATATAATCAAAATTATGTTCAAACGAAATAAGAAGCATAAATCTAATGATGCAAGGCATAGAGTAAACACATAAACAAATACATGGTCGCATAGTTAAAGTGTTAAAGCAACAAATGTAATATCTATAAAAACTTTTTAACTAACTCAAGACAAAATATGATAATAATAGTATGTTCACAAATATCAGGTATCGCTGATATGTCATTATGTGTCATAAGATGACCTAAATGTTCTGCTTACACAGAAAATGCTATGCAAACATTAGTGTCTTTGGTGTGGCTTGATTTTCAAACACCAATTAGGTCTGATTTCGTTCAGACTGTAAGTCATTCAAATCAATGGTCTTGGTGTGCTAGCAAGTATTTATACGGCTTGGTTAGTGAACCTGTTCCATTTACCAACATCTTTGTCACCATTGCCGGAATAACAGAGCTTAATTGAAAGAATCAATCCATTCAAAATGGTCAATAAAGCCCCGATGCCTGAAATGACAAATAAAAATCTTTACATAATCTAAGACCAAACTCAATACGAATATTTTGGTTTGAAAAACAAAACCCTATAAGTCTTCTTAAAGTTTTATTCTAATAATATTTTATATGTCTTTTGGTGCGTGCAATAGGCCTACCAAGTGCCTTGCTGTAATGTTCCGAGAAATTGGCACGCCATGAAGCGACTTGACGTGCTGCATTTTGTCTATTTTTTGGTTGTTTTGTGTGTATATCTGTCAAACTTTCAACAATTTCAACTAATTATATCAGCACTTGTCTACAACAACCAATTTGAATATGTCTGGTTGCTGACCGGTGTAGAAAGCTTTCACCGAAGCTTGACATTTCTCTGTGTAAAATACTTCTTGACACTGCATACATAATTTACATTTAAGCACTCTGATGAACTACAAATGCATCACAGAACAACACCAATCACAGGCATTTGAAATAACAGAAGTCAAATAGATAGAAAATCAGTTAGGCTACACATACAAATCTTACCAGTCATGGCAACAGCCCATGGGAAATGAACTGTCATCTTTAGGGTTTTGCTGATTTCTGGCATTTTGCTCAATGCTTTCAAACTCATCTTGAAAGTGGCATACTGGTTTCCTTGGTAACCAACTGCGGCTATCAATAGTATGCCTGTAAGATGTTAACGTGTGTGTGAATTCATGTACGATTTGCTAGGAAATTGGTATGCGACAGTCTTTAAAAACGTTGGATTTTATTTATTGCTTTTCTTATGTATTTTCAGTACCAATAGCTTTTTATTTATTTGAGTTCGTTTCCAAGTCAACATTTAACAATAGGGCGATGATATTCTATTCTAAATTGCAAATTTAGGTTTTCCAAATATAGAGATATTTTTTTCTCGGTTTGTAAGTCTCGTAAACAGAACTCTTCACTAGCGACTGGAATTTGACCCATTAAGCACTAAAGCCTGGCGGAATTTCCATTTTATATGAACACATATTTGACTTTTTTAATATGATTACACAAAACAGATGCACTTCATCGTCGTCGTTTTTTTTAAAAAGCATTCTAACATGTTTTTTTGAGTTCAACATAAAAAATGAATTCTTTAAAAGATTATTTCCTACCTACATACCCCTGAAAATTCTCTGGTTAGGATGAAATCCGGTTAACTTAGTAGTAAGGGTGGCTTTATTGTATTTGTTTTTAAACTAATGAATATCGACTGAAAACATTCAACTGGAGGCAAAAATAAGTTTTATTTACCAACAATGATCCAGAGATTGGCTGCTATTATTCCAGAACACTTGTTGGTTTGATCACGTGCCTCTGTTCGGTGGTACACTACCACGAGGATCATAGCCAAAAAACTTCCAATACCTCCAAATACGGTCAAGCATTGTACTGGCAAAAAAATGCCGATCAGTCCTTTGGCAGCCGCTGTAAGTGTGAACAGAAGTATATACGCAATGAATACCATGATATATGCACAAAACACATCAAACAAGAGGGACATGATGTCCCTTAACTCGCTCATCTTAGTAAAGACTGCGACTTCTTTCCTATCATTGCAACTTCTTTCATAGGGCTGTCCCGATACAGATCTCAGCCGATACGATACGTATTGCGATACGGTTCTAGCGATATGCGATATCAACGATACGATATAGAAATATTTCAAAGTAATGAAAAACGTTGTAATAATAGTGTTTTTTTGGGAACTCTGCACACTTGTTTGGTGGTAAAAAGTCCTAATTAACTGTTAAAAAGGTGTAAAACTAAAACTGTCTTGTACTTAAAGTCATCAATTTGATTCACATTATATGTTAGTTGATAAAAATAAATTGTGGAAATTAAATAATTATGCCGAGAAATATTAGCAAGTTTTAATCTCTGTCCCATAAATGACCTTATATCAAGAATAGAACCTAGCCACATAAAATTGTTTAAATAATCGTGGTTAAGTTTGTTAAATTTATTAACAATACTAAATTAATAATGAACTTGGATGTTATGATGACGAGACATATGTGTTCTAAGGTTGCTAGTCCCACCACTATACTTGACATCGCGTTGACACTTCTTATAGAAAACTACGTGCTTCTTTGTTTCATTAATCGGCAAAACAAAATGCTGCCATGTTTAATGTAATATTATATGGTGGCATAATACAATTTATAATCTACTTGACGAAATCTGAACATTCGATTCGAATTCGTTGTCTAGCCTTACCTGACGCTGTTAATGTCTATAAATAGAGTATGGAATCCCGGATGTTAGTTGCGTAAGCATTGTCGACGATGATATGAGAGTAAATTCGTAAATCTAGTTCAGTTGTTCAATATTATAAGAGTTTTTTTTAATATAAAATTTAGAAACCGCGATACGGCCGATACGGGACCTTCCGATACGATACGCATATCGTTCAGCACTGTACCGGTACGCAGTCATATCGGGACAGCCCTAATCTTCCATATCAATGTTTAACGAGAGAGCTTTACTAGGACAAATAAATCATCAAGACAGACATTCAGGGCAACGTTCATCAAGATTTAATAAAAAGTTGTTGATCCCAGATGACCCATGTCTGGACTTATCTATAAGAAAAACATTCTGACAAAGTGTGATAAATTTCCAGTTAAAACATGACAGCTAGAGTGTTTAAAAAATGTTCACTTGATTTTACTTATTTATCTTAATTGCCTAGATATGCTAAAAAGGTTAAATACTATTTTAAGTTATTTACAAAGATTAATCTAATCGAACGCGCAAAATGGTGATTTATTGCAATATACTGTATCCCTTTATCTACTTTACTTTATCCGCGTTAATCATGTCTAACGAGGTGAGTATTGTGTTGGTACGATATGCTACCATTTAATTCGTTAAAGACAAGAATTCGTTATTAAATATTTTACTACACATCATAACTGGGCGTGGTTACAATTATTAAATCGTAAACGATTAACGATTTTGATTGGCTATCAAAATTAAACAGGATGTATCAATTAATCGAAATCGTTGATTACATAAGACGATAATGATCTGACACTTTAATTGCTAATTACTCGCTTAAATATCAATGTAGGTGACAATAGACAGGATAAAACATTAAAGCAAATTTTCGTGGAAAATGAACTAAAAACTCTATTCAAAATTTTGCTATTTTCGTGCAATACGGGTTTATTTCAGAGCAACGAATAACTGAAATTTATTTTTAAAGCTGGTTTTACACTGTCATCAAGTACCGTAATAAGTTATGTTAGTAATACTTGGTCTCTAAATGGGTTGGAATTGATAGTGTCCGTGATCCAATCATGTATCCTTAAACACACAATAACCATGTCCGAACGTGTCCAAGATATTATACAGACAAATATTCTGACAATGTTTGGTGAAGATCCAATCAAACCTGTGACCTCTGGAGCTTTGACCAGGCGACCTTTTTTGTTCCAATTGACCCATGTTCGAACTAACTTGTCCAAGATATCATTGAGATATCTATTCCGACAAGTTTCGTGAATCAAATCAAAACTGTGACTTAAAGAGTGTTAATAAGTTTTTCCGGTGATTTGCCCTGGTGAGTGGTGACTTGAATGTTAACCCTTAAATGACTCATTCTCGAAGTCGTCCAAGATATCATTTAGACAACCATTGTGACGAGGTTTGACGAGGATCAAATTAATATTTTGACCTCTAAAGTGTTTACAAGGTTTTTATTTGACCTTACCTATTGACCTAACTACTGACACCAAATGACCAAACCACGTTCGAACTTATCCAAGATGTCATCGAGATAATAAATCCGAAACATTTTGATCGATATTAGAGTGTTGACAAACAACAAATGAAAGCCGGACGCAGGAAATTAACTGACCTTGATAACTGGTAATAAATACTACGAGTATCAAATCAAAGTTAAAAGCACCCATGCACAATTTTAAGATAGATTAAAGTTTAAAACGATTGGGTTTCATAAAGACGTTTTTAATTCACTTGAGCCCAATGTGCAGAACCTATAAAAAGCAGTTTAGTATCTTGTGATAAAACTGATTCCCGTTAAGATGCAAGCAAAAATAAAAGCGTTAAAATAATCATATTTAAGGAGGTATATCCCAATAAACTCTAACGGACAGATTTTTTTTTAAACTTTGCATATATAAAGATTAATCCTTTCCTACCACAAAAAAAACAAGAAGAAAAATGTAGGTCTCCATGCTCGTTTGTGAGTTATGCCCGATTGTTTGACTATTTTGAGCGGATGATCAAAAACATGTATTTTTGAAAAAAAATGGCTGATACAACCGTATTTCTTAATCAACAACCAATTTCTATACACTGTTTAGATTGGAATAGAGTGCAAATATTATTTAAAGGACGTAAGCTGTCCATTTTTACCCCAGTTGGGAAAAAATGTATTAATTTACCAAAATCCCTCTAAAAAGAGAGACGATCCACCATGTGATTGAAGAAAAAAACATCCATAATTTTTTTCAACGGACATATTTTTTTTAAACTTCAAAGAATAACACAATAAAATTATAATACTAAACAACATAAAAAGGAAAAAAGAGGGGTATCCATGCTACTTTTTCTAACACACATGATCAAAGATGACCGCATGAGTCAAAAATACACAAACAAAATCAGGCATTTCAACAAACATCCTTTATAAAATATTAATCAAACTCTGTTTTCTTGAATATTTGACTCTTCTTTCGCATAAAAGGCATATTTTTCATAAACTTCAAAACTAGCACCGAATACAAACTCGCGTAATCTAGGGCCGGCGAGTATATAATTCTCCGTAAGATTAACTAGTCGGTATAGTTTTTACATGCGCAGTGACGATGCACACTAACAATTTTGATATACGTCTAAGTAGTTTCTTACATTAAAACTACAAACCTTTGCTGGCCTCAGATTGTTCAGATCTGTGAATAGCGTCTGTAAGCGATGTTTCGCACTGCTCGCCGTATCCTGCGTCGACACAAGCATGCCCCGTGAACGGTCCTAAGCCAACATTTTCGGACAGTTCAACGCCAGATTCCGGGTCATTCATTTTTACATCAAATATCAGCCATGCCGGAGAGAAAAGTCCAATCGCTTGGAAGAGAAGTGATAAAATACCGAACAAAACCAAAATAATGAAAATAACACGGCTCTCCATTGTTCACTGTTCAGGCTTTTCCACACAATCAATCTATGAAAACTGTGCTTTATTTATTCGCTGCGCATGCGCAACACTAAATTGATGCAAGTTCTGACACCTCTAAACATATTAGGTTTATATTTACATTGGTCGGCTTTAAGGAAAGATTGCATACTACACACAAATGTGTAAGTAATTAGCTTGATATATTTTTTCCTTGTAGCGTCATTGATTAAATTATTCAGTTATGGTTGTCTGACTTCCTTGTAAACAACGTCATTTCCAAAAGTGACCAGCAGACATATTGTGCAATATCATGAAAAAGTAATTTCTTGGAAAAAGGTTAAATATGTTTTTGATATTTGAATAAGAGTCATGGAAGCCTGTCGGTGATATATTCTGACGACATTCCTGATCATATGATCATCCTGGTAGCGTAAATAAGTCGTGTCCAAAATATTAGTGTATTCACTTATATAATAAATTAAATGATGATAACAAGCAAGTCTTTATGCGTAAATATACCTGATTTATTTATATATACGTATTAAGTTATCACTATTAGATACTAGTAAATCAACTATAGACTTATTAAAACATAGATACCGACTCATTAAACCAAAACAGACTATCATAAAATAAAAGTGAATGATTCCAGTCACAGACATAAATAATCAAAAACCTACTAATTCCGCCAATGGTCAAAAGTAATCTTAGTCAAGAATGAAAATTCTGGCTATCTATAGTCCGGCCGTATTCCGCCAGCATTTAGCGGAAAACTGCAAACCTGTAGCCTGAAAATCCTTCCCTTATTACTACGTAATGGGACCTTTGCATGAAAGTAGCAAAATCGGGAACCAGACAATGCAAACCTGCGGAATACGGCAGAATACCGACTTAAACTTCAATAAATCTCGATGTAAGGGAAAACCACCGACTAAATACTACAGATAAAGTATAATAACGTAAGTGCGAATCATGCAACCTTTAGAACGAACGAGTATTAATTGACAGCAACATGATGAAACACTTTGATGAATATAGCATCTTGACTGACCACCAGCATGGTTTCAGGAGGAATAGAAGCTGCGAGACTCAGCTGATTACACTGGTGGACGAGTTCAAGTCATGTCTCGACAAAGGGAAACAACACGACCTAGCCATACTAGACTTCTCCAAGGCTTTTGATAAAGTCCCACCCAGAAGTATATTGGCAAAGCTGGACCACTACGGGATCAGAGGAAACACGCTCGGCTGGATTAGGTCTTTCCTTGGTGACAGAACCCGGAGAGTTGTGGTGGATGGTGCAACGTCAGATACAGCACCAGTGGTCAGTACAATGCCCCAGGGCAGTGTCCTCGGCCCTATCTTGTTTCTGGCATTTATAAATGACCTCCCCAACAGGTTTCATCAAGGACGAAGCTCTTTGCAGACGTCTGCGTTGTGTACAGACAAATTGACACCACTGCAGACTCTGACATCCAACAAGAGGATCTAACAAAACTGGCAGAGTGGGAAAGGAAATGAGGGATGTCATTCCATCCTGAGAAGTGTACTATCCTGAGGGTTCACAGGAAGAGATGCCCTTTCATGTCAAATTACACACTGAAGGGTCACACTCTTGCCACCGACAGCGTGTCCAAGTATCTAGGAGTCTACATGACTGGTAATCTCACCTGGAACACTCACCCATATCGATAAGACAGCGAAGAAGGCCAAGAGTACGCTTGGGTTCCTGTGTCGGTACTTACGTATATCAAACGAAGCAGTGAAGTCTAGCGCCTACTTCTCCCTCGTTCGACCACAGCTTGAATACTGTGCAACAATATGGAATCACCTCACCAAGACCCATACTCACCAGATAGAAATGGTACAGAAGAGAGCTGCCAGGTACGCAACCAACCGCTACCATAACATCAGCAGCGTTAGCAACATGCTAAGCCATCTGGACTGGCAGACATTGGAGAGCAGAAGAAATAAGGCTCAGTTGACCTTATTTTACAAGATCGTCAACAACTTCTTGGACATTTCTGTAGACCAGCATCTCTCCCCTGCTACATTATCTACCAGTACTAGATCTTCACACTCTAAGAAATACTGCCAACCTTCAGCAAATACAACATATTACAACAACTTCTTCTTAGTTCATAGAACCACATTATTATGGAACATATTGCCTGCAGTTATTGCAGAGGCCCCCAACTTGGCATCTTTTAAGCGGGGACTGTCAACCATCCCTATCTAAAGGCCAGGGTGCAGCTGTAAGTGATTACCATGGCTGAGTCAGCCGTGGCCACCAAAACCGGGATCTTGGAAGTTCATGTTCGTTCATACGCAGGTGCTATTGGTCCAGAATTCATTTTCATAAACGATAATGCCCGTGCTCATAGGGCCACTGACACCAATCATGCAGTACCTTGAAAGGGAAACTATTGCTCGAATCGACTGGCCCGCTCGATCTCCGGGCCTTTATCCGATCGAATACGTCTTGGATATGCTACATATAGCGATATCTGAGCGTCCTGTCCAGCCAACAACCACCAGACAGCTCAGGAAGAGGTACTTCCGGGTGAATCGGCTTGAATCCCACAATTTAAGATTCCCCAGCTCATTAGAAACACGAACTGTCGATATCAGACTGTTTTTGATGCACGAGGACATCAGTCTTGATACTTAACACAAAAGTTAGCACTTTTGCTCATTTTCCTCAAAGTTTCTATTCCCAACACATACCCATAAAATGTCTCCCTGTCCTCTTTAATCCGCTATTTCATCCCCATAGTAAGGGCTAAGCACCTCCCCCCATAATAAAGAAAATCCCTGATATTTGCTCGCTCAAGTAACCGTAAACATTATTATTTTCTAGCGTAACAAGTTCTTTATCTAAAGCACTGGATACTTTATTGTCCATATGAATTCTTTAGTCAAGTTATTTGTATCTACTAAGGCCTTCTCTTACCACACACAAAAAAAATCATCTTCGCAATTTTTTTTGTTGCAGTGTGCATTTCGTCAGTGTTTCCTTTTGAATGGGGGACTGATTTTGGGCTGAATTTCAGCCCTCATCCCTTTGTCCGCCTGCCTCTGTCTGAAAAGTTTATATTTCCTCCTAAATTCATAAAAAATCCCCTTCAGTAGATTTTTTCTTGAAAAAATGTAAGAATCATTAAATATGTATAATATGACAAATGTGATTTTATATCAATAATTATTTTACACCATCCATTCAACGTGCCAGCCCTCTACGTTCCAGGCGAGAAAACACACGATTGTATATCTTGTTAAACACGCCGTTCATTTTGTCTCCGTTCGTGAACATGAAAGCAATATCTATTCTGCAAATATAATATATATATATAGTGATTGATAAACATCCAATGTCTGCCAACGAATGTTGTGTCTGCTCTACTTGACTAAGCATTAGTAGACTTCTTGTATAGTTTCCGTTGATATATTTGTACATGAAGATGCGATAGAAAAAAATCCCACTTTTTAGCTCATCCAAGCACGTAGTGCTCAAATGTAACATATTCAGTCAATGCCTATCGTCCACACTTGGGATTGTGAACACTCTAGAAGTCACAGTTTTGTTTTTGTATCTTCACCAAACCTTGTCAGAATGTTTGTTTAATATCACGGGATTGGATGTCGGGCCATATAAAGTTTCACCAATTTATAGATTTAAAAACTAAACCATAGTTATATACTGAAATAAACCCACTGTATAAAGTCATTGCAAGTGATTTGAAACAAATATCACATATGGTTGGTCTTCTATGAACCAATATCGCACGTAATTTTTTGAACAACGGTAACTACTCTGTATATAGGAATATATCACAACAAATAGCTTTAAAATAACTATAATTGTATAATGCGGGGAACCATGTCTCAGATTTTTGTTGTTGGGTACGAACACAAAGTTAATACCATTTCTTAACAATCGCTCAGTTTTCATTTTCCTGCATACCGAACAGCTTCCATTAACCTAGCTTCCGCCTAAGAATATAGTTCCATTTTTTTTCAATTCAATGGCATAAATACAAATTCAAATATTACGTACATTCAAGTCAAAATCATATAGCTATGCAAAATCGAAAACGAGCAATACAAAACAGTGTAGAAAATTCTGAATAATCCTTTACCTCGGATTACTACAATATTTACTATCAGTACACTTATTTCAAGGAAGGATGACGTCATAATTCAGGTGCTGTATGTGCTAATTTAGTCTGGTTCCTAGCTTCTATTGTAAACAAATAGAGGTCAACATTGAATTCATGGACGTTGCGATGATAAATTTATGTGAGTCAACCAGATATTTAAAACAGTACTTATAACGTGTAACTTTTTCTTCGAGCATGTCTTCATGTATGAGATATTGCATTCTGCATAAGTTATGTATACGAAGGGACAGGTAATGCAGCGTAGTATTTTGGTCTGCATCAAAATTCATGCGCGAACTATCGTTCGGTTTCCAAAACTCAGCCAAATACCTCACCCTACAAAGAAATTCAACTTTTGACTACTTTGTAGTTCCGAACAACAATCAGAATATTCAGAGCTTTAATTTATAACGTCCTCCGTTCGTTAGATACGTAAAGAAATTCCGCACACCCGGCAGTTTATAACGTAATACGCCGTAGATAAAAAATGAAAACAAGTATCAAAATTCTGAGGCACGGTTCCTTAAATTAACATTTCCGCTACAAAATACCGGAAACCACTTTGAAATCCATCATCAAATAAGTCAGCAATATCAATTCGAAAATGACACCTACTGTGTTTTTCTAGACGAATTATACTTATGAGTATTAGTTTATTACCTGTGGTTATCATAGTTGTTTGCGAAATTGCGAGTATATAGTGTAGTGTCTATTACTAGTTTGGCTAATCCTGGCCATTTGATTGGCTAATGGTGATGACTGAATCTATTAATAGTTGATAGGTAAGTAAATCATGAAGGCATTGCTTATATAAGTTGTAGTGTGGCTATTTGGTTGTATGATAGTACTCAGATTTATGGTGAATTCGTTAACATTTAGGGTTGATTCTATTTGATTGATGCATGTAGGGTATGATATTACCATGTGCTTGTGAACTATATACACATGCACATGAATTTATTCTTTTGTCAAATACTCATGATTGTCATCATAATGTGTATTACTCATATCATGTAAATATCTTATACTCACCATAATGGAGAATTGAATAAATTATACAGTCAATATCCTTTATGAAAAGAGCAATTTCATACAAACAAGAGGGCCATGATGGCCCTATAAATGCTCACCGGGAAAAAAGGTCATTTGAAGACGAACATTGTTAAAATATTTCTACACGAGTCCAAGTAAAATCAAGTCACCCTAAGGTCAGGGCCAATTTTTACCCTAGGGCCATAATATGAACAAATTTGGAAAAGGTCTGCTAGACAATACTACATACAAAATATCTTAACTCTAGGCCTTGTAGTTTCGGAAAAGATTTTTTAAATTTTCCTACATAAGTCTATATAAATCAAGTGACCCCCGGGACGGGGCCAATTTTGACCCTAAAGCAATAATTTGAACAAACTTGGTAGAGGTCCACTAGACAATGCTACATACCAAATATCTTCGCTCTAGGCCTTGTGGTTTAGGAGAAGAAGATTTTTCAAATTTTCCTATATAAGTCTATATAAATCAAGTGACCCCCGGGGCGGGGCCAATTTTGACCCTAGGGCAATAATTTGAACAAACTTGGTAGATGACCACTAGACAATGCCATAGAGGTCCACTAGACTATGCTACACACCAAATATCAAAGCTCTAGGCACTGTAGTTTTTTGACAAGAAGATTTTTTAAATTTCCTATATAAGTCTATGTAAAATCAAGTGACCCCGGGGCGGGGCCAATTTTGACCCTAGGGCAATAATTTGAACAAACTTGGTAGATGACCACTAGACAATGCCATATGTCAAATATCTTAGCTCTAGGCCTTGTGGTTTCGGAGAAGAAGATTTTTCAAATTTTCCTATATAAAATAGAATAAACCCCAGGGCAGGGCCAATTTTGACCCCGGGGTCATAATTTGAACAAACTTGGTAGAGGTCCACTAGAAAATGCCACATACAAAATATCTAAGCTCTAGGCCTTGTGGTTTCGGAGAAGAAGATTTTTCAAATTTTCCTATATAAGTCTATATAAATCAAGTGACCCCCAGGGCGGGGCCGATTTTGACCCTAGGGCAATAATTTGAACAAACTTGGTAGAGGTCCACTAGACTATGCTACACACCAAATATCAAGGCTCTATGCATTGTAGTTTTTGACAAGAAGATTTTTTAAATTTCCTATATAAGTCTATGTAAAATCAAGTTACCCCTGGGGCGGAGCCAATTTTGACCCCAGGGGAATAATTTGAACAAACTTTGTAGAGTTCCATTAGACAATGCTACATACCAAATATCTCAGCTCTAGGCCCTGTGGTTTCGGACAAGAATTTTGTTTAAGTTTTTTCTATTTGTTGCCATAGCAACCAGAGTTTTAAATGAAATTTAATTTTTTGAACAATTTTGAAAGGGGACCACCCAAGGATCATTTCAGCCAAGTTTGGTTGCAATCGGAATAGCGGTGTAGGAGGAGATGTTGTTTTAAGTAAAAGTTGACGCCGCTTCACGACGCACGATGGACGCAGGGCGATCACAAAAGCTCACCCTGAGCACATTCGTGCTCTGGTGAGCTAAAAACATAAACCAATATGCTTCTTGTAATTCGTCTAACGTTATAGTTTTTCTTGTTAACGGGCAATTAAAAATAAAAGTGTCGGATCATTATCGTTTCATGAAATCAATGAATTTGACGCATATGTTTGATGTCTAGTAAGAAATTTAATAACAAATTGTTGTCATTAACAAATTAAGAGTATCATATCGTACCAATACAATGCACAACACGTTAGAGATGGTTAACACTGATAAAGTCGACAAAGGGGTACAGTGTTTATTACGTGATGAAAGGTGTATCATGTGACCAACAACTCAGAAACGCGACTTTTCCCATTTCACAATTATATTTTTACTAGATAAAATGTAATGAAAGCACTCTATTTGTGTCTTATTTAAAATAAATGATGGATCGAGTTCCTTCGCGCGATCGAAAAGTAAATGTCTAACGGTTCAGCCATAGTTAACATCAATACGGTGTACAGTGAAAATACATTGTGTTATTTTTACAAAATTTTCTTTCCAACGTTTATTTTTTTACTTTTTTGTACATCAATCATAATAGTTAAATGAGAGATAGAGAAACTCGGGTCACTGTCCGGTGAGAACAATGTTATCAGGCGAGGTGATATCGACCAGGGTGGCGAGCTTTAGCGAGTCACCCTGGACGATATCGCCGAGTCTGATAACATTGTTCTTACCGGACAGTGACCCGAGTTTCTATTTATCATGTAACTCAGTTTTCGGAGCATAAGTTAGTGTCATTTCACCTAAAATTTAGCGTTTAATTCGCTAGTGTGATGATAACGGTCACCCGGCAAATCACACTTTAAACAGTCAACATCCGCAGATAAATAGTTCACTACAATTGGGCGAAATAATAAAAAAAAAACTCCCATGGATCACAAAATTTAATTTCACATTAAAGAAACCATTTGTTAACAATTACAAATTTGGTGAAAAATATTCAAAACAACAATTGAATACACAAAAACATACGCGCATTAATTTAAATAGTCGAGTGGGCGGAGCCAAAAAGTGTTCTCATGCTACTATAGCATCCTATTGACCTGAGAACACATAATGTTCTCAGGTCATGTGTTATCAGGCAGTTACCATGGCAGTTGCATGATAAAAAAGTAAAGTGGTAGAAATGTTTAAAATTTGAAATCAAAAGTGAAAAAAAAGATACTAGGCTCTTTGACGACCCAATTTACTAGTGGTGGCAGTGGTGTCTGTAGTGATCAAGGGAAGTAACCGCTGCGGGGAGTTTGATCAAATACTGATATACAGAGAAAAGATCAAAGATACGTGAATATGTTCTAGTATAGTCTCTCATCCGGTGGTCTTCGTACACTTGTTCATGTCTGATTTGTAGTTCACGTGTGCTGTTTTATGCCGTATTTGAATGGTATATCAGAAACGCATGATGCTCTTACAGTTGCTAACCAAAAATAAAACCAACCTCACCCGCCTCCGTGGTCAAGTGGTCAAAGTCGCTGACTTCAAATCACTGTGACCTCTATAATAACCTCTGTAATCACTGATACGGAGGGTCGTTGGTTCGAGCCCCGCTACCGACCATGTCTCGTTAAGGAAGTAGGCAGTTGCTTACGGATGATTGGAGTCTAGTACTGGCTCTTCCCCGGAACGATGCTTAGGTGAACTGTCCGCCTCATATGACTCTGACTGTTGAAAAGGGGCGTAAAAGCCGATATAAACAAACACAATTGTTTTGACTGTGACTAGTTTGTGTTCGATATTGAATCTTGAGAGCATTTTTTCCTAGCAAACGTGTTAGACAAAGGTCTTCGACGCTCGCCCTCTAGATAAGATCTGCATTCTGGCGGCCGCCCTTATAATTTACTTTAGTCAAGAAACAACGCATACAACACAACATGCAAAACATGGGGAAATCACAAATAAACTACTAAATAATAAAGCTAAATTTATTCATGGAAAATGAACATGGTTAGAAATTACAACACAAAGAAAGAATTAAGCGCAGAACATGTGTATATATATAATTATGTCATTTTATATAATAAAATATAACCACACACATTAGGATGGTTGATACCGTTTTATATGTTATGCACCTGGTCATCATTTCCATTCATATCATACATGTATACCAAATGTATGTTCTATCATGCAGCGAAACTAAGTGAAACTCATGTGTTATTGAAAATAGTAAAATTTATTACCATTACACACAAAGAACTATGAAAACGAAAGTAAGTGTTTTTGTGTTATCCTTAAAATATATTGTTGTTTGACGTGGCTTCTCATAAATGCACATATTCAGTCGTTTTCTTGTTATACAGATGTTTTATTAATGAATGCCATGTTAACACATTGTTTATTAAAATCAATCAATCAATATACATTTTTAGTAGTCATTTCCAGGGACAAATGTTAAACTTCAAAGAAAAATGTCATGAATTATCACCGCAGGATATTATCAAAATTATGTACAACTCGAAACGAAATAAGAAGCATAAGTATAATGATGCAAGACATAGAGAAAACAAATAAACAGATAAATGGTCGCATAGGTTAAGTATTAAAGCAACAAGTGTAATTCTATGAAAACTTTTGTAACCAACACAAGACAAAATATGATAATACTAGTATGATCACAAATATATCAGGGATCGCTGATATGTCAATTTTTGTTCTGCTTACATAGAAAATGATATGCAAGCCTTAGTGTCTTTGGTGTGGCTTGATTTTCAAACACCGATTAGGTCTGATTCCGTTCAGACTGTAAGTCATTCAAATCAAAGGTCTTGGTGTGCTAGCAAGTATTTATACGGCTTGGTTTGTGAACCTGTTCCATTTACTAACATCTTGGCCGCCATTGCCGGAATAACAGAGCTTAATTGAAAGAATCAATCCATTCAAAATGGCCAATAAAGCTCCGATGCCTGAAATGACAAATAAAAATCTTTACATAATCTAAGACCAAACTCAATACGAATGGTTTTGTTTGACAAAAAAACCCAAGACTTTGTAAAGTTTTATTCTAATAATGTTTTAGATGTCTTTTGGTGCATGCAATAGGCCTACCAAGTGCTTCTAAAGCTGTAATTTTCGCGAATTTGGCACGCCATGAACCGATTTGACGTATTGCATTTTGTCTATTTCTTGGTTGTTATGTGTGAGTATATGTCAATGTTTAAACAATAACAATAATTATATCAGCATTTTTTCTGCAACAACCAATTTGAATCTGACTGGTTACTGACCAGTGTAGAAAGCTATCAACGAAGCATGACATTTCTTTGTGTAAAATACTTCTTGACACTACATACATAATTTACAGTTAAGAACTCTGATGAACTACCAATGCACAGCAGAACAACACCAATCACATGCTTTTGAAATAATAGGAGTCGAAATAGACTACAGATAAAAATCTTACCAGTCATGGCAACAGCCCATGGGAAATGAACTGTCATCTGTAGGGTTTTGCTGATTTCTGGCATTTTGCTCAATGCTTTCAAACTCATCTTGAAAGTGGCATACTGGTTTCCTTGGTAACCAACTGCGGCTATCAACAATATGCCTGCAAGATGTAAACGTGTTTGTGAAGTATGTAAGATTTGATAAGATATTGGTTGTAATAAGTTGGTATGCGAGTATTTCAAAACGTTGGATTTTATTTATTGCTTTTCTTATGTATTTCAGTACCGACAGCTTTTTATTTATTTGAGTTCGTTTCCAAGTCAACAATAGAGCGATGACATTCTATTCTAAATGGCCAATTTAGGTTTCCCAAAAATAGACATATATTTTCTCGGTTTGTAAGTCTCATAAACAAAACTTTTCACTAGCGACTGAAATTTGACCCATTGAGCACCAAAGTCTGGCGGAATCGCCATTTTATATGAACACATACATGTATTTGAATTTTTTTAAATATGATACCACAAATCAGATCCATTTCATCGTCGTCGAGTGGATGGTCTCTGACTTAGAATCGCAAGTTCTTCGCTCTACAAGTTTCAATCCAAACAGCGACCAGACAAATTGCATATTTGAGGAAGCTGACCTGCTAGCCTACGGAAGATCGGTGGTTCTACCCAGATTTACCCACTTTTAAAGCTGTATAAGTCCCTAAATGACCCTGACTATGCGACATTAAACCGCCAGACAAAAGTTGTCATAATTGCCAAATAACCCGAGCCATCTGTGCAAATTTAAACCCCGGAAAAGTTTTCCAGTCTTAAATACAGCGTTTCAAATTCAACAGCTACCTTCAATTACACAGAAATTTAGATATTGATCCGTGCTCGGTCAATTTATAAATTATATAGATGTTTGAATTTTGCATCATATAATGCAGTCGTATCAAAATCAATCAATATGAATGTTTACAACACATATTAATAGTTTAGCGATTACGCAAGTTATGTTGAATAAATACAAAGAAGATTGGCTGATGTTTCTTAATTACTTCGATATTTTGAAATAATGCCAGCATTGTGTTCATAGATTTTTCTTTATCATTGATTTAGCCATATATAGATTAGAAGTATACTTGCGGAACTATGCACCTCTGTTATCTATTATCGACAAAATCATTATATGTTTTGAACTGCAGAAGGCTCCAATATCAATACCACAACCTGATCCGAAGGCCATAATGAATTAGTTGCGCTATCTAATTAGGCCATCTTTATGATATATTTTGTTTCTGGAAACGCTACCTTCTCATAAAAACGGCCTCCCACGTAATTTTCTTTTCAATCAAAATAGAATTTTAACATATACTTTGGGTTCACAGTCTTCACGCTAACCCACTAGCCCACAACCCGGGGCTAGTAAATTTCTATTTGGGCTAGTGAACTTTCTTAAAATTGTGTACTCGGGCTAGTGGTAAATTTTCAATTTCCAATAGACCACATTCAGTTCGGGCTAGTGCTTTAAAAAAAATAGTTCGAAGACTGGTTCAATAAAAAAATAAATTGTGAAAAAAATATTTCTTACCTAGGGTAACCACAAATAAACATTTTTTAAGGATGGCCTAAAGAATAGAGGGAATTGTGAAACTTGGGGTGGCTTTATTGTATTTGTATTTATACTAATGAATAGCGACTGAAAAATTTAACGCCGAGGCAAAAAAGTTTTATTTACCAGCAAAGATCCAGAGAATGGCTCCAATCATTCCAGAGCTCTTGCCGTTCAGATCACGTGCCTCTGCACGACGGTGCACGCCCACGAGGATCATAGCCAAAAAACTTCCAATCCCTCCAAATACGGTCAGGCATTGTACCGGCAAAAAACTGCCAATCAGACCGTCGGCAGCCGCTGTAAGTGAAAACAAAGGTATATACAAAAATAATACCACAATATGCACAAAACACATCAAGCAAAAGGCCAAGATGTCCCTTTACTCGCTCATCTGAGTACAAACTTCATTTTGTCTTCTTTCATGTTATTACATCTTTCACATTACTGTTTAGCTAGGCGAACCTATCAGTCATCAATACAGACATTCAATGCAAAAGTACTAGACCGATTCGCCCATAACCTAACCTATCCAAGACCTTTAGGTCATATAAATTCATTGTAAAGATGCTCGTAACACAAGCTGAAGTTTAACGATTTTCTTAGTCAAAGGTCCATAACTCTGCAAGTACTGGTTCAATTTCGCCCATAATCTAACTCATCGAATGCCGTTAGGTCATACAGTTTTACAGTAAATATAATTAGGATTTGTGAAGAAATGAAGGTGCTATTGAGTGTAAACGAGCTAAAATATTGCAAATTTTCTGCAAGGCCTTGTTCTGAGGAGTTTTAACTCCAATATGCAGCACATAAAAAAGCAGTTTATAGTATCGTGTGATAAATTAATTAAATTCTTTTTCATGCAAACGATATTTCGTATTTCGATACTTTCTGATATCAAAACGACAAACCTTTACTGGCATCAGATTGTTCAGAGTTGTGAATAGCGCCTGAAAGCGTGTCCATAGAAAATGTTCCGCACTGCTCGCCATATCCTGTGTCGACACAAGCATGCCCCGTGAACAGTCCTAAGCCAACATTTTCGGACAGTTCAATGCCTGAGTCCGAGTCATTTATTTCCATATCAAATACCAGCCATGCCGGAGAGAATAATCCAATCGCTTGGAAGAGAAGCGATAAAATTCCAACAAACACCAAAATAATTAAAATAACACGACTCTCCATTGTTCACTGTTCAGGCCTTTACATACAATCAATCTATGAATACTGTGTACAGCCCGCTCGCTTTATTTATTATTCGCTGCGCATGCGCAACACTACAGTGATGCAAGTTCAGACACGTCTAAAAAATGTTAGGTTCATGGTGTAGTCTCGTGCTGATATTTGAATTGGTTGGTGTAAAGGAAAGATTGCAAATCACACACATTGTTTAGTCAATAACATTTGTATGCAATGTGTTTGATATTGTCGTTGTGTTTTTTCCCTTCGTAACGTCATTGATTAAATTCCTATCCATAATAACCCAGTATGAAGATATTCACTGGTTGCCTGACTTTCTTGTTGTAAACAACGTCATTTCTAAAAATAGCCAGCAGACGAATTGCGCAATAACATGTAAATGTGCTTCTCGGTAGTAGGTTAAATTTTCTGATAATTGAAGAAGAATCATCGAAGCCTGTCGGTGTTACAGTTAGGGGAGCGTGTTCTAGGGGCCGATCATAAAGTTCAGCTGCAAAATCCACCAGCTGTTTACAAAAATATTTGGGGATAAATCGCGCCCCCATAATACGAAAAATAGTAGAAAAGTTTTACTAACCACTTACATATTTGTTCGCTCAAATAACCGTAAACATTTTTGTTTCTAGCCTAGCAAGTTTCTTATCTAATGCTCACTTTATTGTCCATAAATCACTTACATGTATTTATAAAGGTCTGCTCTTCGTCTGTAACCATCGATTAAGGTTATAATCTATTTATACTAGTAATTTAAGGTTGGGAGGTTATATGTATATAGTATACATTGCCATTAAATTAAATCTTTATTGTCCCCCTTGAACTCCCTCAAGGTGCATTATCTACCCTCAGTCTAAGGGCCCTACCACAGTGTGGACAACCCACGTGATTTTTGCCGTTCATAATTGATATTGCGGGAAGCATTTTTTGCCGATAAGAAGAATAAAACAAGCTGTAAGTATCTTATTACAAAGTCGATTTTCACGTAACATAGCGCATGCTTAGCGTAAAAAATGTGTATGTTCCATATATTGTTTTCATTTCTTTGTATTAAGTACGGTTTTCTGTAACATTCGCACCAATTGCCTCAAAACTACTGTTTAAACGTTGGTTATTGTGGGAAGCCTGTGTATTTTTTAATAGTTTATACGGGTTTTCAGCCATTTAAAGCTAAGAACACATAAACCGGGAATTCCACACATTATATTGCTATTATTTTTGAAATATCAAGCATTTTCAAGCCTTTTATCAGGTAGCAATTCTTAAAATTGTATTTATGCTATTGCGGGAAGCTGATTTTGTAATGCTCTTGCGGGAAGTCATTTTTAAAATGATCTTACATATATACGAGCGTGCAATAGGTAAAAATGCTTCCCGCAATATCAATTATGAACGGCAAAAGTCACGTGTATTGTTCAACATTCAGGAAGACTTTTGTACACAAACCAGAATCTACCTCGTCTATCGGTTTTTACACAAAGGCGAGTAAGACTATATTTGGTATCATCGACTAACCAAGATTTATGTCTTCTTATAGGCAGTGTCAAGTTAACGGTAAACACGATTACATGTATTTGTTATATAGATTTTTCACGAGTATCTATCTACCTATCTTCTGTTTAAGTCAAACCCCTCGCGGGGACGTAGACCTGATCAACAGATTTTCCTCTTGAACCGACGGTCTGAAATACGGCGTTCGCCTTGAATGAGGCGAGGGGTTCGACCCCCCCCCCCCCCCTAAAAACATATGTTAGAACCCAGGCAGTTTTTAATTGTTGTCCAGTTTGTTTGTTTGTTTCTCTAATATGGATCCATACTTAATTACTTGTTTTAACTACTAGAATGTCAGATAGAATCTGTGACGAAATAAGAACATGCATTTGTTTAATTACAACAACCTTGTAACCATATAGTTATCATGTTTCTTTGGTAATATTTCATTGTGTCATGCTCTACAACACATCGCGGCAGCCCATGTAATAAAATGACAATTTAAGCACGCCCGTGTCCTTAGCATCTTTTATCCCCACGTTTGTAGTATAAAGACTAAACATAATTATATAAACAATGTACTATCAGTATAATATCTAAAACACAATTACATGACAAAATTGACCCTAACCCCCCCCCCCCCCCCCTACTAACCCAAAAAATATTACATTCCCATAATTAACCACCTAACACAAAATCCACCAAGCATACAGGAACATACAAAAGATTAGAGGACAAATTAAACGAAGTCGCAAAGAAATAGCTTTTAGTGAAAAAGCAAGCGATAAGAGGAGACGGAGTTGATATGAATAGGCCCGGATGGTATTTCATAATTATACATGCAGTCGGGCTTTATCGGTGTTTACCAGAGGAGGGAATAGTGTTACGTGGCCAAACTGGGATTCGCCTGACTTTTCAGCCAATCAGACTACAGAGCAGATAACAAATCCATCCCAAGCTATTAAATGAAATTTGAACTCAGGTAAGGGGGCGCGGTTTTGCGTTTAGGTCTGTTGATCAACGCCTAAAATTAGATTTAACTGAACAAATAGTTGTTTTGTTTGGTTTTGACATCACAAACCATAAACTTTAATTAGGTTGAATGGATGGTGCATAATATGGTGTATAAAGGTCTAAAATGTATGGCTACACGGATCAAACCTTAAAGGGGCATACCCTACAACTGACAAACATTCTGTGAAAGTGTGATAATGTGTTAGATGTATATGTAAAACAATATATAATGGATAATTGCAAGAAGAACTTGGGTCATAAAATGACTAGTTTAGGTACTAGCCGCAAAATTCATAGCTATGAATAATAAATCACTTCCACCCAAAAAGTGTACAACAAATTCCAAAGAGTTTCCGATCTTTTATGGAAACTAATATTTTTTGTGACTTTATTTTTAATTGGATGAATTTTTGGCTGAAACTTTCTTTGTCGGCTTTTTTCTTTACAAGCTTATTATTTATCATCATTTTGCCTTAATTCTAGATGCACCAAGTTGTAGGGTATGCCCCTTTAAATGTTTAATGTCATTAAATAGTCTGTCTTATATACATGTATTATTTTATTTTTGTTCGACCATGATCGGTGTACTTTTTAAATTCTCTTTAACATATAGCTTAGCCTTGTTATCGAACAGTTTGTCGAGCGGTTGAACTTTAATTATTTCATGCTTGATAAACTTTCAAACTTCCTGTTTTATTCAAAGGGGTTTGTCACGAAAAAAAAAATTCGAATTTTTTTTTCCATGTAACCCATATATATATAGAAGAGAAACAACTTCGACCATTCGAATTTTCCAACGCGTGTTATAAACTTCCATGTTATTGTAATGCAGTACAAAATATTTAACTCATATATAGTGCAACGTGTGGGCAACTCAACACGCTAACAGAAAATGCATACTTTTACTACCTTTAAAGATATTTTAAACTCGCTATTGAAGATTTTTCACTCGAAAATTTGTCAAATTTTACAAAACGACAAAATCTCGAGTTTTGGCGTTTATGCTACACTAGTTTAAAATGTAAAACATCCCTATGCCTACCCAAAACTTGGTAGCGTTTGGGCAAACATCGATTTTTTTTAATTTAGGCCTTGTTGTGTATATACTCGTGTTTAGTTATAAAGTACATGTAATAAGTATGCAACAACTTGTCCACATTAAATGTCTTAACCACTTATTCTCCTCGTTTATAAATCATGGAGAAATAAATGTTCGTCGGTCGTGTATCAAATTATAGGAGTTTTTTAGGCTGTAAAACCCGATGGTCGAGATCGTATTTTGTATCCAGAATTAAATTCTTCCTGAATGTTTTGAAATATCTGTATACATAAACAACAAAAATATGATAGAAAGGTCGCAAAATATTTATTTTCCTTTTTTCTTATCATAGGTTTAGCTGTTTGGAATTGCGATTCTTCTCCAAATATTTTTTTACTTTGGACTTTTCTTTTAGATCTTTAAGTGTCGGTGTAAAAATGAAGCTGCTGTCGGTAAACCGGAAACTCAGCATTTTTTGTCTGGCCTTATGCATAATTGCCTTAAATAAGATACGTAGGCCTTCTTGGTAGTTGAAGTAGTCGTCTGAATTTTTACCTTGAAAGCCAATCCTCAAATATTTATTTGTACACTGCTTGTTGAAGTGTGTCCAAAACATACAATGCAGGTTTTTACGACAACTTGTTCTTTGTCCATGTTATCAACAGGCGATGTGCGTATAAATTTATAATTTTTATATCAAAAGACAGGCACGTATACATCTGTGAATGATTAAGTAATGTGTTAACTTATTTATTAGTACTAGGTTTAACGCCGTTTTACAACATTTTTTCACTTCGTCGGCGTATGTCATTTTCTTCAATTTTGAGAAAATTGCATTTGAAAATTTGAATTTTTTTTAAGTTTGGCGTAAATTTCTAATCGAGTTATAGGTTTATGGAATTTAGATTAACCCTATTACGTGGAGATTTAGAAGCAGGTATAAGTATGTTCATTGTGACGAGGTCATCGGGACGAAAAATAATGATACCAAAATCATAATGTCGCCTAAAATTGAGTTACGGGGTTGTAGAAATAAGCCGACTATTACAATATTTTGGAAATATTTTAGCAAAAGTAGAAGTAAATATATTTCAAACAACATCACGTTACAAGATTTTTATGGACATTTTTCAAATTTAGAAAACGATATTTTTAAAAACGTGCATGGTGATGCCGAAGCTTTTAACAGTAATCATGATTTCGACTCAAATGCTGATTATAATAGTGAATTAGATTTTCCTGTTACGACAGATGAAGTTCTTAAAGCTGTTAAAAAATTAAAGAGTAATAAAGCTTATGATATCGATTGTATGTTAAACGAATATTTTATAGAAGGTGCGGAGATTTTAACTCCATATATATGAAATATTTTTAATGCTATTATAGAATCTGGTAAATTTCCTGAAGTATGGTCTAATGGGATCATTATTCCATTGTTTAAGAAAGGTGATCCTAATGTTGCTGATAACTATAGGGGAATTACACTTCTTAGTTATTTTTCTAAATTATTTACTACATTATTAAATCAAAGAATTATGCAATATTGTGAGAAGTATAGTCTTCAGTCTGATGCACAGTTTGGATTCAAGAAAGATCAGTCTACCGTTGACGCTATGTTTTCTCTTTTGTCTATAGTGCAACATTTCCTTAATAATAAGCAGCGTCTTTTTGTAGCATTTGTAGATCTTAAGAAATGTTTTGATAGTATATATAGAAATGCTTCGTGGTATAAATTATTTCATGCTGATATTAAAGGTAAAATACTTAGAATTGTAAGAAATATGTACATGAATGTTAAGTCATGTGTTAAAAGTTTTAATTCCTTTTCTGATTTTTTTTCGAGTATTCTGTCGGTCTTAGGCAGGGAGAGGTTCTGTCCCCTTTGCTTGTCTCTATGTTTTTAGAAGATATTGAATTAACTCTACAGAAATCAGTTAATGTTGGTATAGATATTTATGATATTGTTAGAGTAATTTTACTGTTTGCTAACGATATGGTACTATTAACAAAATCTCCACAAGAACTGCAAATGCAACTTGATAATTTATCCGAGTATTGTAATTTATGGAGTTTGGAAGTAAATAGTTCTAAGACTAAAATTGTTGTTTTTAGAAATCGTGGACTCTTGCGTGCGAATGAACAGTGGTTTTATATGAACGAACCCATAGAAGAGAAGTTGTTGATACTTTTAATTATCTTGGTTGTGTTTTTAAATATAATGGCTCATTTGCAGCTAATAATGATTTTATTGTTGGAAATTAAAGCACTAAAAGCACTAAATCTTCTCATGTTCAAATTTAAAGAATTAAAACTTAGCCCTAGTATATATTGCGAACTGTTTGATTCTTTTGTTGGTTCTATTCTCAATTATTCATCTGAAGTTTGGGGTTTTACTAAATCCAAGGATATTGAACGTGTACATTTAAAGTTTTGTAAATATGTTTTAGGGGTTAGGAAGTCTACTTCTACACATGGTATATATGGTGAACTAGGACGGTATCCTATTTATATTACACGTTTTGTTAGAATTATTTCATTTTGGTGTAAGGTTTTAAAAACAGAAAAACATTATTGTATCTACTTTGTATCGCAGGGCGTTAGAAGATTGTAATTTAGGACATAAAAACTGGGTCTCAAATGTCAAATCACTTCTTGATTGTTATGGCTTTTCAGATGTATTTTTTAAATCAAACTTACGTCGTTAAATCATTTATACATGTGTTTAAGGAACAAGTAATAAGCAATTTTATCCAAGATATGCTACCATTCACCTTAAGAAAGTTTGTTACTCGTTTGAGATTAAATGCACATTCTTTACGAGTTCAAGTAGGTCGTTATGATAGAGAGCGAATTCCTAGAAACGAACGTTATTGTCTTTACTGTGGCACTCGTGATATTGAAGATGTTCATCATTTTATTTGTATTTGTTCGAGCTATGTTAACATTAGACAACGTTTCTTAACATGTGAATTATATACGAGATCATCGGTATACAAATTTATTACACTCATGAAATCTGTAGACTTGTTAACTCTTAGTAATCTTGCCAAATTTATTAAATCTGCTTTAGATATTAGAAAAGGTATTGCCGTATAACCAAGCCTCACTCTCCTATTTTTCATTAGCATGATTGTGTTTGCTTGTACATGTATTGTCAATTTTGTCCATTTCACAGTTTATATTTTGCGTAATATGATCACATGCTATTTGCTGTATTGTATATTATATATATATGCTAGATGATGTACATAATTTATGTACAAATTTGTTAATAAATTTGCCTTGCCTTGCCTTGCTATTCGTCGCGTAACCTGTCATGTTTGACTGAATCTGTTCGTCTGCTCTTTGGTAAATAGTTGATAGATAAGTAAATCATGCAGTCATTGCTCTGTGTTGTTGGCCTATATAAGTTGTTGTGTGGCATACTATCGGAAATGCTATTTGAAGTTCAATGTGGTTGTATCGTAGCAGATTATGGTGAATTTGTTAGCATATAGGGTATATTCTATTCGATTGATGTGGGGTATGGTATTACCATGTATTTGTGAACTATATACATGGATTTATTCATTTGTCAAATACTCATGATTGTCAATATATGTGTATTATTTATAAAATATGCTATACTCTCCATAATGGAGGATTTAATAAATTAAATATACAGTCAATATCCTTTATGAAAAAAGCAACTTTATACAAAAAACATAAAAGAATGGTTCTCGTAATTCGTCAACGTATAACGTTTCGTTATAGAGGAGCTCCTACAGTCATACACCACTTGTTCTGCTTACAATACAGTGACGCCTCTAATATCCGCGTTAAAAAATAGTACCACTTGTAGTAAAGAGGCCGGTTCGAAGAGCTAGAAGAGCTTAGAAGAGAAACCCCAATCGAACGCAATCCGTGGTACTATGAACTGTCGTATTTCATTGTTGATAGTAAATGACATGCTAATTGAAGAAAATGAACGTCGTTTTAGATTAAATGAAAGAAGTGTTTTCAAACGATATTGTCATGCTATTTGGTCACGTAATTTCTATCCATCGGGCGGAATACATAGAAGAGCTTCTAAAATTAGAAGATAACTAATCGAACAGTTCGTTTGGTCAAACGGAAGGGCTGTCGGAATAGGCATGCAGAGCTCTTCTGACAGCCCTTCCGTTTGACCAAACGAACTGGCCTAAAGTATTCATTGCAGGATTTTGAAAGCATAGAAAATATTTTGACAATTAAACCAACAAGTATAATAATTAAGTATTCATCCACATAAACGTTTCATTCATAATCTGTCTAGGCAACACAATTTTATTACAAACTGAAAATAATTTCATCCACGCAAGTATTGCCTGAATACTATGTTGTCTCTCAGAGTATAGAGATTAAATAATGGCACATAGTCAGAAGTTCGGTGTACTGTACAACACTGTATACAAATCAAAGCGCTGAAGGCACTGGATTAGTTTGGGCTTTCAAAATTACAATTGCTTGTAATTTTTTACTGTATGAAACGACTTTTAACATTATGAATTGAATTTTTTTACCCGGCAAACAGTGAAAAGGTGTAGTTTTTCCTAGGTAATTGTTTTTCAATGGCTTAAAGATGTACATTGTGTTAAGACTATATATACTTGACCTTCAAATACTAATTCATAATAATGATAACACAGGCCTTTCAATTTTTAAGGATGGTTTTATCTAACACACTTAAGCTTCGCACCTGACAGTACTCTCAGTGCTTTGATCTTTTAAATCTTTAGACGCTGTTGAAATGGATGTACAACTTTACCTACAGTCGATTTAAAGTTAAATGAGAACCGTTGTAAACATTTACATTTTTCTGAGGAATAGAGCAGGTTATTTACCGGTTGTAATACATAAACAAAACGCTGTGGTACATTGTAGCGCGCCGTGGCTCAGAGGTAAAGAGTATGATTTTTTTATATTAGTAGGGGCCACGGGTTCAAGACTGCCAAAATGCTTTATTTTGTTTTTATTTAATAAACCTTTCGTATTCGGAACTGCAGTTTTATTCTGACTGTCAAGAATTACCTTTTAAACTGTAAATAATCTAAATTAATATCTTTTCTTACACACACAATAATGTGTACTATAACATTATACATGTATGCAGCGGAGAAGAAGATGAATTCTTTAGTGATATCAATCATTTCTAGTGACGAGGAGACAGACACGACGAGTTAATGCGCTGTTTCGTGTAAATTTACATGTTTTAATTATTTTGAAAGGATATAATTATGATAAAAAATGAAAAAAAAAAGATTTATAAATACAAGAAAAAAAACCCATAAAATATAGTTAAAAATGTCATTAACTATAGGTTCGAACCAATGATGTATAATCTCAAAATTCATCAGCACAAACCTTTACGCTATTGAGGCAATCGCAATTATGTTCTCTCTGGTTTTATCTAATGGTTACCGGGGTTTACCTGTTATACCTGAATATCGAAATGAGACTCATTAGCATGCAACTTTAAATCGACTATATAAATTAGATGAACAAATATAAACATTGGTAAACAAATAATGTTATTTATTAAGTGAATTGGGCAATTATCTTTCTATACCTTGTGTTTTGCTCTCAGTTTACATTGTAATATCATCATCTGTTGTATAAAGCTCATTTGCCCGTTATTGTTCTTCCATTGGCTGTAAGATAAGCCATGCGGCAACAGACGAACGTGAAGACTATCGTGAAATAAGAGAGGTAACTCTAATTGTTATACTCATAATCATTTCAAGTTGTTTCCCTTAGGGACAGTTCAGGAACGCACATAAAACATATACCTTGATTCTTTCTGTTCTAGTAAGTACAGGGACATGGGATTCATGGAGGGGGATTAGCTCTGTCAATTTCTTCGGCTGTAATGGTAATTAAAAGAGCTTCAACTTATCCCCCCTCGTTGCCAGACAAAATCTTAAATCAGCCCTACCAATCAGCCTAAAGGTCATCAACCACGTAAACGAATTGTCGCATTGTGATGACGTATACGCAAAACGCACGAAAGAAATCTTAAACAGCAATACGATTTAAGTCAATTTTAAAAAAGGCGCCTTCTGTTGTTGTTGAATACCAATAGTGTGTTAGCAGCCATCTCCGAGTAAAGCCACCCTGTGAATAAAGGCCATTCTTATAAAACCGTCATTGATTATTTACAACAAAATGATCTCCGAATAAAAGTAACGTGCCAATAAAGGCCGGATTTTGCCTTTCCTGCGTTTGACCTTTAATTGTTTACAGGATTGACTGTATTATGAAGCATTATGTTGAATGAACTGCTATTTTAAAACATACATAATTTATATAGACGAACTAATTAAGCATGTAAATTTCTAGGAGTACTGAGAGGCACCTGTCTCCCTTTTCCTTCGATTAGCTGCTGTCCTTTATCATAAATACATGCCTTATCGAGAATAAATTAGAATATCAAGCCATCACATACACACGTTTCTTTGCAACAGATGACTTCAGATCACATTCAGTCAGTATGTAGTCTACTTTGTGTATTTGTTTACTAGGAATGAATAATTTGATTTCTTACAAATTTTCTTAGTCTGAAATGAACTTTGGTTTTCGTTTATTTGAAACATTTCCGCCAAATAATTTGCTTCATTGCTGTAAAATACATGACATAAATGGACACAATATTAATTAAATCAGTTAATCTTGTTATATGTACCAGATACAACATTCAAACAGAAAATGGTATTAAGATGACAGACACGACATTAAATCAGTAAATGTCTTATAGGTAATAAACACGCTGTTAAAGCTGTTAACGTTTTATATATGTATTAATAGACACGTTATTAATTAAATCATTATTCTTATAAGTAACACGCGACATTATTAAAAACGTAAGAATATGGTTTTATAGGTAATACACACGGCACTAAAACCGTGAGTTAAAGGTTTTGTAGGTAACACACACGACATTTAAACTGTGCGAAAAAGGTTTTGTAGGTAACACACACGACATTTAAACTGTGCGAAAAAGGTTTTTATAGGTAACAGACAAGACAGTTAAACTGTACGAAAAAGCTCTTTATAGGTAACACACACGACATTGAAACTGTGCGAAAAGGTTTTTATAGGTAAAAGACACGACATTAAAACTTTAAATTAAAGTTTTTTGTTGGTTACACACACGACATTAAAACCTTGAGAAAATTGATATCCATTAGACACTACAGAAAAGGTTTCTATAGACTTGAAACAGTCTGGATGGAATTAGCTATCTTCAGTTAATCGACAGTTTATTTATACTCATTTGGCTTTCCATTGATAACAGGAGATAATTACATGTAAACATCTGTTGTTTACAATTTGCATTTTGAACAAAAAATTGACTTCCAACTTGATTATGATTTTTTTCATTTGGTCTCTGTTCGGGAAAAGTGTCAAACTTTTTTCAAATCTACACCTGGAAACAAGTATGAGCAATTACTAAACAAAACACAAGAGATGAAGATTCGTTTAAGGTACCAATATAATTTCATTGTTGATTTTAATGCCTTTGAAATATCTGTTATATTTGTGTATCAATCAATAGCAATAGTTAATAACTTAATATAACAATACGTACGGTAATTTTTATGGAATCATGATAAATAAGTATTAATATGATGAGGAAAAACACTCGTACTACATGTTGTATATAATCTATTTGTGTACCTATCTGCCTTATGCTACTCAAAAATGGTGATATTATAAAAACAATATTGTGTATTTTTTTCACAGTCACCTTAGATACTTTATTTACAACTCATTTTGAAAAAAATATAAGAGTTATTGCTTTTGTTGAAAAATACAAAAAACATTTTGGGTAAAATCTCCGGGTAAATCATTTTCTATCATAAAAAACTATACAATTTTTGGGATTTCGAATATCTATACGTGTATTTTTTTTCCAAAACGTTAGTAAAATGTACACGTAATTTGTGTGAGTATTGAAAATAAACATACTACATGTATATAACTGACAACAGTTGTTCTTACGAAATTGTAAAATGTACGGGAGTTGAAAAACAAATTTTGAAGGAAATAGCTAACGGAACATACTGACATAACCATTTATCTATAGACTTGCATAGGAGCATTATTAAATATCAATGAGCGAAATGAAGTGTGTACCACAAGCATTCAAATAGTAATCCTCTGCATCCTCTGTGAACTATTCATGGACAATTCTGAACTATTAGTATTCATAAATAGTTCAAGAAAAAAATCATGTTTTCATAAGTCCTGTCCGGATTTTAGAAGTTTCCGGAATTCAGAGGGTCCGGATATCAGAAGTTACACTGTACAGTGTTTCGATGCTTTTAGAGTAAAAATAAGGTATCAATACGTATATCATGCTTACGAAAACATGTTAAATAAATATGGGTTTATTTCAGAAACTGTGTGCGAAAATATCTGAAGCGTATTCATTTACCTTTCATTATTTCTGTGTGCCTTTGTGTGACGGTACTATATGGTGTTACTGTATTCCTCACCGAAGTTGACGTGGTGAAGTATTACGTACATCCTGCGACAAACAAAAGCATTGTTCCTAAGTCTTCCTTTCCCAAACATTCGAATATATATATTCACAATGACAGACTTTTAGGCCTGCCAAAACGGAACGTAAGCTCTCCCTTGATAACAATCCTATGGATTAATAAGCCAGGTTGGTTCCCATTACAAGATCCATTCCATGACTGTCCATATACAAACTGTAGAATGACTAACGTAGTAGACAACATTAAATCTAAGTCGGCCATTGTATTCAGTGCCCAAGATAACTTAGCTGTATCGTTGAAACCACGAGACAAACCTGAGGGTCAAGTATGGATATTTCTTCGAATGGAACCACCTCCGCTTGACCAACATATAAAGTGGTTTGAAAATCCCATTTGGAGAAACACAATGAACTGGTCGTGGGGTTATAGACTGGGTTCAGATATTTTTCGACCTTATCAGACACTTATACCAAAAAGCACATATCCAGTCAAGAACTATAGTGAAATATTCAAAAGGAAAACGAAAGTAGCTGCCTGGGTTGTGAGTAATTGCAAGACTCAGAGTAGGAGGGAGGAATATGTTCAGGAATTAAAGCAACATGGGCTGCCTGTAGATATATTCGGACGCTGCACACAGGGTAAGAAAGAAACTCAAGCTATCTTGGAAAAGAAAATTGCTAAGGACTACAAATTCTATTTGTCATTTGAAAACAGTTTTTGCAAGGACTATGTTACCGAAAAATTCTTTAATTACTATGACTCCGATATTGTGTCCGTTGTGCGCGGAGGAATCAATTACACTGAGCATTTTGACGGGACTACTTTCATTAACGCGGCGGATTTTCCGAGTGCTAAAGAGCTTGCTGCTTTTATTTTAAAAGTAAATTCGAACGAAGCTTTGTACACAAATTATCTTCGTAGCAAAGACAAATATGATCCAGTTTCACTGGATTCTGCGTATCTTATATCGAACTGCAAACTATGTGAGAAACTCAATGAAAAGGAACGCTACAATAAGGTCTATGATGACATTTCTGCATTTCTTTTCAAAGATGCGTGTGTTCTTCCCAACGATCTTTAAAGTAATGCTTCAGGGTTTCGAAAAAAGAAAATAATAAACTCTCTATAAACTTCCTGTCATCATGGACATGTGTATACAAGTCCATGCTGTCATGCACTGGATTCCTAAGTCACATAAGGACCCATGTAAACGATTTATGACCAATTTCAATGTTTCTTCTTCTTCTAAAATATAATAACTTTTGACTTCTAGTCCGACAACTATCAAACGTAATGTTATTAAAATGAATGGTATCGTTAGTGAAAGATCTGGTCGTTCGGAACTTCTCGGCGTTTGTCTAAAGAAAAGTGAGTTACGGAAATTTCACATATAGTAGTTACGATTAAGATCTGGTATTCTGATTGATTAAAAAGATATTTCGGAGCATCTGGGATTTCTAGCCACGACCTTCTCTACATTCCGTACTCAATTGCTTTAGTAGATTATGTAGTAAAGTTAAAGAATTTAACGCGGAAAATCAGATTACAAATGTACCAGTGGAAAAAAGAAACTGTGCATGTGTAAAATAATCATGTATCGCTCAATTGTATCAATTAAAGCTTGAAACTTTACACAGGTATTAGTTATCGCAGTATGAACCTGTGTAAATACATACTGTCAAAACATGACAGACACAAAACTAACATAATTTTGAAGAAAAAAAACTTTGATACACCATGCCAAGGTTGAATGGAACTGACATATGCCGCGCCGTATGCATGCTTGAGTCTGGTGTACGTCATATATAAAATTATACCGACGTTACCAGACTATTTGGTGTGCACCGGAATACTGCACATGTAGACGCGTTTTGGAACACCAGGGGCCGGCCTTGGTTAGGACCTCCACGCGCCAGCTATATATATATATATATAGCTAGCATACGTACATCCAAGTCGTTCATCTCCGTGAACGACTCAGAACTGCTACATTGACGGCCAGAAGTATTCCCTGATGATTCTTTTTGGCGATTTCTTATATATCTCCTATGTTATAGCATATCATACCCACGCACAGTTTATTTTTTCCACTAGCTGTATGTTTATTGCTTCTATTGGTTTTACTCATGTTTTTTAACCGGTCTTTGTTATATGTCGGCGGACTGTTAACCTGACCCTTGTTCCTGGATTCTTTCCCAGTTCTCCGCAAACAACTAACAATTCTCTGTATGAATCACTCAGACCAGTGATGGAATACAAATTGCCTTACATTTGTTTTATTTATAATGAAGGTTATATAGTTCAGATTGTCTTTAAACTGGACTGTGATTGCCAAAGACTCTGTACAGGCCCAGTTTCTGAGACAATAAAACTTTAAAAAGATAAGTTTATATACACGTAGTAATATTTTGATGTTAATTTGGATAAAACCAAGTATGATATTAATCATATACTGTCTGCATTTTTTAAAATTTGAATCTGTATTTAAACATCAGCCATATATTTCAAACCAAAATTTTTTGAGAATAAAATTGATATTCTAGTTTGGAGACTATTATCGAGTTTAAAACCTCATACTTAGAACACATGTGGTTTTATTACCAGAATGAAAAAGAAATCAGTCTGATGAATTTTTATCCAATTAAAACAATAAAACCTCACTCAGCAACACCCTCGACCACCTTACATTAACAACCACATATCAATATTTCTCTGTATTCCAACTTGGTAATTAGACCACCTCAATGTTAAGACAGATTTCCTTCTGTCATGAAGATGGTATTAATATCGAGGTTCCACTGTAATGGCATAACTGAAAATGTATCTTTTGGTAATATAATATAACCCAACTTTATGTGTGTGGTTTTAAAACAATTATTTACAATACAAAAAAAATCAGATGATTACACACTAGTGAAACACTGAAAATAGATTTGATATGTTTTTCACCACGAGGTGAAAATGAGATCGCCTCAGTGTAAAGACCTTCATATCTACGATTTACTGAATGTTCACTGACCAGTTATATCCTAAGTACACCAACAGTTCACAGCACACAACATGACAACATTATTGCACAATGTCTTTTTTCAAAAGTTTTAACAACTGTATACACAGTAGAACTCTTGCCGCATTATTTCTCTTGCGATGATTTAGTGATCTTACATAACATGCCAAGGCTTCTGTTTGCCTGTTTTCTTGTTCTAAACATTGTCCCAGTAAGTTAAGAACTGTCTCGGGGTGACCAAGATCTGTAGTAGTTTTAACAATTTGAAATAACTTGTGTAACGCTTTTGTTTGTTCCTCCTTCATATGTCGGTGTTGACTTATCTTGTATAATAGATAGTAGAAGTATGGAACAGAATCAACAATTATTAAATCCATCCATAATGAATCTAGTATAGTTCTCATTTGCTTATCTTCTTCCAAATAAGATCGTATTATTTCATACCGAAGTTCATATGGAATGCAGTTTATTTCACATTTTAAGAATACAGTACAGTAAGGAAAATCGCTCGGCTTTGTTACTTTATCGACCATTTTTAGGACGTTTTTTGCATGTACTATTCCCATTGTTGCATTTGCTATTCTATTACACGCACATGATGAAAGAGCCTCTGGGGAAATGAAGTTACAGTTTATAAACAAAAAACATAGCATTATATTTGCTCTTAATATGTCTCCACTACAGTATAAAACTGAGGCATACTTAAGTAAATATGGTAATGAATAATACTTCAGCCCAGCTTGCAAACAGCTGAAGGCTTCATCTGAAATTGCTGTGTTTGAATCAATATTTAAACAAGCTTTTAAAGAACCAAATGCCGAGTTCATTAATGGTTCAACGAAATCAACAGCAATGACTTGAAATAAGTCTCCAGTCCCTCTTTCTTGCTTCAGAAGTGAAAGTTCTTGTTTAAGATGCTTATGTACGATATATAGACTTTCATGTTTTTTGTTTTGTACAAACAAAATATAATAACACTGGACAGCTGAAGCAATATTGGAAATAGAATTAAAAGATATAAATGCAGAAATAGACAATGGACTAGGAAGTTGCGAATCTGATAGTTTTACGAACTTCAGCATGAGTCTTCTACCTAGGTCGTCAGTCTGTATCCAAAATAAAAACTGTGGATAATTTGTCAGTAGATTCTGGATGATGTCTAATAATTGACTTCTCTGAGTATCATTCATTTCACCAGCCAGTAGGTTATTTTCTGGTATTATAAAATGTGGACAGTTTCTTTGTTCAACACATTCTTTTAACTTTAGCAAACAGGTATTTAAGTTTTGACATAAGTCTTCTGGTTGCCATTTATCTGGCTGGTCAGCTATACAATAAAATAAAGTAGTTTTACACATGTAACTGGTCAGAACATCAACATGTGGTTTTATGAAGGTTTTAAGTATCAACTTCAACATGATATAGCATCTTATCTGTGTAATGTTCAAACTGAACATTATACATCTCTCCTGTAAACTAAAAGATATTCTCCATTCTAATTCTGGTTGTTTAGACACCTTACTACCAACGGGTACCACAAAACAACCAACATTCTTACACGATGTTAGCACTTCTGATGATGGCCATGTTCTATTTGACTGTTTCTGTAACCATGATGGAGGCAATGATTTACAATATATACCGTGCACAAAGTCAACATGAAGATATCCTACCAGTTGTTGTTTTACCAATGCTGGACCATGTTCTGTATCAAACAAGTCTTTATACAGAAATGTACTAATGCAATTGTTTTTCATACATAATTTCCCATCAGTAAAAATGTACATATGTGACTCACATTCCATGTCATTGATTGTTGCTGGTGATTTGTCTGGATTGAAAACTTGAAGATAACAATAACCAGGTGATGTATTCTCATTTTGTATCATCAACAGGTTTAGAACTCCCTCACCCCACTCACTCATTTGTTGTATTACTCGCCATGTTGGGATAACAACAAGCGTATCAAGATCCGAATCAAGTTCAAATGTTGTCGTACCTTCAGACTGGCTGCCAAATATGAACGTATGCTTCTTACTACCTAATGTTATAATATTTTCCACCAGCCTACATGTGTCTCTTCGTTTCATCACTAGTCTTTCATTTACTCCTATATCATCCATTACTTCTGATAGACACAGTGATAATCTCTGCATGTCATCAGCTTGTCTAGACATTCTACAAATATTCAAACAATGCAATATGCAATGTATATATTGTCTTATCAATCTTCAGGTAGCTAGAGATCTACAGGTACATGAAAAAAAGACAGCTAGTGTAGGAATTACATTTTTTTTTTTTTTTTTTAAATTTACACTTTGTAGAAATCCTACAACAAGTTGGACAACATAATTGAATAGATCAATTATCAAATTTATCTTGAACAACGACAGCTAAACAATGTATTTAAACTGACAAAATATATTTTTTTTTAATTCAATTGTAATTTAAGTTCTTTTTTTGGGGTAAAAAGGAAATGGACAAAACCAGATTTTATTGTAATATAAAATATACATTTGTTAATGTCAAACACAAATAATGACGTATAAATACCTGATTCTGTTTGCAAAATAACAGCCTTAAGTACGTATTTATGCAGGATTTGTTCAGTTGTTGACGATGTAAGTGAAACTTGTCATTTAAATTCTTTTTAGAAACAGTGTTAACAAACATAGTGAAATATCGGAAATTTTAGGGGATTTTTTTAAAAATGTGTACTTTCTGTTTGAAAAATAAGGGAGATTATGCTTAATGTTTAGTACAAGATTTCTGGGTTGTTTCCCTTCTTCATACCAGATGACATTCAAGACCACCTCATTTTTTATAATGACTTTATATTTTCTGTAATTTTTTATGTCGTGAAACTAAACTAGTGTAAGTAAATACAATCATTGCGTTCTAAAATCTTTTTATCTAATCAAAGAACTTCTCAACCAGATGTCTGCGGAGACAGTATTGTAAAACTGCGCATACAAATTGTTAATATGCAGTTGATTAAACTTATTGTAATTTTGATCAAAGACGACATTAGTCCAACTAATTAGACTGCTTAGTGACGGCGAGACATTTTTCGACTTGGCTCCGTCCCGCACAGTCTATCAAAGATCTGCATATTTGTGTGCGGAAAATCCCCAATTAAAACCCGTTGGGCCAGATAACTACAATATCTGTGACCAAAGTGAACCATTCCGTGGGTAGAAAACATGTTTCTATACTCATCTGAGTATAAATTATTCCCACATACCTTTTCTGAAAGATGCATGAATGATTTGTTTCTCCCCACTATTTCCCAACTGAAAACGAAACTGGCGTAATGGCGGTAAAATGCCGGTGTCATGGTAAACATTGCCTACTCTCAAAATAATTTTAAGTACACGTTTAAATAAGCTAGCATGTCAACGAAACGTTGGCAATTTCATTTTCAATCAATTCTAGTTAATTCTAAGTACTCATTATAAAGATCAATAAAGAATTAATTGTCCGACGGTATTTGTGTACGGAGGGGAACTGGATGAGGCTAAAGTCCGTTCGTACCGTTTTTTTTCACGCGACGTAAAATTTAAGTTTAATATTTCAAAATTGACATTTAACACAGATTTTTTAAAGCACATTCATGCAGATTATTGTTATTTGTATTGAATTAAGTAAGTTGTTCACGTAATTGAAGAATTTTGACGTAATTTTAAATTCCGCACATAAATATGCAGATATTTGTAAGGCTGAGAGGATGGCCCTTCCGAATTCGTTCACGAAAATCGGCCAACCGGAAAGCCGAATTAGTAGGGCTAAGACGACATAATTGTTTGTTCAATGTTTATTCACTTTTTTCTTGTGTCACTCCTGACAGAACCCAAAATATTTCAACACTTAAATCTAAATGGAAATATCGCAAGCATAATTATATTAATGGTAGTGTCGTGTTTATATAATTATTTTGTTTGTTTATTTTTCTGTTCGTAAATAGCCCATTCGACAGGTACTAATTGGCATTTCAGGGTCGCCCCCCGAGAGAAAGGAGATAAGATACCGGAAAACCGGGCATTTATATCCCTACACTTATTTGGATTAGTTTTTCCTGGTTTTTAATTGTGTCTCGGGCTGAGGTTATAAAACTTGAGAATAAATATATCGCTGTTCATCGTTTAAACCAGAGACATATATATATATATAGATGTTATCTATGTCTCTGTTTTTAAAAACACATACTTAGATACATATATATTGCGGACAGAATAATGTATGACTAATATTAATATTAACTTATCTAATAAGCGTTGACTTAAAAACATCAAACGAGAAAATGTGAGATTTGAGTTTGAAGATCGATCGCAAGTTGTATAACCTCGAACCCTGGTGTAACGCACTGATACTCGCTCGCCCCTTTCTTGTGTTTTTAAACACTAACAGTACTGGGCTCGGCAGTGGGCCCGGGATGGAGAAACTGATATCATAACAAACACAGCAATCCATTGTCTGTCGATTGAAAAAAAACGGTGTTTACAAGAACTGTATAACTGAAAAATTGCTCGGATCAAGTTGTTTTGTAGACTTTTGATACATGTATAATACTTCTATCTGCCTGGATCATGAGACGACGCTGTTCACTGGCGTCGCCAACTGGCTGTTGTCGATTGGAGATTACTCCACAAACTTGTGTCGCGTATTAATATCATTAATCAATAGTTACCCACTTCACTCGATTATCTCTTCTTTCAAAAGGACACATTTGTCTTATGTACAGAATTGAACGTTGTTTATAGCAACAAAATAATTTTTTAATTGTTTATCATTGTTTATATACGTCTGGTATAATCACACTTGTTATAAAATCTCGCCCTCTCATTCATTTGACATTTCGTCTATAATTAGGTGTAAAAATTGTTTGTTAACCGACCTGGCCAAATTCCTATTATATCCTCACCGAAAGAGGGATATTAAAATGGTAGATGCCCCTCCGTGCAACCGTCACACTTTCTTCTGTGCGCAGCTCCTCCTACATTTTCCATGAAATTTTCACCAAACTTTCACAGAATGATAATTTTACCCTTTGTTTGTCTCATACATTTCCATGCACATTTTGCCACGTTCCAAGAGCAAAAAACCCCGGACCTACTAACTCTATTTTTAATGAGCATGTAACCAGAAACATACAATTATTGATTATGTTAACATATCAAATAGATTGCGACTATTTTGGTCTAAAAAATAAACATCATAACCACTGTTTCCATTGAAGAGATACATGTTTCATGGTTGTCTTTTTTATGGGTCCCTAAAACTGTATATTACACCCCAGTGCTTCAGTAGCAAGGCCCCTAAACACCTTTAAATGGGCAACCATCCCTTCCGACTCAATTTCAGTAACAACGGGGCTTCAAATCATCACGATTAAGTGTCAGTTTATTAAGGAGCATACTCAGTAGATACAGAGAATTCAAAACAGAGAATGTATCATTCAGTCATACATTTCTGCTAGTCTAACATGTAGTTAAAATGGACGAATGACAATGTTTGTGCTGACTGGGTAATGTGTGTGAAACTGGTTAGGCAAGCTCTGGGGATAGAGCTCAACACCATTCATTGAGAGGTTGTGCAGGTCTAAGACACAGGGAGACCAGAAAAAATAGTGATAGTCGTGCTCCGGGTTTCTTGACCATCCCTCTTTCTGGCACTGGCCCTAATACTTCTAACAGCAAAATCCAAAATAGGGAAATATTTGGGAATGAATTGGAGCTCCATTGTATGAAATGTATGTTTATAAAAGAATGGACATGTTTTGCAATATATCTATCTTATTTTTGTTTTTTGCTGAAGAAACTGGAAATATGACTATTTTTATTCTTGCATGAGGCACAAATTTCTCTGTGACAAATTTATATCATAGACACTGTCATCAGTTTTAAAAGAGGTCACAGATTTGACTCCTACCAATAATTAATGAATCATGTAGATCTGAAAATAAGGCAGTCACTCAAAGTTTGTAAGACAACAATACAAATACTTCCAGGTTTCTCTGTTAAACAATATGTTTGTGATTTGTATAGCCAGGTTTCCCTGTACAGTGATTTGTACAGCTAATGCCACCAACCATTGCTTTATACAGTCTGTGAATAGATTTCAGGCAGGCAGACAAAACTTATACAAGTAAAATCAAACATAATTTATATTCAATAACTTTATTCTTAATTTAAACTAGAGGTATCAACAAACAGAATCTTAATTCTTGAACTAGACTCCATTGTCGAAGACTTTCATTCAGAGATCAATTCAAACAATAAGTTTAATGGATGACTTAGGTCTTCTTAGAAAACTGGTTAATATTAGTTTAACACCAGAAACATTGATACAGAAATTGAATACTTAAGTTAATGTATAGTTTTGCAATATGGCAACTGGTAATAAATATTATAACTAAAATTACATGAACAATGTAAATAATCATTTAGTTTCCAATCTGATGTTTAATTAGCCTTAACATACACCTTAAATGGTAATAAACTAGAAATGTGTACCGAATACACAAATGCCCCCACTGAGCGCTCAGTCAAAAGGGGCTATAACTCCTGTAAAAATGTTTGGATTTTAACGGATATCAATCTTGACCTGTGTTTTATTATTATACACCTTCAGGTAAAACATGAAACCTATGCCATTCTGTCATTTCGAATGACAGGGGCGTAAACAATTTATCACAACTGATGTAACATCTGGGGTTGGTAGTTTGAAATAGGTGTGTGTATGGTTTAGGGTCATGATTCCCTGAGCCAAAGATTAATCCTCACATAGTAATATGGACTGACTCTGAGTAAAGCTTGGATGCCACCATGGGAATACCCTAACCTCTAAAATGGGGTCAAGAATTAGTTCATTCATGCTCATCTGATTTTTAGACGAGATTGTTCGAAAATTTGAATCTAGTAAAAGTTTAAGTCGGTGGTACCGCATACTGCCTGAGCTAACATTGAGATAAACGCCATTTAATATAAGTCCCATAGCAACCGGAAGATTAACAAAGGTTTGACAAGTCACTTCTAAAACCGAACAACCGGCATCCGGATTATATTGTAAGTCATGATGCCATTTTAAAAATCCATTGGAATTTAAACTCACACGTTTATTGCTGCTTAAGTTCACTGATTCTCCTTTACGGAACTTGAAATAGAATTTCCACACATTTTTTACTTTATTATGCCAGCTAAGCAAACATTTCTGTCCAACTAAAGCATGGGGTTCATTCTCAAAGGCTACCTTCGTTTGTGTGTGAGAAACGAATGGTGGGTAAACGTAGTATAACATTTTGATTGTTTTTGCACGCAGACCATGGATACAGTCTAGAGTACCTGATCTGAATTCATCGGGAATGTCAAGTTCAGCATTATAAAACCTGAAACAGACAGAAAAGAATCAATCACATAATTACAGCAATGACTGTATAATTAAACATGATTACTTAATATATATCATGTTTGACATGATTAAACTATCACATAAAAGTTATCTGACAGTAGTTGTATCACTCAGAATTATCAGGCGGACTTTAAAAGCTAATGATATCTGGTGCATATATTATTTATATGACTGCATAGTTAAACATAAATTAATATGATATGTTTGTTTGAAATGATTTAACTATTATATAAAACATCTTATCACATAAAAAGTTATCTGACAAAAGAATTATCACTTGGAATTATCAATTTCGAATAAAAAGTCAATGATAACTGGTATGATACCAGTGGTATATATATTTTATATCAACAGAATTAAAACTAAAGTAAAACCTTGATATTATGAGCATGTTTGGGACAAAAATATTGATGCAGTCCCTTTAGCATCAGGTCCAAAAGTGAGTAGCCCTTATAATGGTGAGACCCTAATACTTTCACTAAATGACTAATGCAGGGATGAGAATGGCAAATGAGAAAAAAACTGAAAGCCCAGGATCAAGAAGGCCTTACGGGCCCGTTTCCAATCTCAAAATGGTTCGGAAGGCTCTGGGAAAAAGTGGAAATCTGCCGATAAGCAGAAAATTCTCATCTTGCTTATGCCAACTGTGCATAAAGATCCCTTCCTTTCCCATTGGCAGTCATGTTTATAGGTTGACTGTATCATAGCAATTACTTACTAACCTGAGATATAACATTTTCCAAAATAACACAGTTTGAATGACAGCCCTTGTTCCCTTGCAAAGTTGAGCAAACACACCAACTGTTTCGGGATATATATAATGTGACAGTTGAAACCAGAGATCAACTGGATATATGTTGCCAATATCTTCACCTAGCATCATCTGTTTCTGCTTTCTATTACAGACTGGTTTCTTTGCATTTTCTGAAGAAACAAAAGACATGAAATAAACCAAAATATAAAGAAATGATTCTCAAGGACTGATACAACCAAAAACCAAAGCTGGTTTACTTACATATTTCAAAGAAACGTACCAGACAAATAAATCAGACAATAAAAAAGGTTCCGTAAACAAGACTTTCAATTGACCCTTAAAATATGGGTCAAAGTTGCTATAACTCTAGTTGAAAATTATGCTTTTTAATTAATAATCAGCCAAAAGTTTATATTTGAACCTCAACTTAGACGTCTGACAATGTTGCTGGCTATTTGAGCAGCCCTGTTGATAATGTGAAGAAGCTTCTTCACTTGACTTTAAATTTGCAGCCAGAGTCATTTAACTACTATTTCAGCCAAACATTTGTCTAGTCAAGGCCCGAGGTTATAAAACTTGAGATTGGTACCCAAGCTCAAATCTCCTCTCTTGTATTTTAATATTTCTAAGTAAATTATGATCAGACGATAATGATATCATTGATGCATTAGTCTGACAGTATAATTGATCTTATCTTGCATTTATTTAATAATCAGCTCTATCTTCTCAACCATAATACTTAGAGACTAAAATTGAGATTTGAGCTTGGATATCTAACTCTAGTTTTATAACATCGGGGCCAGGTGTATGCCATGTGTCTTCCTCCAAAATTGAAGCTGGAAAAGTTGCCAAATTAATACAAACAAGAGGGCCAAGATGGCCCTATATCGCTCACATGACAATCACTGTTTACTCATTAAAACATTGTTTTGAACCGGTGACCTAGTTTTTGACCCCAGACGACCTATGTTCGAATTTGTCTTACATATCATTAAGACAAACAGTCTGACTAGGTTTGGTGAAGATACGATCAAAATTTGACATTTACAGTGTTAATAAGGTTTTCCTAAGATTTGACCTTGTGACCTGGTTTTTTACCCTAGGTGACCCATATTTGAACTTGTCTTTAATATCATTAAGACAAACAATCTGACAATGTTTGGCCAAGATCCAATCAAAACCATGACATTAAGAGCTTTTACAAGATTTTTACCTAAGATTTGACTTTGTGACCCAGTTTTTGAACCCGGCTGACCCATGTTCATCCTTCACCCACATATCATTGAGGCAAACATTTTGACAAGGTTTGGTGAAGATCCAATTAAAACTGTGACATCTACAGTGTTAACAAAGTTTTCCTAAGATTTGACCTGGTGACCTAGTTATTGACCCCAGATGATCCATATTTACACGTGACTGTTATATCATTAAAACAAACGATTTGACAAAGTTTGGTGAAGATCCAATAATAACTGTGAAATCTACAGTGTTAACATGGTTTTTTATAAGATTTGACCTAGCAACCTAGTTTTTGACCCAAGATGACCCATGTTTTAACTCGTCCAAGATATTATGAAGACAAACATTCTGACAAGGTTTCATGATCATCCAATCAAAACAGTGACTTCTAGAGTGTTCACAAGGTTTTCCAGCAATTTGCCCTAGTGACCTAATTTTACTACAGAAATGACCCATTTTCAAACTTGACCTACATATTATTAAAATAAACATTCTGACAAAGTTTCATGAAGATAAAGTCAAAACAGTGATTTCTAAAGTGTTCGCAAGGTTTTCCCTTATTTGGCCCTGGTGACCTAGTTTTTGACCCCAAATGGCCCAATATCGAACTTGTCCGAGATTTTGTTGATATTAACTTTCTGACCCAGTTTTGCTAAAATTGAGCCAAAAATGTGGCCCCTAGTGTGGTCACAACAAAAAGTTTGACGACGCACGATGCCGGACGGAGAGTGATCCTAATAGCTCACTTTGTCACTTTGTGACATGTGAGCTAAAAAAAAAACAGCAATATGAAGTGAAACATATTTCATGAATGTTTTGAGCTCAGTTCTAACAATTCAAGGAGTAAGCTTTTGGGAGAATAATCTTCATACCTGTATCTTCATCAGAATCTTCTATCATATCTTCAGACATGTTCATGGTAATATCAAAGTCATCAAGGTCTTTTTCAAACCATGACACATCTTCTTGAACTGCCATTTTGTCAACTTCTAAAATTGAACGAATAAAAAATCAAATTAAATATAACATTTTTCTAGAGTCATCATAGAACTAGAAATTGATTGGTTATGAAATAGTTTCTCTTTGTAAACTCTAAAAACAAGATGAAGTGTTTTTTCCATGTTCCGAAAAAGAATGTGTAAGACAAAATACATTATAACATAATAAATGTGCATTTTTTTCGGTTAAAATTTAAACAAACACCAAAATGGATTCAACATCAGCATAGTGTGAGTTTTTGCAGCATACAACTATCAGTATATCTACATATATTTTCTAAAAAAAAAAAACACAAATAATCTCAACTAAGTGATTTCAACTACTTCAAACAAAGAATACTTTGAACATGGCTTCACTTTGAGAGGTCTATAATAACCACAGGCACATGTTATATGGAAATGAAACCATATCTATTAATTTAATAAAATTAATTAAGACAAACACTGTGAAAAGCGATCAATTTTATACATACAAATTTTTACCATGATCATTACAAGTTATAAATACCTGTTTTATCAATCTTCTTAGAAACTACACCTTTCTTCAATCGCAATCCAGAAAAACGCCCTGGAGTTGTATCAGCATAATCTTGAATAGTAAAATCTACAACATACAAAATACATTGTCAGCACATACCTTAATCCAACTAATTAGACTGTATACCAATGAGACATTTAATTATGGCCCTGTCTCTCATAGTCAAACTAATTAGACTGTGATGGTGAGGCACTTTTAATTGGACCTTGTCCCACTCTTAAAGGACGACCCTTCCAATTCATGAATAAGTCATGCTACGTCCCTCACTAACTGGAGGATAAAAAACGTAGTAGTCTGTCCGACTCCAAATCATTACCAAATCTGCCAACAGAAAAGCTGAATTAGTCAGTCTATATATAAACAACTAACAAGCCTAATTAATTCAACCATGACCATTCAGGCCTTTTTCATGCCTTTTTGGGGTCCGGTCTTTGGCCATGATCCCCAAATTATTAGTCAGGGCAGAAGGGTGCCCTGAACAAACAATGCCCCGTCATCAAAAAAGTGAAGTTTACTTTGTGTACAACACATATCGCCTGGGATCAGTTGTTTATTTATATATATACTGGTCGTCCCTATTACCTTAATTAAATTACCTAGCTTTTTACGGTTTACCTGACTTAAAATGCACGACAGTACAAGTCTGCATGCAACCATACGACCATTTAATCCTCATAAACAATTCTCCTTTTTGTTGAAGAGCATAAAAAACAATAAAATAATACACCAACTGATCTTATTTTTTGATGCACTGACAGCCATATTGATTTTTGCTTGGTGACCTTATCACCTTTAAGTGACCAAACAAATGCGAGATACGTAGTAATGCGGGAAATTCCTGCAACAGTACTAAACAGTAAACTCCAACCAATGTGCGGACCATCTATCATTTGCAGAAATATCAAAACTGTGTTTTAAGAGGTAAATGCATTAAAATGCGACACATTTATACAGCAGTGTTAATTTGAATTGAATTCAAATGACAGTATGAACGATAAATTGACTTGACTGTAGAAATGACATAAATCATCAATGAAAATGTTTGAAAGTCATGGTATATGCAATGTAAACAAATGCTAGGTAGAAACGGAAGTGGAGGCGACACGCATGTGCCAGTCATTGTTATTATCCAGGCACCCGCGGTAATAGCATCACCGCGGTAATAAGCATACAAGGGATATATTCAACTTGTCCCAGATCGATATCGCAAGCATCTAAATTTTTATCATTAAGTCATCTATAATAACTCGGACTCAGTCTCTGTAGAAAAAACAGTCTATATTGTCTATTTATATGTGTAGAGAGGGGGTATTTTTTTTCAGACTTATAATAAGCGAGAGGGAGTTACTGACAAAACTTCAGACGCCTGTGTACATTTAGATTTATCAGAAATTAGCGCAGTGTGAGTCAGTTGCCCAAGAATTTCCAAAACCTACCTAGATTTTCATACAAACAGGATTTTAAATTAATCGGCGAGGAAAAACACACTAACCTTTACGCAGACATCTTTGTTTTCCATTTTTAGACATTCGTTATTTATAGTAAATATGTTTCGAAATAGTTATTTTTGCTGGTGCAACTTTGCAAGGGGAGGTTACTACAAATTGATTGGTTATGTATAAAACTTTGCGAAATAAAATAAATAAATATCGTCATCATCACAATTATTACTGTCTTATTTATCCTTCGTAATTATTTCTAAAAGTACTGAGTATATCTGCAATGTATTTGGCTTAGCTTGAGTAAATTTATGAGTATCAAATTATCAGATACCAAATAGACTACAACGACCGGAGAATTTTGGTAAAAGGTTTAGTCGTGACCTTTCATTGCGGAAGTAACTCTTCAATAAGAAATGGAAAATTAATTTACAAATTTATTTTTTCATTTTATGGTCGCATCTACGGACTGAGATATGTCTCGGGCAATGATACCTAGCCAACAGAAGTTGGCTGAAAAGCTGACGATACTGAATGAGAGGGGTCAAGGAATGCTTACCCGTATCTACAACATTAAAAAGGTTGTTATTGTTTTTCTTTCCTTCCTGCTTTGCCATTTTTTATTTTAACTGCAAAATTATTATTTTAGAAACACGTCAGCAACCATGTTTGTAAATCTTTGCTTTAGTTGTGCAAATATGCACATTCTGCTATGAATATGTTCATGTCTTTGAGGCTGTCAATGGTATGTCAACACATGATGATAGCATATAAGTAATGCTGTGCTGCTCCGGAGATCCAGACATCTATGCCGATGTCATGGATGGATACTGTTCACTAAAGAAATGATAAAAATAAGAAATGTCTGCATTTTTTATAAAGTTGTTTTCTTGTTAAATTCTGATGTCTGTCAATTAAGTTTAACATTTTCAAAAAAAATGATTTTGCTGAAACTTGCATATAAAATTATATATTAATTCATATTGTCAAGGACTTATATACATACATGGATTCGCAACTGCTCAAAATAGCTCAAACGATATCGTTAGACGATCCCACAATGCATTGCTATATACTCGGCAATGTCCAACAGCTGTAATCGGGTGTTTACAAACTTGATTAAAAAATACTAAAAACAACTCTGACAATTGGGCACGGGAAATTGGTAAAGGATGCAACAAATTCCTTAAACTAAGTTAAAGATATTAAAATACATTTATAAACCACAAAGTCTAAGAATAAGCATTGAAAAAGGCATCAGTCGAACATTTTAAATACCAAGATGGCGGACATCTATTATAATCCTTTCATCTCCGAGATTAAACATTCAGAATACCACGGAAATTTTCGCTGTTATGAACATTCGGATCATCACGGATATATAACAAGAGCATGAAATCCCGTTGATTCACATGTTATTACTACAGGATTTGATTACTTTTAACTAATAATATGGAAGTTGCGAATCCATGTATGTAAAAAAAAGTCCTTGATATTATTATAAAGAAATTTCAAAATTTATAATTTTACTTGAAGAACAATATTGTTCAGATGATTTGCAAAACAATCATTAAAAGAACAAATTGCTTGTAAATCAAGCTGCCTTAATCACATGGTCTCTTGACCTGTGTATTTAAAAACCTAATCAAAATGAAATGTGTACACCATGGCCATGGTATGTGCTATGGTTCGGGTTGTGTCCAGGTTCCCAGTCACACCAGGTTATCATATCCATGAAAAATTGACGATGGGTCAAAGTTCCTCCAAATGTGGAGAAGCTTTTGGCTCCATCAGTCCTTGTGGAAGGGTAAAGTAGTACTGGTTAGAATACGGTCCAGGAAAACTTGATTCCAAATTAATGAAGATGAAACAGCCAAAGTGTAACTCTAAATATCATTTTAAAAAATGGCGTGAAACCCTCTGAAAATGAAATTTGTTTTTATCATGAATATCATTGACTTACCCTACAGTGCTATTGTTGATGTTTAAAATTAATGAATACTTAAAATATTTTGTAATTCTGACTTATGACAATTTTGACCAAACATTGTTTTTACTATATAATTCAGAGTTTGAATGTATTTCCATTCAATGATTCACACTAGATGTATTTTGCAGATAATTTAAGATTTTGATACAATTCAATTGAGTATCAATGACAAAATTGAGACTTTCCCAATATGAATTGGATATTATTGTCAAAGGTCAGAATTTTACCTAAAATGAATGTTAAAAACACTTAAATAGATTTCATGTGAAGAGGTTTGTTTTTCGTGCAGGACTGGATTTCCGTATGTACCTGTGTAGTTTGTTTATGATATGCTCTTAAAGCTGGGATGGTAGTTTTATTAGGCGTATGAAGATTTAAAATTCATTAACAGTAAAATACATAATATATGTATTATGTGAGAAGTACATGCATACTATCATTAAACACTGGAAGATTGGGCCTACTGCATGGGAAAATATTGTGTAAATTGAATGATGTTTAGAGGGCATTGCAACATAGTACATATATTGTATTAATCATTGGTTTGATTATGTTGGTTTAGAAATAACTATGCAGTACTTTTCAAGTGGTGTGAAATGAAATGGCTTAGCCTAATAAATTTCTGACTCATTAATTTATGTTACAGACAGTAGTGATTAATTTTTTACCCTTACTTTACTTAATGACTTGTAAGCTTAAGTTTTTGTTCTCTGTTTAAAATGTTTTTGCTGTAGTAATAGTATAAAACTTTGTTGTTTGAACTTCTACTTAAAGTTTTTGATTAACATTAAGTAAATCACATGAATTAGCTAATGTCTAGAGATTGAAGTTAGTACAATGTAACTAGTATATAGGTATATTAATTACAATGATTGGTTTTGGTAAGAAACAAAAGTGCATGTTAAACAAAAGAAAGAAAGAAAGAGTTCAATTTGGAAATAATTACTCATACATTTGTTTTCTTTTTTCAGATGTGAATTAAAATTTTATATTTTACTCTTTGAAACTGTGTTTCTTGATTTTGGGTTTTTGTAGACTTTAATGTATAATCAGATAGATGATTTTATCATTTAAAGTTCATCACCACTGATAAAATATTAATGCTAAATATATTTTATGGTGTCCATGTCCACATTAGGAGGCCCCCCTAGATCAAGTAGTTATGATCTCAGACTCTGACTATTGATCACTAGCCCCTCAATGCTTTGAGGTCGAATCCCTCCTTGACCTAGAAAAAAAATCATAGGTCAAGGAAACTGTCCAGCTAGCTTTAATATAGAAAGTGGTTGGCTCTCCCCTTGTGTATGTTTGGGATCTTTCTCTACCATTTAAGCTTGGAAAGTTGTCTTACTACCCTGGATGTTAAACACCAGAGAAAAATGGTTCTGAAAAGGGGGATAATTCACTGCTTGGATTTTAATTGCTATTTGTGTTTACGTTTTTTGGGTCAATGGGCTCGGATTTGATATTTCGTAATTCTTTTGGTCGTCTAAATTTCTTTTGGATAAGAGACGACGAAAACAACATTAAGTTTTAGATTAGTGTCAAGCTAAATAACCATTAATTTTGTTTCCTTGTTTACTTCGTGATTGAAACAATAACACCATAATTACATAAATTATTTTACTTTGAATTTTCTTTGAGGATGCTTAGCATAATTTTGCTTAACTGCTTAAGCCTTTTTATAATGGAAATACTGAATACTCCCTAATAAATGCACCAGAGTGGTTCATTTCACAGCCTTTTCAATTAATTAAGTAAATCATATGTTTGAATTAATTGGATGAGAGGGTGATGATTAGAGGAAGATTTGGTAAAAAGTGGAGGGGGGTGTTAATTAGAAAAAGGGGTTGTTAATTAAAGGTGGGGGTGTTGACACTAGAGAAGATAATGTGTTAATTAGAAAAGGGGGTGTTAATTTGATGAGGGGGTGTTAATTAGAGGGGGGGGGGGGTCAATTTGAGGAGGGGTTGTTAATTGATGAGGGGTTGTTAATTAGAGGAAGGCTAAGTATTAGGGAATATTCAGTAAGTTGTATAGCTTCCATGCAGGTTTTAACTGATTTAAACAAGTATGATATGAGTACTGAATATATGTTATCATAATACATTTAAATTATATGACTTTTGTAAAATTTTAGAATTAATATTTAAGTATTATTCCTGTAAAAATTATTTACCTGAAAAATAACAAAGTTACTAACTTGTATTTCTTATTTTTTTCACATTTTTAAAGATGTGTGTAAGTACTTGGCTATGTGTTGTCATTTATTTATCTCTCAGTATTTGGTACAATGTTGTCTGTTTCACAATGTTTCACATTTTCGCATTTTTTTCTCTTCAAAAATTCAATTTTTCATTTTGTGTTATAAAAAATCTTGTACTTGAATGTATGTATTTCAAAGTCTATTTTTATTGTTTTGTGTAATTTTCATTTTTTTTCAGTGATGTGTTTTTTTTAATTGTTTAATTATGGAATGTGGTTATAGTGACTGTATAATTATATTAAACTTTGTATTATTTTATGCAGGGGAAATAATATAATAATTACCCAGTAAATTGTCAGAACTTTTTGCTAAGATGGGGGCAGGCAGATCTGGACTGATTGAGATTTCAAAATTTTAAAACCCGGGAGGGCTGGTCTGAAGGATATTAAAATTAGCTTCAATAATACACATGTTTTCATACTCGCCTTAAATGATAAATGGATTTTAGTTTTTCTTTTTTATGAAATGTGCTAATTGCATAGAATAATGTCAAAACATGGCAATACATAGTTCCCACAACTACAATAATTACCTCCCTTGGCAGCCATCTTGATTGGCAAATTTCTTATGCACTTAATAGACAAAATCATAAAATGGGTTGTCAAACAACTCATTTCATAAAAGATAACTTAATCATGAAGTTGTTAAGGCCATAAGCACATAAGGTTTAAGAAAATGTAGTTGTCACATATCAATACCGGTATCCTATATTTAGAATTATTAAAACAAAAATATAAATATCTTCTATCAATGCTTGTTGAATTTGCCAACAAAGATGGCCGCCAAGGGAGGTAAATTTTGTAGTCATGGGAACTATGTAAGTGTTCTCCATATCAAAAGTGTGCTTGTTTGCTTTTAAATACATGTACATATCAGTTTTCCTGCTCCTAGCTGCAGTTTCACAAGTTTATTGCTGTATTTAACCATGCTTATTTTCTTGCTTTTATGCTTGATATTTTCCTCAATTTGTTTGGCTTTTATTCTTAAATGGGCATAAGTGATTTTGTCACATGTAATTCTGTGTTTTATTTATCTGACTCAGAGTATATATTGGTAACTGGGCCACCTTGGTTGTGCGATAACAGTATACTGTCTCTGACTGATAATCACTAGCCCTTCACCTTTGTATGTTCGAATCCCACCTCAAAGTTTTACATATAAGGAATCTGTCCAGCTGACTTACAGAAGCTCTGTGGGGTTACCCAGTATTCCTGTGGTCTTCCGCCTCCAATAAAATCGCCATATGACCCTGGCTGCTTACGCGGCGTTTAACTTTAGTGACAAAAAAATACATTGGAACAGAATGATAATGATACAACGCCTGTATTTAAAGAGAGTTGTCTATTGTCATTGTGTGTAACTATTATATTTGAATTTTTCTTGATATTACTTTTATTAATTTGTCTGATCTATTCTAAGATATGTCTACCTATAAATATTTGACCTGTGTCCCTAAGGCTCAAGGTTATTTATTCTAAGTTCTATTTTCCCATGTGTCTTTGAAAATAATCAATTATTGGAAGGAATACTTGTGCTTTTGTTTGAATAAGAAAAACAACAATGTTGGTTAATTGTTGTTTTACTGGTGTATGTATTATACTTGATGCAAGGAAAATATAATTGATGTGTAATTTCTAAGTTTGAATGAATCTTGTATCTATATGTGGATTATGTGTTTTATTTTAACTACTAATTAATGTGCATGTACTGTTGTGTATAGAATTATAAATTAATGTGAACAATTAGCTAAATTATGTGTTTTATACATTATAACTGGTGATAAGTTTATGTTCTAGTTTCTACTATATACGAATGTAATACGCTATTCTAAGGCCATAGAAATTATATTGTTAGGTTCTTGTACCCGTCAATTCTGTTCTTGTGTAAAAATTACAATATTTCATGCTTCCGAGAAAACGACTTTCAACAACATGAAGTTTAGACTACCTACATTTTGTATCAATGTATTAATCATAATAAATACATTTTGTATTTCAAACATTTCTGTATACTTTATATTTGTTAATAAAATTTTGAATGCTAATTTTCTCCTGTCTAAAGTGACAAGAAAAAAATTAAGAAAACTCAGACGAGAAACTATATATTAACTTTCTATGGCCTAACTTATAGCTTATTATTTCATGCATGTAATTTTAGAAAAGGTCATACTGGTTATAGTACAAAGCATGTTTTAGAATAATTATATTTGTTATGTTTTCTTTCATTTTCAAGAAATGGAAATTTGTATATACAGTAAAATCTGTGAATAAAGGCTATTTATGGGAAAGTCACAATGTGGCCTTTATTGAAGGGTGGCCTTCATTTGGGGATATTATGTTTTAATTAATCTATGACAGTTTTATAAGAATGGCTTTTATCAAAGGGTGACCTTTATTCAGAGATGGCCACTAACACAGGTTTGACTGTACTTATGGGGCCATCCTTAAAAATTGTTAACTAAGCCTTCATAGAGAATTGTTGATGGGTATGTAGAAATAGTTTTTTTTACAAATTATTTTTTATATTGAATCCATTATATGTCAGGATGCTGTAACAAATTTACTTGAAGGGACAAAAAAGTAGGTACATGTAGCATTACTGTCACTGCTTACAAAATATTTTTAAGGATGGTCTCTGTGTGAACTACTTGCACATTCTTCAAGCCATTGCAATGAAACTTGAAATATGTAATCACCATGAAGTATAGATGTGCAAGACACAATTTTCATTCCTGGCAATTCACTCATTGCAGAGTTATGTCCCCTTGAACTATCGCATTTTTAGTGTCAAAGTGGCGGCGGGGGTATTAGTCACCTCTGTGACAAAGCTCTAGTTGGATTTACTGTAATTGTATTTGCACTTTTCAAAAAAGAAATAGCTATAGGGCTTATATCTGCTCCCCAACCAGATACAAAAAATCTTAGTTTCAATACAATTGTAGGTCTTTGAATCCCTGAAAATGTGGATTATGAATTTACAAGTTATTAGCATGACACTTTATTTTTTTTAGCATTTATAATATTTTGGTGTTGGTTTGTGTTAAGTTATTGTTTTAATTAGATGTTAGATTTTATTGGCATATGTCTGGCTGTGAGGTATAAGCTTAGAGGGCCAACCATGAAGTGATGAAGTGGAAGCCTGTATGGGTTTTTCACTTTGATATATTACTTAACTGATGATGAAACCATCTACTTATGGAACGCCCTTTTAATATGTGTAGTTAATATTTAATATTATTTATGTTCCCATGATTTTATCAAAGTTTTATTTGTATGTAGTTTTTATCTATCTGAAAAAAACAATGTTAGTGATTGCTGTATGCATTTATGCTACGTTGAATAGTTTTCTTACATGGTCATTAGTTGAAGAATTAACATATGGGGTCCCATGTTCAATGACACAAAATCAATCCCCTATTAGTAAATATCTTGGGGTGAATTTGTTTATTCTTTATTCACACATTGTTCAGACTTAATTGTATGCATTCAAAATAGCATTATTAGTTGTACAGGAAAAAATTGTTTTACTTGTACCAAGTTTGTGTTCTAAAGATTTTTTTCTTATGTTCCTATACAGTACACGTATCATTCTACCATGTGAATGTTCTAGTATGTATGTGTATACCGCATGTGTGTTGTTTTATAACATACTATAATTTGTACTTACAGATGTTGGGTACCACAGAGAACAAACCTGCATTTTTATCTGATAAATCCCAGGAACCAGCACTCAAATATCTTGTAAGAAGATTTCCACAGATTGACACAAAGTCTAATGCTGTAAGTATAAAGTCTAGAACTGACAAAGCACAGGACAAAATTATTAATTTATATTTTTTTTCTCTCAATAATTCCTGTTTATTTTTATTGATTTTATAAAAAAACATAAAGTTAGTATAAAACTTCAAGGGCTGTTTTCATAGACATATCTTATATAGCACTTTTTACAAATGAATTTCTTCTTATCCTTTTTGTAAGTGAAATATGTTTAGCCTTATTGATTGTTTTGGGGACCTGTTTTCTGCTGTTAAGATGAAAAATTAAATGTCTGAAATGCATGTCATTAGTAACATATATAAGTTTTAATGCTGCTTTCTTTGATTAGCTACTGTACTATGAATGTTTTTATATGTATCTAATGTTTGATTTATTTCAATGTTAACTATTAAATTAATAAAATTGTGAAAATTATATAAGTTTTAATGCTGCTTTCTTTGATTAGCTACTGTACTATGAATGTTTTTATATGTATCTAATGTTTGATTTATTTCAATGTTAACTATTAAATTAATAAAATTGTGAAAATTTAACAATAGATACTGGTTACGTTCCCACATCTACAATATTTACCTCCCTTGGTGGCCATCTTGGTTGGCAAATTCAATAAGCACTGACAGAAGATATTTATATTTTTGTTTCGATAATTCTAAATATGGGATATTCATATTTTTTCTATTAAATGCACAAGAAATTGCCAACTAAGATGACTGACAAGGGAGATAAATATTGTAGATTTTGGAACTATTTATTAATGAAGGTAAATGTATTCTGTGGTTAATTCCCATGAAAACCGGCAAGAAAATGATACTTAGATTAAAGAAGTGAAATACACAATGTACAAAAAGAACATGATGTATGTCTAAGAAATGAGCCCTGGATATATGTTGAAAGATTCAATATTCTTTTACTTTCAGCTTGTTCCAGTCAACAACATTAAGACGGAGGTTGTGAAGTCTTTGTCACTGTATTATTACACATTTGTTGATATAATGGATTTCAAGGTAAGGTCACTTTAAGCTAAAGGTCACAGTTCAAGGTGATGATATTTTTTTGTTTGTAATTTAATTAGTGTTTCTTATAAGACTTAACTTAGTATTTTTCTGAGTTTTTATAAATTTTGTTTCTTAATTAGTTAATAACATACTAGGTTGATTTAATCACTAAATTGTTTATATGAACTTGCAGATTTCGACCATACTTTAATTCAATGCTTAGCATGTTGCAAGAGGTGCATTGAATACAGTGGTTAGGAATCATTGGAATTAAAAACTTGATTCAGTTTTAGATTAATGATTTCATGAATAAAGTCATGTAGAAATCAGCTTTTATTAGGTAGCACCTTTAGTCCTCCAACCAAAATATTGATTTATTTTTATGCCCTTGGCATCAAATGATTTGGGAGCATGTAGTAATTGCCTTGTTAATCTGTATGGATGTACTGTATGAGGTTAAGTCAGTCTGCCACTGAGGGCATATCGAGGGTTCAACGCAATAGTGTCGTAACTCATATTGAAATAAGAACAAGTTACGACTGTGTTGCGCTGAGCCCTCGATATGTCAGTCTGCCACTGAGGGCATATGCATTTATTGAACACAGCCTCTTGTTATTCATTTTTTTGAAACTTGTGAATGTATTATTATTATTAGAACTAAATTTTGTACCACACAAAGATGTTTGAATCTACAGTATTTGTATGTTTATATTACAGGATCATGTTGCAGATCTTCTGACCACTATTGATGCTTGCCAAGTCTATCTAGATATTGTGAGTATTCATATCTTATAACTTAAATTAGATTGAAGGTAATCCTGACCTTGTTATACAGTCAATCATGTGAACAATGGCCACCCTTGTGAATGACATAATGTTGCTTTATTGACAGTTCTTTTATAAGAATGGTCTTTATTCACAGGGTGGCTTTTATTTGGATGTATCTGCTAATACAGGTTTGACTGTACTTTAATAAAACAAGTCTGTCTATTTGGATCTGTTTGGTTGAGTATTGGGTTGTTGACCTTGAACTTTCAGTGCTTTGAATACTCATGACCTTGACATTTGTGAGGTTTGACCCGTGACCAATGCTGTAAGAATTTTATTAGGAATTGTTCCATATATATTTCCAGGGGAATGATTTACAATGCCTACATGTATCTATTTCAGACCATGAACTTTGACCTTTGCAAGAATTACCTTGATCTTGTAACGACCTACGTATCAATTATGATACTTGTGTCTAAGGTAGATGACAGAAAGACAGTACTCGCTCTATACAATGTGGCACATGAATATCTACATGGATCTGGGTAAAAATAAATTTGTATTAAATCTTGATATAAGATGGAATGAAAGCAAACTGCTTCTTATTTCAATCTCTCTGGTCCCACATGGGATTAGAAACTTGCAGTTGTGAGGGGCTTGTGATTACTAGTCAAAGTCCATAATGGCTAGATCACAGAGAGGCCCCTCACAAGAAATGCATTATGATATGCTGGTATACTAAAACAGTCATTATTAAATCTGTGTATTTTCATGTTTCAGTGATCCTTCATTTCCTCGTCTTGGACAGATGATTATAGACTATGAGAATCCCATGAAGAAAATGTCAGAAGAGTTTGTTCCTCACTCCAGGGTAAATTTCATTAGTTTTTAACTTCACATGGAATATATAATATATGTTATCTTTATATGTGTATTGGCTAACTTTGATAACCGGTGTACACCAGTATTCAGGGCACGAAAAATCCACTCGTATTGACGAGTGAATTCATGGTCCGGACGAGTAGAAAATCGGCTACGGTCGTCCGATGGGACGAGTTGCTTTTCCGTTATAAAACCAATACAAAAAATCAATCAAAAATAATCTCTTGCAGCAGAATAACGATACGAAATGTCTGTTCATAATTTCTTGTTTGACAGATGGAAAAATAGCCTTGACACCGGTTTGGAGTAAATGCAGATCGCCCGGTTCTCTCCGTGAGTGGCGAACGACTGCTATCAAATGGACAATACTTAATTAATTTTACTCCTCGTACTTATAGCATACATTTTACGAAAAATAGATGTGAAATGGAGGTACTTAATATTTATACTCAGATTACCCATGTCGTGATACCTGTAAAACGGCCCAGTCTGGCATTTATCCAGACTGTTCTCAGGATGTTTATCATTTTCGGTTTGCTGTCGTCTGTTTCAATTACATATTCAGTTACTTAGCTGTCTTGAACTCCATTCTCACCTGATACAATTATTGTGACAGCTTACAAGCTTTAAGTATGCATTACTATGACACTGTTACTGTCAATAATAAAGTTGTTTGACAACCTTGAAGAGTTTTAAAATGGTGTAATGTCATGAAGGCATCCAATGCTTCAGAAATGAACATTAGGTTGTATATTTGGCTGTTTAAATTATCAAAAAGGCTCAGTAAGTGTTTGTATAACTACTATATACATTTACTGTTTCTACTGTACTTTTTCTAGCAAGTAGTGGTAGGACGAGTGACATCAAGGGCAGGATGAGTGGATTTTATATGTCACTCGTCCTAATATTTTTCATGCCCCGTCAGTATTACATCATGTCTCTTCTATCCAACGAAGTATTCTGTTTTTATCAAACCTGTGTTAGCAGCCACCTCAAAATAAAGGCCATCCTGTGAATAAAGGCCATTCTTTTAAAAACTGTCTTTGATTATTTAGAATAGAATGACCTCAGAATAAAGGCCTTTGTTCAATGGTTTGACTGTGAATATCGTAATAAATAAACAGTAAATTTATTCACATATTTTATCAATGAATAAAGTTTGCATGGGAGATCAGCTGTGCAATAATTTGATAGTAAAAGCATAACAAGATTGGTTTAAAGATCCTTGTCAATAAAAAAAAAACCATAAAAAACTGAAAATGACCAGCACTAAGTCTTCGGTCAGTGATGTAATTGGCCATCGTAATTGCTTGTATTCCTGTGTGTTTACATTGGCAAAGATGCTAATTGTGTAAGAATAAAATAAACGTTTTCCTATGCATTGATTATACATGCTTTATTTTTAATACTCACCTAATAGTTAATAGTGACATGCATAACTGTATACATGCAACTACACTGAATCATGTTTCTTTGCTCCCATTTCATTGTCAAGCACAATAGAAAATTGTGTTATTTTTGCGCTATACAAATGCATTGTATTTGTATATAGAGACATAATCGGGACAGTTGATTGTATTCGGATAATATGAATGTACCGGATATTTGGATAATTGGTTGTAGCATAACCTAGGTTTAACTGTATTGGCAATGATGCAGATTTTGTAAGAATAGAATTGATTATACTGTACCATGTGTTACCCTCGTATTTCAGGTTCTAGTACCAGCTATTTTATCTTTACATGACGTCTACAGTAAGAAGACATTGCCAGCAGAACAGATGAGAGCCATGCAGATTCTAAGTCTTCTAGCAGAGCCACAGAAGATCAGTACGGTGCCAGTCACAACAACAGTAAGTTATTAATTAGACTAGAGAAAGTATTACTCATGTTTAAGGTTACTTTACAAATATTAGGGTTTGGAAGTCAAAAACTATTTTTTTATTTTTTCCCTAAACATACCTTAGAGGCATGGTTCATTCTCAAATGTTTTAATTCTTCAGCTTTTGCTGTCAGAAACTTGAAGTTAGTCAGGTAATTGTAAGCCATAACTTTTTTCTGGCCTTTCATATATCACAAAATAAATTAGATATATCAGAAAAATGATATACAATATACCACAAAATGATATACAATATATCAAAAAATGTTGTACAATATATCACAAAAAGATATATTTTTATTCAATTTCTTTGTTGCTATTTTTAGATTCAGTGTGAATATTTGTCTCAAGATATTTTAGAAAGATGGATAATATGTAAGTAATATTTTATGTTCATGCTTTAGTTATAACTTTTTGTGTCAAAGTATATTAATTATCACACTTAAGTTAAAGTTTTTACTTGAATTTTGAGACTATTAATCTTTAAAAGGCTTTCTTCATAAAATTTCAAATCCTTTTGATTCTGGGTGCCGGTGCAATATTAAATCATGAGTTGTGTCCCTTGTGTGTTTGTTTTTCTAGCATGGTTTTATTTGAAAATATGATTCAATCCTAGATGTTTAAAATGCTTGGAAACCTCCGAAATAAGACCACCTGTGGACTAAAGGATTGGTCTTATTATTGAGATGGTGTCATTATAAAGTTGAGTTATAGGGAAAATAATGACTATTTGTTAAGCAAGTGGTAGTTACAATGATGTGGTGCATATACAAAGTGCCCTCTAGATGTCAAAAGTTGAAGGTAAAAATGACTCTTAGCTGATGATAATTTAAAGAGTCAACACAATTCCTACTAATGTAATTGTAAATTTGGTACAAATTCTCATGAATCAGATGTTTGATTTTGCTTCTTTCAAGAGTCAATAATTATGCTATTTTAATGTTCAAATGAAAGCCTTGATATATTGAGGGTAATTTTTATGATAAGGACCTTATTAAGGTGGTGTTTATATTGAGCATTCTTCATGAAAAACATTTATAAGCACCGGACATTCAGTCCAGTGGAAATGCAAATTTTAATGGACCGAATAAACTTTTAGTGGACCAAAAAGAGTACATACAGAGTTTCATATAATTTTGGCTAAAAACATAGTTTTCAAGAGTGATTGAAATATTCCTTTTTTTCTGAAACATGGTAAAATTATCACTGAAAAATTTACTGGACCATCGGTCCACTGACCTTATCAAATTTACTGGATCCATGGCCATTTTGGTTGACTCGGTTCAAGGTCTGGGGCTAAATTTGAAGACTGTATTGGGGTGACCATTATATTGACGTGATCATTACATTGGGGTGACCGTTATAGTCAGGTGGTGATTATATTGAGGTAAACACTAAGCAAGGTTTTTCTGTACTTCTAGTTGGACTAATGTTATGTCACCAGTCTCTGCAGGAAGCTAAGGCCTGGGATCTCTGGAAGATAGCTCTACAGTCAGGGTATATTATACAACTCTGTAGAGATGAGATACTTCACATACATAGTTATATTGTCAGCTTCTTTGAAAGTATAAGAGGGTAAGTTGATTATGTTATAAGGTAATGTTTAGTACCAGACAGATTTTGAATTTGCTCTTGGCTGAATCTGCTGTGTTTGAAGCTTAGATAGTCTCTGTTTACTGGTTTTGTTGTACTTCTATCAACAAGTGAGCCATGTACTGTGTTAAGAAAGTCACAGGAAACAGGTGAGGCAGGTATCGGTGCTTTACACTGCACACAATAAAGAACAAGGAAAAAATATTCGAGAAGAGTAGGGATATAAATGCATGGTTCTCCTGTATCTTATCTTCTCTCTCTATATGGCGGCACTGAAATTATTGGGGCGGTCAAATGGGCTGTTAAACAACAGAGGAATAAATAAATACAATGCAACTCTGTGAATCATCATTAGTTACATTGTATACCAGCATATGTTTACTGGTTTTAGCATTTCATGTATTTGTAGACTAAGTAGCTAGTTTGAATACAAGCAAATAGCCTTTGTTGATATTTGTATAAATTTGTAGAATAATAATAATATCACACTAACACATTTTATTTATGATTATGTCACAAACGTTTCAGCTGATAAGCCTTCATCAGTGATAATAAAAATATAACATAACAAGTTGAAAGGAAATGACATCACAAATATAACATGCGCAACATTATTTGGCGGCAAAACATATAATAACATATTTGTATACATTGATAACCTTTGTATATATTTGTAGACAAACAAGTATGAGCAAGAGAATAAAAGAGGTGAATGATTTACAACATCAAGCTTTACAAACAGCGTAAGTTATTATAAGATTCAATATTTTAAATTTTATGAAGGACATTCTACAATTATACTGACTTCGTAATTGGAAAAATAAATTCTAAACTGAAGAGTTTCAGTAGTTATCTGTATATTTGTATCATCATGTCTGTGAATTGTGTTCAGGGTGGGAAATCACTAAACTTAACCATTAGACTAATCTTGGAAAGCAGTCTTTCCAATTTGGTTGATTTTGAAACTTAGTTCCCAGCTACTGACCATCTGGATTTTTAGGTACTTCTTTCAGTTCAAAATGAATATTGATTTACTAGTATGAAGACCATTAAGATTTGTATGCATAAATTTTATCCTGAAACAATTTGCATCAATTAGTAATGTAACAATTAACATCTTCTACAATTAAGTGTTGTGTTGCTTTATCTTAATTTATTCTTTCTTTAAAATTTGATGAGGGCCGTTGAATACTGTTTCATGCTGATACTTAAAATGTGCTTATGATTTACAGACCAGCATTGCACAGGGAGCGGCGAAAATTTCTACGTACAGCATTGAAAGAACTTACTCTGATTTACACTGACCAACCAGGCTTGCTGGGACCAAAGGCCCTTTTTGTTCTACAGGGTCTTTCAATAGCGCAGAACGAAGTCCACTGGTTGTTACGTCATTTCCAGAATCCACCTGGTCGTCGACACAATGTGAAGATGAATCAAGAAGATTTCGTTGACAGGTATGTTAGATGAAAACAAAAGGTGTTTGACAAACTGTATAGTAAGATCTTAGGCCCGCTAACCTTAAAACCAGTAGGGGTCGTCTACATGTGATGAACAACCTTCCATCAAAGTCTGAGGACTTTAGGTCAAATCTTTCTCTAGTTATCGATCAGACAAGATTTGGTTACAGATGGACTGAAGGACTTACATGTGCAAAGCAATTTACCCTTGCTTCACTGAATCTATTTGGTAAATGACAAGGTTTTTATTTTGATACTGTACAACAAGTCTTTACAGTTTATGAACAGTCAAACTTGCGAATAAACCCTTCTTAAGTGATAGAACAAGTATAATACCTGTTGCTAGGAGACAGAGTATATATATGATAACTGCTCTTGATAAAAAAGTGTTTAATAAAAATGTTTTTCCTTTTTTTCAGACAAATTCCAGAGCTGTTGTTTTACATTGAAGAACTGAAGAGTAAGTTTTCTTAAATGAATTTTTGTTTCTCTAATTGTAGAATATTTAATCTGTGTGCCACTTGTTTGTTACTGATTAGTTGTCTGTTTAATGATACTGTGTTATTGAGAACTACTGATGAGGTAACCTGCCCATCATACATGTATAAAAGGGATGTGATTTCCTTGGTGGGATGGTCATGAGGTCATTTAAGTGAAGTTTGTTAATCTGTTGAAGAACAAGAAGTGTTCTCGAAGATTCGGATAAGCGGGCCATATTTGAATTGTGGTGGTGCTAGGTTTGTAAATAGAAGGCAATATCACCGGCTACCAGGGCTTGTGAAAAACATTGAGAAATCTGAAAGTATAATTGATGTATTTTTTGTCCTCATTTCAGTTTTGGTGAAGAAATATGCTCAAGTTATGCAGAGATATTACGTTGCTTATCTTGCTGGTTACGATGCTGTTCTGTTGAATCAACTCATACAGGTAATGTTATTTTATATAAAAAATATTTTGGTATAAAAATTATAAGCACGGGCCAGAGCCACGGTCCGGTCGTTATTATGCTGTCTTTGTCACCTAGTGATCAAGGTTAGGTTCCAGGTCATGCCAGGTCATACCCATCTACTAGTGTGAAAATTTGACAACAATGTCAATTTTCTTCTACATGTAGTGAAGATGCCAGTTCCTAGTGGAAGGGTAAGTTAGTACTGGTTAGAATATAGTCCAGGAAATCTTGTTTGGTGAACAGGCCACTGTATATAACAGAAACAATGTTGAAAAATGGCATTAAACCCCCCCCCCCCCAAAAAAAATATAAACATTGTCTCGATTTATAGTATTATTTATTTGTAGTATTTATTAATACTCGCATATTCAAGGGAGATAAATCATCATACTGGCCCTTATTGACCCTTCTATTAGGTGATAGACGTATGACATTGTTTTTTGTTATTTCAGAATTTGAACATGTGCCCTGAAGATGAGTCCGTTATTTTGTCTGCATTCTCCACTTCTATCTCGGCTCTTACGGTTAAACAAGGTAGGTGGTTTTTTAGCTCACCAGAGCACGAATGTGCTCAGGGTGAGCTTTTGTGATCGCCCGGCGTCCATCCTGCGTCGTGCGTCGTTACGAATACGTGGCGTCCATGTTTACTTAAAACAACATCTCCTCCTACACCCCTATGCCAATTGCAACCAAACTTGGCTGGAATGATCCTTGGGTGGTCCCATTTCAAAGTTGTTCAAAAAATTAAGTTTCATTAAAAATTCTGGTTGCTATGGCAACAAATTGAAAAAACTTAAAAAATCTTCTTGTCTGAAACCACAGGGCCTAGAGCTTAGATATTTGGTATGTAGCATTGTCTAATGGAACTCTACGAAGATTGTTCAAATTATTTTCCTAGGGTCAAAATTGGCTCCGCCCCGGGGGTAACTTGATTTTACATAGACTTATATAGGAGATTTAAAAAATCTTCTTGTCAAAAACTACAATGCCTAGAGCTTTGATATTTGGTGTGTAGCATAGTCTAGTGGACCTCTACCAAGTTTGTTCAAATTATTGCCCTAGGGTCAAAATTGGCCCCGCCCCGGGGGTCACTTGATATATATAGACTTATATAGGAAAATTTAAAAATCTTCTTCTCCGAAACCGCAAGGCCTAGAGCTTAGATATTTTGTATGTGGCATTGTCTAGTAGACCTCTACCAAGTTTGTTGAAATTATGGCCCCGGTGTCAAAATTGGCCCTGCCCTGGGGTTTATTCTATTTTATAAAGGAAAATTTAAAAAATCTTCTTCTCCGAAACCACAAGGCCTAGAGCTAAGATATTTGGTATGTAGCATTGTCTAGTGGACCTCTACCAAGTTTGTTCAAATTATTGCCCTAGGGTCAAAATTGGCCCCGCCCCGAGGGTCACTTGATTTATATAGACTTATATAGGAAAATTTAAAAAATCTTCTTCTCAGAAACCGCAAGGCCTAGAGCTTAGATATTTTGTATGTGGCATTGTCTAGTGGACCACTACCAAGTTTGTTGAAATTATGGCCCCGGTGTCAAAATTGGCCCTGCCCTGGGGTTTATTCTATTTTATATAGGAAAATTAAAAAAATCTTCTTCTCCGAAACCACAAGGCCTAGAGCTAAGATATTTGGTATGTAGCATTGTCTAGTGGACCTCTACCAAGTTTGTTCAAATTATTGCCCTAGGGTCAAAATTGGCCCCGCCCCGGGGGTCACTTGATTTATATAGACTTATATAGGAAAATTTAAAAAATCTTCTTCTCCGAAACCACAAGGCCTAGAGCTAAGATATTTGGTATGTAGCATTGTCTAGTGGACCTCTACCAAGTTTGTTCAAATTATTGCCCTAGGGTCAAAATTGGCCCCGCCCCGAGGGTCACTTGATTTATATAGACTTATATAGGAAAATTAAAAAAATCTTCTTCTCCGAAACTGCAAGGCCTAGAGCTTAGATATTTTGTATGTGGCATTGTCTAGTGGACATCTACCAAGTTTGTTCAAATTATGGCCCCAGTGTCAAAATTGGCCCTGCCCTGGGGTTTATTCTATTTTATATAGGAAAATTTAAAAAATCTTCTTCTCCGAAACCACAAGGCCTAGAGCTAAGATATTTGGTATGTAGCATTGTCTAGTGGACCTCTACCAAGTTTGTTCAAATTATTGCCCTAGGGTCAAAATTGGCCCCGCCCCGGGGGTCACTTGATTTATATAGACTTATATAGGAAAATTTAAAAAATCTTCTTCTCCAAAACCACAAGGCCTAGAGCTAAGATATTTGGTATGTAGCATTGTCTAGTGGACCTCTACCAAGTTTGTTCAAATTATTGCCCTAGGGTCAAAATTGGCCCCGCCCCGGGGGTCACTTGATTTATATAGACTTATATAGGAAAATTTAAAAAATCTTCTTCTCCGAAACCGCAAGGCCTAGAGCTTAGATATTTTGTATGTGGCATTGCGTAGTGGACCTCTACCAAGTTTGTTCAAATTATGGCCCCGGGGTCAAAATTAGCCCTGCCCTGGGGTTTAATCTATTTTATATAGGAAAATTTAAAAAAATCTTCTTCTCCGAAACCAGTGACAAGGCCTAGAGCTAAGATATTTGGTATCTAGCTTTGTCTAATGGACCTCTTTAAAATCTGTTCATATAATGGCCATGGGATAAAAAACGGCCCAGATGGGTCACTTGATCTTACTTAGACTCGTATAGAAAACTTCAACAATGTTAATCTCCAAATGCCCTTTTCTCCTGGTGAGCATTTATAGGGCCATCATGGCCCTCTTGTTTTATGTAATAATGGTTATCACTATTTTCTTATCTAAGGATCGGGTCCTCTCAGGTATAGAGGTTATGGTCTGATCAGTAATCACTAGTTACCCCTCATTGCTGTAAGTTTGAAACCCATCTAGTACCAAATTTCAAAGATATCTAAGTATGATATTATATGATTATAACTTGCATCTAAAAATGCATCTAATTTCTACATGCCCTGCTAATATTTAACAATAAACAATGACTTGTTGAATCAATCAGTTTGACTTGATACACCATCCTAGTCCTTATTGCTATATAAATACGGTTATTGCATCAGGGCATGAAGAATCCACTCATCAGCTCGTGTTGATGAGTGAATTTAGGGTTGGACGAGTAGAAAATCGGCTACAGTCGTGTGATCAGATGAGTACTGGTAGCTTTTGCCTTATAAATCAAACACAAAAGATCAATGAAAAATAATCTCTTTTAGTGGCAAAATCTTACAAAATATCTGTTGAAAAAAATTATTTGGAAGACAGAAGGAAAAATCAGCCATGACTACGGTTTGGAGTAAATGCCGATCACCTAGCCTCATTCCGGTCCTCTCGGTGTGCATGCTTGTGTACATAGACAATACATTGTCAGGGTCACTGTGAATGTCAATCGTTTCTTTTTTAATATCAGTAAATTTTATCCATTGACATATTTTGTTGATATATGTAATTTGTTTAAATTTCAGTTGAAGACAATGAAATGTTTGATTTCCGAGGTCTTCGTCTGGACTGGTTCAGATTGCAGGTAAATGTTCAAATAAAGTGTGATTCAGGGCCCACGCTGTCGATAGCCACTTGAGCCAATTGGCGAAAGTCTGACCAAAGTGGCTCCAAAAATTTACGAATGACGAAAGTGTATAAATCTCAATTTTAACCTCCGGAATAGTTTAATAGACTTGTTTATATGTGTCCTCGGACATTTTGCCGATGGTGCTAAGTCATTCAAAAATCAATTGTGGAAGTCACGTGTCAGATATGATTGTTAATCCTGATTGCGATTCGCATCGCCAACTTTGCACCTCTAACAAATGAGATTGCTGCGAGGCATAGATTGCACTTGGTCTTACCCTTATTTTTCACAGTTAGTGCATGTTTATGTTGATCTGTCACATTAAGCACGTAAATGACGGATTAATATAAATGCGCGTTGTTGTTTAAGATCGAACAGATGACCTATGTAATCATTTTCCGAAACCTACTTTCGCTTTACGTATCGATGTACAAGGATAAAGTCGAAACATCGCCGAATAGAACTAATTATCATAATCATGAATACACGCCCGCTGCACGGTCCAATTCCAGTATTCCTGTCATACGGAAACGTGTATTTTACGGAAAAACATTGAAATAAAACTAAAATATTTTATCCTGTTGTGTGTCTATTTTTTTAATTGGTTATTGAATGAAATAAAATTCAAAACATAAGATGAGTTACTTTTGAATATGTTGGACTGTTTGTGCTTGTTAATGTTAACAACAAAGGACTTTAATAATGGTGACTGTATTTGAAATGTAATCTTGTGTTGGTTCTGTGTTGGTTCTGCTAAACTTTGCTAACTCATAGCTACATTTTGCTGTGAAGGTAAACAGACCTAAGTACCTTTTTGGCAATTCGCGTCACATTGCGTCGCGTCGCAAAAAGTGACTCCAACTTTTTTCAAGCCAGTGTGGGCCCTGGTGATTTACAACTTCTGGTTGATTAGAATCTAAAAAAAGGAACTGTTAGAATTCTCTGTGTTCAATAATGATAATTTATTATTGTCCGTATAATTTGTAAACCATTGCAGTAACCTTATTTTCACCTATAATATTGTATAGAAACATTTTATTAGAAAAAATGAATAAAAAAATTGCCTGGTAGTCAGATAGTTAAAATAACATGATTCTGAATACAAGCCTCAGAATGTAGCTTTGTCATTGGTCAGTTTGATGACTGAATTTGAAATTAACCAAATCAGAAGCCACAGTTTTGACTTGGCTCGAAATATTGCCATGGTCATTGACCTAACAATTACTGAATTTGAACTATAACTTGACCATAGGTAGGACTGACCAACTTGAAATATTTCTGGACATGAGGACCAGTAAGCCTTTAGACTTTACAGGACCGCAACTACTCCTATTACAGAGGAAAATCTACATTTTTTTCTCAAATTTTCATTGAAAGGTATGATCTGCCGCAACCTAGATTCCAACCTAGACTGCCGGGTTACAAGTCCAGAGCACTAACCACTGGATTACGATCGCGGCCACGAATGTGAATAAAGCAATTGATTTTTTTCTGTCGATAAATAATGTTCTAATGTTTGAAATATATTTTCAGGCATACACAAGTGTGAACAAAGCTGGGTTGATACTGAAAGATCACCAGGACTTAGCTAAACATCTGAACACTATAATATTCCATACAAAAATGGTGGATTACTTGGATGAGGTGTTGAATGAAGTGTCCGATCTATCTATATACTGGTAATTATAGTAATAATGATGATAACAATGATATTTATGATAAATCAAAGTGATGACAGTTGTATAGACTGTTATAATGATGATGATCATTGTGATAATAGAAATGATAATTGTAACGTTGGTAAGTACGATGATAATGATGATGGTTGTGAGATTGTAATGATAATTGTAATGATAATTATGATTATTGTATTGAAGGTAATAGTGATGATGATTATTTTGAAAATTGTATTAATAGTAGTTATGATAATAGTGACGATGGTTAAAACAATTTGTATTAAAAATGATGATGATGATAATAATAGTTCTTGTATTTATTTAATAAGAAATAGAATAATTCAGACTGTTATCACAGAAAAATACCTGAAAGGCCTAAAAGATGTTAACATTAATGGCAAATATTATATTTTGTGATTTTCAGCTTTTACACTACAATCTTTGAACACCAATTTAAACAATGTATGGAGTTTCCAGCTCAGCACAGATTCTGTGTTGTGTTTCCTATGATTTGTGGACACTTCATGAATGCTACTCACACTCTTTGTCCTGAAGAGGTAAGTCTGTGTACCTTTTATGAGATTAATCTCACCATGTTCTCACAAATTTTCTCTATATGAGATCAATCTCATGTAATTTTTCTTGTGAACTGAAGTGTTCGCTAACAACAGAAAATAATTGTACAATATGTTGATCTTGTTTAATTATTTTTCATATTTTTTGTTGACTGAATTCAATAATTCAGAATGTAATTGTTTATAAGTAAAAAAATCAGGGCCTGATCTCAGTTTAAAACATATCACCATCAAAATCTTTTTTAATCAAACATTTTAACATTGCACTACTAACAGTTTCTTAATTAACTATGACTCTATTTGGCCAATATCTAGTGCATATAACCATTGACCATAAGTGAATTTTTTCTCTCTAAACATCATACTAGAAGATTGGGTGAGATAGGTTGCAATTGAGATCTAAATTTGAAATCTGCACCTAACCCTAATTTCACAATAGTTCCAAATTTGAGATTTATCTGGAATTAAATGATTTTAGTTAATGTGTCATGAAAATGAGAAATAATTTTCTTGTTGGTGTTGGGTCGGTGGGAACTTGTAGAGTGTATTGTATAAATGTGTCAGAGGCTGGAGGCCTATATATTGCTATTAGATATGATTTGGTATTTAAATTCTTTCTATTATTATTTCAATGTATTTATTATTTCAGAGACACTCTATTGGGACAACCAGTGTACAGTACGCACATTGGTTCTTGAAGGATATGGCAGATGAAGTGAATCAAGTTATAACAGCTATATGTGAGGAACAGTGTCTTCTTAGTTACAAGGTACACTGTCTCTGTACTTGTCTATTTGTCGGTGTATTTGCCTGTGTATTTAGCTGTGTATTTGGCAGTCATATTGAATGGAATTCCAAGGCAGTGTCTGAGATTATAAAAGTTGAGAATGATCGCCAATCTCAAACTTTGTTTTCTTACTCAATTCATTTCAGTCAACTACAGTATTATACAATTATAGTGAACCCGGATGTAATGAAGAACCTGATATTGACTGAGCCCTTCTGTTTCAATGTTATGGATTTAGTGAATTGTGGATATCAAGAAATAAAAATTTGGGTCCCAAGAAACTCACTTTATCCATGCTCTATTGAATGTTCATATGTTTAATACTTTCATTGATATACTTTAAACGTGGGATACTAAATAAATGATCTTAAGTAGTGCTTAATTCATGTGGTGACAAAATTACAGGTGTATGTAATTATTTTGTTGACACAAGAATAACCAATGGAACAATTAAATTGCTATTATTATTATTCACATTCCCACTTTTGTAAACTTTCAGCTTCTGCCAAAACATAGTGTTCAATTTAGCCATAAGAAGAAGTCAGGGAAGGATAAGAAAAAGGACAAAGAAAAGGAGAAAGAACCAGAAAAACCTGGACATGAAAGTGCAAGAAAGAACAGAGAAAACTTCACTAGGTACGAGTCTCTCATTTATCACTACAAAGATTCAACAATGATTATCTCCCTTATCACAACAAAGATTCAACAATGATTATCTCCCTTATCACAACAAAGATTCAACAGTGATTATCTCCCTTATCACAACAAAGTTCCAACAATGATTATCTCACTTATCACAACAAAGATCCAACGATGATTATCTCCCTTATCACAACAGAGTTCCAACAATGATTATCTCCCTTATCACAACAAAGATTCAACCAGGATTATCTCCCTTATCACAACAAAGATTCAACAAGGATTATCTCCCTTATCACAACAAAGATTCAACAAGGATTATCTCCCTTAGCTAAGCACTAATCATTGTCACCATTACATTTGTGAGAATGAATAATTAATGAAGTATGCAGGTTGTCTGAATAGCTAGTCTTGCCTGGTTAGCTTTTGGTCCTAGGTTATAAAACTTTAGATTAGTCTTCAAGCTCAAATCTCATATTTTTATCTATTAATTGAATATGGTTATATTAACCATATAATTCCTTCAGCATAATTAATCTGAATATGTATTAAAGAATTAAAGACCAAATTCATGTCTGAGGTTGGGTTCTAATTGAGAATTAACTGTATTGATATTTATTAGCATTACATTGATAGTGAGGGGTCTTTGTGGTTTAGTGGTTTTGGTCTCTGACTAGTAATCACTCGCCCCTCACAGCTCTGACCTCACAGCTGTTAGTGACAAAGCTCTACCAGGATTGGCCTAACCAGTCATATTTCACAAATGAGGGAGCTGTCCATCTGGCATAGGGAATGTTGGAGGTTCTCCCCAAGTGTACGCCTTTATCTACTGTTAAAGCTGGAAAATTCACTGAATTACTGTCTGTTGGTGTGGTGTAAAAACCCACTGAAAGAAATAGTAGTACAGTACAACCTCTCCAGAGCGTCCCTCTGTAGAGCAACAACCTCTATAACAACACCTTCAAAATTTTCCTAAGCTCATATTTACTATAAATATAACCTCTGTATAGCAACAACCTCTAAATAACAGCCAATATTTGCAGCTCCCACATGGTGTTGCTCTACAGAGGTTTTACTGTACATGATTTTGTCTGGGTTTTTCAGAATGGACAAACTACATATGGCTCTGACTGAGTTATGTTTCGCTATTAATCATAGCCCCGTCATTCAAGTATGGGAACATGGCTTTGTTCCACGTGAATTCTTTCACCAACAACTGGAAACTCGTTTTAACAAGTAAGTCACTTTAGATTATTGACATAATTATATCTAATTCTAACATTTTTATCAATGTTCGAAAATATCGCTTTGTGATGAAATGTGTTTTTATATTTAAAAAATGTGAATGTTTTGATATTGTATTTGACTTAACTGTTTGTATTTAACTTTTATTTATCTGAGACCATCTTCTGATATTGATGAAGTTCGTTAACAAACATAATTTCTAAAATTCAATTGAACTGTAATTAAATAATCACTTGCCTATAGTTGTGTTTTACCTTTGTGGCTCTGTTCTCCATCTACAAGTATATATATAGGTTGATACCTGTTCTATGTATTTATATCTTGAGTGATTACCAGAATAGAAAATATGCACAGAAGTTATTGTTTGCTGTAGATGAACTGTTTAGAATTGGTTTTGAAACCTAGGCCCCTGTGTTTGCAAAAAAGATGGACGTTAAAATCAACTGAAGCTGAATCTTATTTCTCTAGATTTTCTGTAGCTAAGAATAATTATATCAGAATGAGACTCCATAGTTGGATGTATCTAAAACAAGATTGATTGATCAATATGTATCATCGAATTGATTTATAAAAGTACTCAGTGTCAAATGATCTGTTAGGATATTGTGCAACAAATTATACTTTATACCTGACAGTGCTGATTTTTTTTGTCAGTTTTGTCATTTGAAATGCATAGAGGATGAGTGCCATTCACTTAAAGAATAAAAGGCTTCAATTGTTTGCTTTTAGTCTTGATGAAAGAGAATTAATTATTCATACAGTGTGTGATATATAATACATAATTGAATAGGAATTGTTCGGCAAATTGCTTTCATACATTATTACAAATTTACATTTGTATATTTAATGATATGAAGAAACTCGCTATTGTTGTTGTTGTTGAGTAAATTGACCCTTATTATTGTACCCCTTCTTACCAAGAAATGTACTGTTGTTGCCATGGTAACCTATTGCATTTATATTTGTTGTTTCTTTCTGATGTGTGATTTACATTTGATGTGTTCTGTTTTAAGAATGTTCACTTTCAAAGATGTGTTTAAGGATAAGTATGTACTCAAAGGGCTTAGGCGATTTATTGATACTTTTTATTTTATTATTTTTTATTATTATAAATAATATTTTATTTTAATATTTTATTTTAATATTTTATTAAAAACAAGGGTCGTTTGAATTTGACGATTATTTAAAACGATGGTCATAGAAATTTTGAGGTCATATGAATTTGAAAGTCATGTAACCTGAAGTTCATATGAATTTGAAAGTCATGTAACCTGAAGGTCATATTAATTTTAAGGTCATATGAATTTGAAGGTCATATGCATATATTTGAAGGTCATTTGTATCTTAAGTCCACAAGAAATATGTAAAACTGCATACATATAAAATTTAAAAGTAAATTTGTTAAAAAAATAAGCAAATTGCTGATGATTTGAATAAATTTACTTTAAGAGTCATTGTGTAGCTGATTAGTTTTATGTGGGGTATGTTAGTGTGTCCGATCATTGTCATGAAATATAGTACATGTACTTTCGTTTTTTTATTTTTGATAAAAGCTTTGTGAAGTAGTGTTTTCAGCTCATTGAATCATTATTTTGCATCAATTTTATACAGTTGATTATATAAGTTTTAAGTTTTGATAAACTTTTTGCTTTTGATGATTAAATGTGCAATCTTGTGTAGTAAAGTAATTTTAGTATTACATGATCGCCTAAGTCCTAAACTCAATGCCTGACATTCTTAGATTTCTAGAAACATACAAAAACTTTTTAAGGCCATTATTAATTCATAACTATACATAAATGGGTGAAAAAAGTTGCATGAAAAGTTTGCAGTGTATTTTTAGTCTTGATTAGACTGGTTATTTACAAACCTGAAAATATTTCTGGTTTTATTTATGAAATGATTTGAACCAGTCTGCAATATGGACTCAGAGTTTTAAATTCAAAATTTAACATTCAGACTGGTGATTTCCAACTTTGCGAAAGGTGCCGGACCGGCGGTCTTGTCTGATAGATTGTGTGTTGGCCCGAAAAAGAATCTTATCAGACCAGCTGTCTGGCAACTTATTTACCTGATGTATACGCATTTATACTTGTTTAGTTTTTTCAGTCTGACAAATTCCTTTTCGGTCCGACAGAATTTTCAAGTTTGTCAGACCGAATGTCCAACAGATTTTTTTGCCTTTCGCAAAGTCTGTAATTTCAATGTAATCTTTCATGGACCCATTAATGTAATTGAGTTATGATGGCCTAATTTAAATGTGCATGTTCAGAATGATTGCAATTTTCTTAACTTTACTTAAATAAACACTTCTTCTTTTGCAATGTTATATGATAAAGCAACTATTTTCTGAAATCAGTAAGCTCTTATCTGATGGTATTGGTTGTGTTAAAATAAGTCTGTTTTGTTCTGAAATCCTTTCATTGAGCATGAAGTTATGAAACCACCCTTTCAATGAAACTAGATATACCTTCAGGATTCAAAACAATTGTATGGAGAAACAGCGGTGTAGGGGTAGAGCGTCGGACTCCTAACCTGGAGGTTGCGGCTTCAAATCCCGTCGGTGACAGAATTTGACCGAAACCTTCACAATCCTTTCTTTCGGTGTGAGTACTGGTCAGAATCCAGGAAGAAGTCATCGAGAGTAGTTAATATAAGTTGTAAGAACTTGCTCTACAATCGATGTAAAATAAATAAGTTTCAACTAAAACATTTGTAGTGATCATGGTTTTGTCACCGTTATATTATTCAAAGATGTATTTTGAAAGAAATTATTCATGTAGTTTAGATATTTTATCATGGCATCTTTATAGAACATTTGAATGGTTCCATAGTTCCTCTTATGATAACATTATAATAGTCTAAATCTAATTTTCACAGTGTTCAACACTCTTTGCTGCCAATGTTATGCAGACAAACTTTAGTTAATGCCTTACATCTCTTTTTAACCTTACAGTCAAACCTGTGTGAGCTTTCACCTCTGAATAAAGGCCATCAATCAATAAAAAGACCACTCTTTGGATTTCCCAAGGGTTGCCTTTTTTCACATATTTAACCTTATTATTGCTAATACTCCTTGAATGAAAGACAATTCGAGGGCTTAGCGCAACACTGTCGTAACTTGTTCTTATTTCAATATGAGTTACAACACTGTTGCGCTGAACCCTCGAATTGTATTAAAATTCCTTCTTTTTTGGTTTAATTTGTTACCAGAGTAGCCTTTTCTGATATAGATACATTGTATTGTAACTCATTTTAAAAGGTGTTTAAACATCATGGACTAGTTGAAGGCATTAATGTCTGTCTGAAGTTTTGTTATTCGCCTATTTTGCATGTTTCTAGAATAGAAAGGTGGTAAGCATGACGAAATTAGATTGAAAATGTCAAACGATGCCAAGTTGTCTTCTGAATCACTGAAGCATAACCCTATTTTCTTGGCACTTTGCCAATCCTGGAAATGTACTCAAAACTTATATTCATGTCAAATTACAATTTATTTACCCAATGATTTACAAATTATACATATTGTTTTTCTTTATTTTAAATATTTCATGTATACTTACCGTAAATCAAATTATAAATTTGTCTGAGAATTATGATTTGTTTACTAGATAAAATTGTAATGAAAAGTACATTTCTTAATTGAAAGTTTCATACTTACATAATTTTGATTAAATGTGTAATTATTTTGTCTCAATAATGTTCTGTTTTCTTATATGATAGATGATTTGAAATTAATCTTATAAATGTACTTTACATACATAGAACAGAACATTTTTTTATTCATAATTCACTAATACATTCGATTTCTTGTGTGTTATCATTAAAAAAAGTGTAATGTTTATGTTTTACTTGTTGATCAATTGTTGAATTTGGAATAAGAAATCCCCTTAAAATTGTCCCCGTTTTTGGGCTGGTCTGTTAGAAATTTGCTTTTAGATGCCATTCTGTGCTTACATGTGGGTTCAGGCATTAAGGGTGCAACAAAGACACCCTGTTTTGGGACCTTGATTATTAGAAATGTACCGCTAGATCACACTTGTGGCTTTAGCTTTCTGATAGTGTTAAAAATATTTATAGCCAGTATGGATTATAATGTGTGTATACATGTGTACCATGTTTTTTATTTCTGTACTATAAAGTTTTATGTAATTTTCAGGGCATTAGTTGGGATGATGATGTACAACCCAGATACAAATGAGATCGCTAAACCATCAGAGCTACTTTGTAGTGTTAAAGCTATAATGAGTGTTTTACAGTCTATAGAAAATTATGGTAAGTCTGCTAGTATTTTCTTAGTTCTCAACTATCTACAGAATCCTGTTTTTGCCATCAAAGATTTGAAATATTTTATCATCCATGTATGGTATGCTGTTAGGGACATCAGTTTTACAATATTTCTTTCAGCTATGTATGGTATCCTGTCTGGAACATCAAATTTACGTATCACTGTGATCATCTATGTACAGAATTTCAGCATGATATGAATACAACTATATATTATACTTACAGTTCATATAGACATTGCCCGTGTGTTCAACAACGTATTACCACAACAAACACAAGCATTGGACAGCTTCAGTGGAGAAAAAACAATAACTGCCAACTATACAAACTGGTAAATCTAAGTTTCACCATTTCATTGTTTTTATAACTCTATGTTCATCTAATGGATAGAAATGGCGCTAAATAGGCAATTAACCATCCGACTTTCTCTGCCACTCAGTACATTAAATCGTAGGGTATGACTGATTAAGGTCCAGTATTTTGTTTCATTATATCTTGTAAGAATAATATAACAGTAATAAGGTCTACATAAGATTGTAAGAATTTTATATTGAACATTTCTTCAGTGGTCAGTTCTCATGGTTGTGTAATGTAGCCAGGGCTGTTGTCACATGGTTAGAGTGCTAGACTTGTAACTCTGTGATTTGGGTTCAAATCCCTGTTGTGGCAGGTTGTACCTTTCTGTGAAAATTAAAAAAAATACTGATTTTTATGTATTTGTGGAGAAGACGCTGGCTTTCTTGTGAAGGGTAAGTTAATACTGGTTAGAATACATTCCAGGAAAGCTGGTTATGTCAACATTGATAAACAGTGTTAAATCCAAAAAAGTGTATTGTAGGTACCTGGAGGTGTTTCTCCGTCGTGTCACTTGTAACATTGGTCAGATCGTGTACTCACCAAGTCAGAAAGCATTTGTAAGCTTGCAACAGGATGGACAAGTTCCATTTGCCGCTGAGGAGTATGCTGATCTTACAGGTAAGGATTTTATATTGGTAAAAAATTGTTTTCAAGTAAAATTAAGGGGAACCATTTATTAGGGCATGTATAGTAGGAATATCATCCACTGCCATTTTAAAGGGTGCATTTATATGGATTTGTATGGTAGGGATTTATCATGGTTTCAATTAATCCAAGTTCTTTTCATTGGAATTTAAAGTGATGTTTATTATGGGATATATGGTAGGAATATAATTTTGATTGAACTTACTGAATGAGTGTGAAGTGTAATTTAGAGGATGTATCTATTAGGGAATGACTGTTTGGGATTTTGACATGATCTCAAATTGCTTCATTTTGACTGATATTAATTAGATGTGTTTATTAGGGGACATATGATTGCGATTTTATTGATTAATTTGAAGCTGTATGGTAGAGGTTTAATCATGTTGAGGAAAAATGTGGAACTAATTGAAATACACATTATTAGTTTGACTATATTTTAATGTTTGGTTTATAAAATGTGATCTGGCTGTATTTATTTCAGAATTGAAAGCTTTGGCTGAATTAATTGGACCATATGGTATGAAATTTATGGGAGAGAAACTCATGTTTCATGTGGCTAATCAGATCCAAGAGTTACAGGTATTAATTGTTGATTTGAAGATGGGATAAGACAAGGGATCTCTGCCCCTTTTTCTCTTAATATTCAATAGATAATTACATTATGTATTTCCCAGCCATTTTTCATTCATCATGGAAAATTTTTTAAAGAATAAGATTTGAACAGGTTTATACTGGATGGCTAACCTGTAGATTTAAATGAAATACTCGTTGTCTCAGCATTTAACTCATTACAAACATAATTACAGTCAAACCTGTGTACAAAGGTCTTTGTACTTAAATAATCAATTATTGTTTTTAAAAGAATGGCATTTATTCACAGGGTGACCTGTATTTGGAGGTGGCTGCTAACACAGGTTTTACTGTATTTCATGAAGTGAATAAAAATATGATAGATATTATTTAAAATGTTTCAGTAGAAAAGTTTAGAGAGAGAGAGGTGGAGCTTATGTTGCATATTATCTTTCTATTTTAAAAACAGTAGTTTTGATTGATTAAAAACATGACTCATGAATACTCAATAGGATTAATTTGCATATTTGAGATTGTTATTGTTTGCTTTACAGAAACTTGTTATTAGTAACAAAGATGTACTTGGTCAATTAAGAACCAGTTTTGACAAACCCGACATGATGAGGGACCTATTTAGGAAGTTAGTCAGTAAGTATTGGTCAAAGATACGTTACAATGGCCCCTTCTATGTTACCTCTGTACTTAGAGTTGTTCAAAGATAAATGGGTACTTGCCTAGGCTCTGGAGTATTTTCTTACTATGAATGAATTTGTTAAAACATAAGACGGAGAAGGATTCTTTATTACTCTCTAAACTACTATTAAACTGTTAGATTTATGTAATTTTCATTCAGAATTTGTTCCAAAAAGTTTAACTTTATTAGATGGAAAAGTGTAATGATGACTTTTTGCGATTTATAAAAAGTAATCTGACATTAAGAAAAGCCCATGAATGTAATTCTATTAATATATATACGAACCATTTCATACAGATTTAGTTAGCAAGGACCTAGTGGCAAAAAGTATATACTTGCGAGTGAAGATACTTCCTTTTATTAGAGAAAATAAATTCCTCTGACAAGTATAAGTAGTATATTACAGTTAAATTGTTTCCAATGGTTGAGTCTAGCATGTTCAATTTAGGCTGGATAAAAATAGTCATGTTTGGGGTTACTTAAAAAGTTAAGGTAAAATGGTCAAAGAAAGTTTTAACACCTTTTGTGAGAATAAAGAGTTATGAATCATGGCCAAATATCTACGTAGTTTGGATCTTTAGGGTCGGTGCTAAACATAAGGTATGTCAGGTTGTAAACATGACTATTTTTGGGCCTTCCTCTTGCATCCTGTCATGGGTGATAGACTGGTATCCATTTATGGTTGCGTGACCCAAGTTTGAGAATGAAATATTATGAAGTATTATATCTGTTAATTAGTCAAGATTTGTTTTATTATCTGATGATAAGTTTGTACAGTAGTACAAGTTATCTAAGTTGTTTGTTGTAAGTCATACTGTGTTAAGAAAATCACAGAAAAAGGATGAGGCATGACATTGTATCTGTGCTTTACACTGGGCCAGATACAGAACCAGGAATACCATACAAAATAAGAGTAGGGATATAAATGTCCAGTTTTCCTGTATTTTCTGTAAGAGGCAACTCTGAAATTACCAGAGCTGTCAAATTGGCCATTAAACGACAGATTAATCAAAGATGATTGGATGCAATAATACTGGGGAACATTAATTAGCACCAGATTAATTTCGTTGTACAGTATAGTTACTTTGTTTTATAGAACTTTCTGTCATATTTACAGTCAAACCTGTCTTTAAAGACCACCTAAAGGGGAAAGTGTAGTGTTTATAGGAGATGGTTAGTTTTTCAGTGGTTACAATGAACCACAAATGTTTGTATTAGCAATATAACTGTTTGAGCTCATTTCATACACATCTATCATAACTAAGGTAGTATTGTTTAAATAACTTGCCATCCTTCACTTGTAAAGAAAGGATGTTTTATTTAGAAAATTTTCGGGGTAATTGCCTACTTTTGAATTCAGTTCATTGAACAGTGTACCATTTGCAAGATTTTAAACTGCCATTAGAGTTATGACTTGTCTTTAAAACAACAGCCTAGTGTACACACATACATATGGGTTTAATACAGAGGTGTGTCTTTAACACAGGATTGACTGATGATGTAACATTGTATATTATATAGAGATAAGATAAAAAATGGTTAAATTTTAGGCACAAAGACTAATACCACCGGTGAGTTAGGGGTCATTTTGAATGCAAAAATAAAAATTATTTATCTCTTGAGAGCAACAATGTTTTTCCATTTACATACAGGATATGACATTTTTGCTCTGAGGAGATGATGTGTGATTTTTGTGTATAAACAGCTCATAATGAATGATTAAAATCAAAATCTGTCATTGCATTGAAATTTGGTTAATGATTTTCCTGTGTTCAAATGAAAATGTTTACAAATATTTTGTTTGTAGCAATTTTGCTTCAAGAAACATTGGGTGTGTCACTATATGTGCCTCATGTACAAAAATGTTCCCATAGTTTTCCCGTATTTCAGTTTGATTTCTTAGTATTTAATTGATGTGGGTGGGGTAATGTTAATTAGTGTAAGCATGTTATGATAATTGTTGTGGGTGGGGTAATTTCTTGACAATAAAGATTGCCTAGTGATTTATTTTTATATTTGATATTTATGAGCTGTTTATGGTACAAAATATAATCAGATACTGTTGATTGATTCAATGTATGTTATGGTATGGATAATTAACAATTATAGGGTTCAGTGTAAAACTATTGTAACTCAAGTTTTAGTAAAGAAACTGTTACGACAGTTTTACGCCAAACCTTCATTGAACGGGGGTGAAAATATGCCTTATTTGGTGATGTCATCTGTTTACAGATTATTAAATCATGTTTACACTGTTGTCCAGTTAATTAATCAATTTTATACTTAACTAATTCATGAATAAAGACATCATTACATTTAAACTCTGCATCTTTTATTGGAAACTGAATGATAGTTCAGTTTTCCATAGCCATCCCATGCTTGGCACGCATGAATTTTTGTACAGACCTAAGTACTACATTTATCTACATTCATCATGCAATTGTTAAAGCAGTTCCCGCTTCATGTTGCATTACAAATATATGTAAATTCAGTTTCCATGAGTACTTTAAGTATTTTGATATTAGTTAAGTTACAAATAAAAAGGGGCTGTATATGAGTGTAAAGTGCAGTTTTATCATTCTGAATAAGGTTGTTTTCACCTCCAATTTTAGGCTAGAAAGTAAAAATGGTCAAACTTGATGGTCAGTCTCTGTGATCAGTCTTGCTATGAAAAAAGTCGCTTTCATTAAATGGTCAATGCTTTTATCTCTGCATAAATAGAACCATGAGTCTCTGGATTGTCAATTATGTTGTTAATGCTTCTCATAAAAAATAGTATTAAGGTGACTGCCTGTTTCATTATACATTTGCTCTGGATTCTTACTTTAATGAAGTCACCGAAAAGGCTAAAGAAATCGGCGTTGTCGAGTGATTAAGGTCGCTAACTGCAAATCACTGTAACCTCTCACTGATATAGGGTCTTGAGTTCGAGCCCCGCTACCGACCATGACTCTTTATGTGTGAAAGTAGGCAGTTGCTTATGGAGGATGGGAGTCTAGTGCTGGTTCTTCCCAGGAACAATTAGGTGAACTGTCCGCCTCATATGACTCTGACTGTTGAAAAAGGACATAGAACCCGATACAAACAAACAAATCAGCTTTGTCATTCTTTATAAATAGTTGCAAAAAAATCTGCTAAAAATTACTTCACAAAAACATGTTCTTGAAGGACCTACGGGTATGAAAATCTGAATGTCTGGTCCCTACAAGTTTGACTATGTCTATTCTTACTATTGCCACATGATGCCTTGTTAATCTCAGTGTACATGTACTTGCTTTTACAGGTTATGAATACTTTAATTTTGTTTATTTATTTGTTTTATTTTATTTTCTTTGTTACGTCTTTGTCCCATGTAGTAAATTTCTCACAAATAAGATCATTCTAATTTTAAAACATTAGTTATGTGATTGTAATAGTACATGTTTGTGTTTAATCTCGAGATTGCAATCAATGTTTAAAATGTTTTTAATTACGTACATATTGAGCTAGAGGGCTTGGATCCAGGACTGTTTTAACCAAGAGGTCACATATTTCTTCAAGACAATGTCATTGAAAATATTCAATTTGTGGACATTGAATGTGTATACCCAAGGTCATTGGTCACTAACTCCTGATTCATGCATTACATAGGAAATCTGTTGATTGTAAAAAGACAATGTGAGTTTTTGTATCCTTATCAGGTCAACTGACTGCCACACCTAAATGAAAATACTAAAAACTCAATATAAACATATCATTTTTATGACTGTTCTTATTTTAGTTTTTCTTATCTTTATTTTGCATAAGTTGCCTGTCTTTATTTTCAATTGCTTATGTTTATGCTGAATATTTTTGTTTATGACCATTGTTTTATTTATTTTTAACCAATCAAATTGCTAGATAGTTGATTATGATAATAACTGTTGCTACTTCTGTTTGCCAAATGGTTGCTTGTATGCCTATTGGTGCTCAGCTGTTCTATCATATTTTAAATTGACCACCATTGGCCAATATTAATTTTTAAAGTGTACTCATTGGCTCAAATTTAGGTCAAAATTTGCATATTTGTTGATGTGAAGTTTTTAATTGATTTCATTGGTAAATGAAGCAAATGCATTAAAATATTAGCCAATCGAAAGCCCTCTTACAGATTATTCTTTTACTGTGTTCTTGGTATATGCTCAAATTCTTTGAAAAGAAAAGAACTAACATAACTAATAACAGATGTTTTTCCCACTGATTCTTTCTGCATCTTCCATGATCCACGTCAAGTTTTCTTTTTAATTACATTGAAACTGGAAAATTTGTTTGTCTTTTGTAATCATGTAAGTGTTCTATATAATATTTATAAAAAAATCTATGAATTATTTTATTTAAGTCAGAATTATAATTTTTTATTTCTCTATATATATGGTATACATACTTTCTTTTGTTTGTCTTTATTTATCTTGTATCAAATGATTGCTACAGTATTGTAGTTTAAGTAATTGGCCCCTTTTCTTTGTATGGTCCTTTTTAAAGAGAGGTCAAGGTCACCTGTTCCATGGTGCTATGTGCTAGATTATGAACTTTGAAAAAAATATTTGTAATTATTTTTCATAAAACTTATTTAGAGTTTTCTGACTAACATACAAAAAACTACTTTTATTCTCATATGAGAATTCCATGATGGATTGAAATTCCAGTCATTATTGGAAAATGTAAGAGAATTTCTACTGAACTTTCTAAGATTGTCGATAGGGAACTGAAAATTTACTTATTAATGCTGGATAGCAACATGTTGGTAAAATTCAAAATTGTGTCATAATTTATTAGGAAATTAAAGAATGGCAATTTTTATTCTTTAGACCTACGAAGTTAAGGAGAATAGTGTATGTAATACTATGGTAGATATAGCAATCATTGAAATATTTGGACAAAAACAATGTATAATTATAAACTTTGTTTCTGGTTACAGATGTTGATAGTGTACTGCTGAGGATGACTATTATTGGAGTATTGTTGTCATTCAGAAGTCTTGCCCAGGAAGCTCTTCATGATGTGAGTTATACTTTGTCCGATTTCTTTCAAATTTAGTACTCAGTATATTTAGACAGGTCAAATTTAGTCTAATTATGCCCCGTTTCGAAGAAAAGGAAGTTTATTGCTTTGTTTATGTCAGTCCATCCAACTGTCTGTTACCAAACCTTGTCCAACCAATAACTAGAGAACAATTCAGCTTTTATTGGAATGATGGTCATATAGCTGACCCCCATTGATTTTGAGGTCAATAGGTCAAAGGTCAAGGTATTACTATCCAGTTGGCCTTTAGGGGGCATCCATGTTTGATATCAAGAAGTGTTTGTATCAAATTTGGTACACAACACAGGGCTGGCAAAATCTGATTTGACTTATTTGTCTGTTTTGCCGGAAGCATTTCTCAACTTATCCAAATGATATTTATATAGTAAATTCTGGAAATTTTCATTTGTCCGTACATGGTGCGGGACAACCTGGGCAATACGGACAATTGATTCTGACATCCCTGCAAAATATTTAGGCAGGTCTCATTAAATTTTAGTCTAATTTGTATCAAATTTGGTATGCAGTATGTGTCTTAACTTTGAATCTGGTAAAATGATTTTTTCGAGCTTAGTGAATTGTCAGAAAATTTACCTTTTGGTCAGTGAAAATTTAAATTTTCAGTGGCTGTGGTAGTCTTCCAGCAGTATTTATTACCCGGTAGTTGTAAAATCTAATTTTATTTCAAAGGCGATTGCATGTCTGTACGTTAGTTTAGTTTAGTGTGAGTGAGTGAGTCCGTCCTGATCCTTGTCCGGGCTGTATCTCCCTTATGCATTGACACTTTTTAAAATAACTTGGCATAATTGTTAAACACCATGAGATGTTGTGCAGTGTGCAAAATCCAGGTCTCTAGCTCAAAGGTCAAGGTCACACTTAGAGGTCAAACGTCAAAAATGAGCATTACAGACCTTGTCCGGGCTGTATCTCCTTTATTCATAGAAACTTTTTAAGATAACTTGGCATAATTGTTAAACACCATGAGACAGTGTGCAGTGCCCTAAATCCAGGTCTCTTGCTTAAAGGTCAAGGTCACACTTAGAGGTCAAACATCAAAAATGAGCATTATAGACCTTGTCCGGGGTGTATCTGCCTTATACATAGAAACTTTTTAAGATAACTTGGCATAATTGTTAAACATCATGAGACGGTGTGCAGTGCGCAAGATCCAGGTCTCTTGCTCAAAGGTCAAGGTCACACTTAGCGGTCAAACGTCAAAAATGAGCATTATACACCTTGTCCGGGCTGTATCTCCCTTATGCATAGAAACTTTTTAAGATAACTTGGCATAATTGTTAAACACCATGAGACGGTGTGCAGTGCGTAAGATCCAGGTCTCTAGCTCAAAGGTCAAGGTCACACTTAGAGGTCAAACATAAAAAATAATCATTATACACCTTGTCAGGACTGTGTCTCCCTTATGCATTGAATTATTTGAAAATGACTTGCCATAATACAATGAGACCATGTGTCTTGGGCAACACCCAGATTTTCATAGGTCAAAGGTCAATATTACACATTCGGTCAAATATATTTTCCTTGTCTGGGCTGTAACTTCTGTTTGCATTCAAGGATTTTGAAATAATTGGTATAAAAGTTTACTTCAATGAAATGATGTGTCATGAATATCACCCATACTTGTAGTTCAAAGGTCAAGATCACAAGCTGGCTAAACAGGGGCTCGATATGTTGCCCTTGGGCTTCTAGTCTCATCTTAATGGCAACCCTGGTACTAGACAAGTTTTATCAAGCCTTAAAATATACAAAACTTTGGTACATCATATTATTATAGTACCGCATCGGTACACAGAATATTTGGATCATATAACTTCAAACTTTATCAGTAAATAAATGATAGTTTTGAAAATTTTTATTTTATTATACAGGTCCTTGATGAGAGAGTTCCATTCTTGATGGCTTCTGTCAAAGACATTCATCATTACGTGCCAAAATCAAAAGACTCAATGGTGTGTATACATTAATTAACACAATGTTTTTGTATTAATTTCTAAAAGTTATATTATTGTATAAATGATAATTTTAATATTTTTATACTGATTTGGTTGTTTTATTTTTTTATTCATGTTGATTTGTATTATTTTTTCATATATATATATATTGATATTTATATGCTATTAACACAGTATATTTGTTGATATTGGTAAAATATTTTCGTATTAATATTTATTTTTATGATATACAGTTGAATCTCGTTATGTCAAACTCGCTTATATCAAAATTTCGGTTATGTCAAACTGTTTCGTTGGGTCCCGATTTTTTTGCTCTTTCTCTATATGAAATTAATCCGCTTACCTCCAATTCACTTATCTCAAAATTTCGTTTATGTCAAACTAAATTTTTGTCCCCGTGACTCTAATTAGCATGTAGTTTGAGTTGTTTATCTCAAAGTTGGAGCAGATCAGCGAACAATGGACGCCTTCACACCTATCATGACATTTTGTTAATTGAACAATTTAAATGCTCCGGGAGATTTATAATCGTGTGACAAACAGACAGCACACGTGTAGTGTAACATGATAATCATACCTGTTATTTGACTTAACTAAAATTATGGTAGGTAAGGTAAACAAATACGCACCACGTATAACTTCGGCTGCGGTGAATATCCGAATACTAGGATACTCGTAGGTTTAACTTGGAAATTGAGTACGATTACTTGCCACCTATGACAGTGTCGGATTCCAATCTTAGTAAAATGATCTTAGCTTGATAAGAATAATTAATTCCAAAATCGTGATCGACGTTGCAACGAACGGATTCATTTTAACATTGTGTACGGAATTCGTACACATCCGTAAATATGTAAAGCTAGACGCTCCGTTTTTTTTCGAATTCTTACAACAAATTTCGTACATAAGTATTTTATGTTGGGACATTAATTGTTGATATTAATTATGAATAGATATATAATTATTTTGTTTCTTCTCTACGTATGCTTATGTTTTATTCAAGCGAAACGTAATCACACATGCATTGTAATTTTGAATAAAGGCTACTGTACGTGCGTGTACACAAATACTTTAAAACATATATAATTATACAGTATTTGTTTATCTCAAATTTCGGTTATCTCAAACTAATTTCCACGGTCCCTAGAAATTTGAGATAACGAGATTCAACTGTAGTTCTTATTTGAATTATATATATATATCATGGTTTTGTACTTATTTATATTCATTTTATGTACATTATGGTATTTTATTTATTGATATTGATATTCATTTATGAATTATTTGATATACTTACAATATTTAAGATTTTTAGTTTTTACACTTCATAGAGATGTATTGATGTACTAATGAATTACATCAATATTATGGAAATAGCTAGTATATATTTATGCGGTGGATAGTATAACCTTATTATATTTTTGTTATATATTAACCCTATATATTAGCTCCATCCATTCATCATTTCTCATATCATTATTTGCATTAATTTTATAATTTTTGTAAAATTTTATGTTGCTATGCAACCATTTGACCTATTTTCATTTTGCTTGATAGACTTAGCTTGACCTACTTTTGATTCATAAATAGAATTGACCTACTTTTGATTCAGACATAAAATCCTTAGATACACAAATATTAACCATCATTTTACAAGATTATTACTAAAAATTCATTCAAATGATTTATAGTGATTGACTTTTCCATCAGTAGCTCGTCCGTCCGTCCGTCCGTCTGTCCGTATGAGGTCAAGTCAAGCTGCCTTCGAGGAGGACGGCTATATTTTAAATACATATTTACTAAGTAGATGTTTCTTTCTTTCACTGTTATGTAGTACTAGTAGTGTCTCAAAATTAGATGACATTTTGTTAGATATATTCTGTAGATTTCATTTGCACAATCTAAATAAATGTGTAGTTGATAAAAGCATTTATCATTTCATAAACTGTTCATTTATCATTTTGGCTAAACTATATATTTTTGCTTTTTAGTTATTATCTTATCTGTTTGTGTTTAGATTATCATTTTTTGTTCACCAATTAGTGTACTGATTGATTAATTGATTGATCGATCAATTGATTGATTTTATTATGATAATAAAGGATTTATTACAAATTTAGAGCTTCAGTTTGAAAACTATGATTTAGTTTTGATTTCTGTCTCACTTCTTTAAATAAATAATTTTTATTGATCAATCAAAATCAATCAATCAAAAAATCAATCAATCAGTCAATGAACTAATTCACCATCATGTTTGCTAAATTCTTGCTTTCTCTCTGGACAGCATTCAACTATACGCAGCAAGGTTAGGTCTTGTTATATATAGACGTTGTGGTTTTTGTATTGTTATAGATGCAGTCAATCTGAGTTAACAGTCACCTCTGAATAAAGGTCACTTTGTAAACAATAATTTCTGTATCATTCTCACAATTAATTTATTGACCAAATCGAGGGCTCAGCGCAACACTGTCGTAACATGTTCTTATTTCAATATGAGTTACGACACTGTTGCGTTGAACCCTCGAAATATGTCTCTGTCTTTTGAGACTTATGTCTGAATTACTGCCTCTTTTAAGCGTATGTTAATCACTTAATGGTTAAGTGACAGTTAAATGGCTTATCCTTTTAGGTTAGAGGAATGATTATATTTTATCTTTACCAGATTAATCTCTGGATATAAACCGAGGGTCATATTTTTCTGTTTCTTTGGTGGCCTTTATTCACAGGTTTGACTGTACAGTGGACATCTTGTACTTGTTAAAATCTACCCTCTAAATGTTAGCGCAGCCTTTATGAAAATTTGGGTCTTTGAAAAATTTAGATAATCAAAGGGCAGGAATAATAAAAGCATGTTAAAGATTGTAATGAAATAGTCTTTGATATCAGTGTGAAGTCTTGAATGCTAGAAAAGTGTTAAATACGGTCAAAATTAAGGACCACAATGGAAATAAGGTTTATCCTTTTTTGTGCTATCCTTGGTGTTGGTGCATATGTCATGATTATATTTATTTACAACTTGATTTGTATGTTTTAAAAATGATATCATGTTGTTCTTTTAATTGTCATGTTATATGCATTATATGCCAAATAAATCTATCTATCTAAATTGCAAAAGGTTATATACATGTACTGTTGTTACAAAAAAAGTTTTATACAAATGTAAGTTGGACAAGTATAGGAAGGGGCTCATCCATGTTTTTGATTACTGATACTTATTAATTGGTTGATTTCAATCTTTAGAGATTTTCTGTAGATCTCAGACAGCTAAATATCCTGTTCAATGTAGAAAGTGAAATAAATCTGAGGGGTCTCCATAGTCAAGTGATTATGGTCTCTGACTGGTATTTATTGGCCCCTCACCACTGTAAGTGTGAATCCTAAACAGGACCAGATAAGTTTACATGTGAGGTTCAGGTAGCTGCCTGGCTAGTTTACAGGTCTCTGGGTTTTACTCAGGTATACACATGAGGTTTTCCTCCTCCATCAAAGATGGAGAAGACACAAATCTAGGGCTCAGCGCAACACTATCGTAACTTGTTCTTATTTCAATATGAGTTACTACACTCTTGCCTTGAACCCTAGAAATGATCCTGGCCGTTAGCGCAATTTTAAATCCCAGTGAATAGAAATCTCAGTTTATATCACATTTGTGCTGCATTTATTTAAGTTTTAACAAGTACAAGCTCCAGTGTTGTTAAATAGCTTGAGATTTTTCTCTGATCTCATTTTAACTTTTTTTTCTTCTTTACTTAATGTTGGAAGTTTTTACCACATTATTCCATTTTTTGGGAGGGGAGGGGTAATTGTCAACAAAGGTTTTAAGTGGGCATGTACAAGTAATGTATACATTTTCTTTAAGCGTAGATACATTTGGTTCACCTTAAATGTCTTCAGTATAAGTTTTAAATCTGTTTACTCTCTGTTTATTTTCCTTAATCATTACCAGAATAACTTCTACTTGCAAAAAAATAATTCATGTTGAAATATTCCTACTGCACTCATTGTTAGAGAAAATACAGAAATTTGGTTCTTTGATGCTTGTGTTCCTTTAGGTTTGACAACTCTTCTAAAACATTGAACCAAATTTTGAGAAAAAAAATCATTCTAATTTAGTTTAGGACTAAAATAATGCTGCATGATGAAAAGGTCATTGCCCTTACAGTGACCTTTCACCTACATGTTTAACTCATGTATGAGTTTATTCCTTAGATATATTATATAACTACCAGAATCATGGACTAATCTCGAGCTTTTAGTCATTTGCTAGACATCATTGTTCTCCTGTTGCTGCTTGGGTAGTTAAAGCCTGAAATTTTGTTAAGGTTCTAGATTCTGAGAAAATTTGGGCAAAAATTTGCCCCCAAGCTCTAGAAGCAAATGTATTGTGAGTCTTGGATTCGGAAACAATACATAGATGACCAGTCTCAAATTGCAGCTTTTTCATTGATCAGTTTTTAAACAGAACTCTTTTGCAGCAATCAGATGCTTGCTTATACAGACTGGTCCTTTTTGCGCATACCAAGCTGATATACATTCTTTGTAGAGGTTTACCAATCTGAAATTACTCTCCTAGCACTATGCTAATTGCTTCTTGTCACAGCAAAGTGAACTAGGACAAAATATGCAAAACATGGATAGAATGTTGTAGCTCTACCATGTTATCTGGGATCTTCTTTCACCGTTCAAGCTAAAAAGGTCACTAGATGACCCTGACCTTAGGTGCGACGTTGAACCCCATTGCAGAAATTTGGAACTTCGTGAAAAAGTCTGAAATAACAAAAAATCATGATATTTATGGATAACATTCAGAAATTTTCTTGACTTGAATTTGATCGCTTGCTTAAAGAAAGTTGAAGGGTTTTGCCTGGGTTCCATCCTGTGAAGGAGATCTTTGTCTGGGTAGGATTTACTTACATATAAATACAAGGTTGATTTCATTGAAGCTTTGAAAGATTTATGTTTTTTGGTCTGTGATACAATATCTTGATAAATACCTCCTCAGTTGGTTGAGTTATTGATGTATGAAAAACAACATTTACCTGTAAATTCAAGGCTATGGATCATAAGATTCATTCACAAAGTGCATGCTCAATTTAATTTCTGTTGTCTTTAATTTGTGTTGTCAGAATTAGAGATATTTGTGCATGGCAGAAAAACAAATTGTAGGAATTATCAGTTTAAAAACGAAATTAAAAATAAAATGAATGGAAGTAAAATTTATGAGTTTACAGAATAATCTGTAAAGAAGTATGTTTAGTCTCAAATCCTAGACATAATTCTGTTTAATGTTTGTTTTATAGTAATAACAAAATGAGTTGAAAACAACACTTAGCATCAACAACGGAATGTGTTGTTTCTAGTTACTGCTAGTATTTTAGGCCATTTAAAAAAAAATGTATTTGTTTACTGAGCATCTGTTCACTAGAACCAAGAGAACGGGGGGGGGGGGGGGCTTTGAGATTGAGTGGGTATGGTCTCTTGACTAGTAATCACTAGCCCCTCACTGCTGTGAGTTTGAATGCAGCCTTGAACCGAATTTCTCATCTAGAGAAGCTGTTAGATAGCGTACTGAAAGGAGGTGGTTCTACCCAGTATAACATTCAAATAAAGACGCGTTAAGATTATTAGCATTTTTCACTGTTTATATTTTGGCCTTCAACGGAAGTGTTCACTATTTTAGTAAGTAGACACTTACAGATGAAAAAAGCAGATTAGCAATTTAAAGGACCTTGCTAATTGATGTAGATATCATAAAGGTTTGGACTTCTAGTAACATGTGACAGGAAAGAAATACATTTTTAAAGTGGCCTCATTGCGCTATGATAGTTTTACATAGTTTAGTCTTTTCTTGGACTTGCAGTAATTCAAATGACAGGAGAAGTGCTAGATGCCTGTGTTTATTCATTTTTTGCTTGATTCTTTGCCTCTTATCAGTATCTGATCTTGAGATTAAGTACTGATCTCAAGTGAGATTCTGTCTCAAACTCAATCCCAAGATTAATGTGATCCTTAATGGTTCATTATTGAGATCCTGAATGCATCTCATGAGATTCATGTTAATATTCCATCAGTTATACAGACTGTAACATTTTGTCAAGATCTTGAGATCAAGAATAAATTTTAAGAGATTTTTTCTCAATCTCAAATTTGAAAAAAATCTTGTCAATGCTTACTGGCACCCTATGACGACAGATTGTACTTAATATATGTTATTACCTTTTTCAGCATTCTTTTATCATGTTTTCTGAATCTTTCCATTTCATATTGATATAAAGGGGTTTGTTATATTATTGTTGTTATTTGACGATAGATAAGCAACAACACAGTGTTCATGTGTTTTGTTGAATTTTTTTGTAAAGCACAAGGGTTTGAAAGCATTATGCTTCTTTATTGGGCTTTTGGCACGGTCTGTGCTTTTTGGAGGGCAAGGGTATATTGGCCGCTATTTGCCGCACATCGGAGCATGGTGTTTCTGTTGTTTTTCAATATTTTGAACATTGCTTGTTATATCGTGAGTTGTGTTTTGTTTTAAACTATTTCTATTCAAGATAATACTTCCATTTTATGTAAAATTAATTCTTCATTTACACAGTCTCTTATAATAATCAAACCTGTTGAAAAATGGAATAATCCTAATAAAGCAATCTGATTTGCTGACACTATGATAATTGTCAAGTCTACTTAAAGCAAGGTTAATTTTCAGTATTCAGTCGTAAACCGGTGACAGAACTTATTTTACTATGCACTTGTATATTAATTTGCAGGTATGGGAAGTTATTATATGGTTTTTTATGGGTATAGAGTAATCTCCCTTTCATAATGGACGTGTGATATTTAAATATTTAGATTTTCATTGTGTGTTATATTCTATTACTAGATGGTGAGTGAGTTAGCGTCATCTGCAGGCTTGCCATGTAGCATTGATCCAACTCTCGTGCAAGTGCTAAGACAACAGAAAAATGGTATGTATAAAATTTGTGTGTGTGTTGTTAGCTCACCTGAATTTGGGGTGTTAACACTCCTATGGCCACAGTTTTGGTTGGATTTTCATCAAACTTTTCAAAATGTTAGTTTCAATGATATCTTTGGGCAAGGACATGGATTGTTATTATGAGGTCAAAATTAGGTCATCAGGTCAAATCACGGGAAAACCTTGTCAACAATCTAGATCAAGGAAACACAATGTGCTTGGCCTTGGTTTCACACATGCAGCCTCTTGGCTCATCAGCTCTGAGCTTTTCTGAATTACCTTTCCAGGTTAAAAGAATTCTTATTATACCCCCACTAAAATAGTCTGTCTGTCGGCCTGTCAATCTGTCTGTCCCAAATTGTGTCCGTCAATACTTTTGTCATTAAATGGAGTAACTTTTGGCCTGTCAGCTTTGATTTGAAATAACTTACCACAAATGTTAACCACCACTAGACATTGTGTCGTGCGTAACTTCCATGGCTGTAGATCAAAGGTATATGCATTGCAGCATGTAAGGTATTTGTCACCTTGTGACAGTTCTAGTTTTAAATAAATTAACTGAGGCTTGAGACTATTGATATATGATGTATATTTTGTTTGGACATATTTCAGAGCACGCTGAATCAGAGTATGACATCGCTTGTTTACTGATGGTATTTGTTGCTGTGTCCATACCAAAACTTGCCAGAAGTGATGCCTCATTTTTTAAGGCTTCTGTAGAAGGTAAACGTGTTTGTTAACAATAATTTTTCACATACAGTCGACCTTGTAAGCAAAAACATCCGATGAGAATGAGCAAAGTTGGCCTTATGGACATTAGTTTATGAAGGTCTCAAAATGGGGAGAAGAAATGTAGCCACTTTGAACAATTGACCTTTATTCTAGGGTTTATGTGGTCTGTTCTGTCAATAAGTCTGTGCTGTAGAGCTAACTGCTGTTCTAAGATGGCTATTATAAACAGGGGTGACTGTATCTGTGCTTCTAAACTAAGTGTTGAAACGGTTTTCTCAGGGCCTTACCTGTTTATTCCATGTACAGTCAAACCTGTGTTAGTTGCCACCTCCAAATAAAGAACACCCTGTGAATAAAGGTCATTCTGTTAAATTGACATTGACAATTTAGAACAAAATGACCTCTGAATAAAGGCCACCTGTCAATGTAGGCTGCATTATGTTTTTCCTAAGGATGGCTTTCGTTCCCAGGTGTGACGCAATATTTGTGGCTAGTCCAGTGAATTACAAGATTCAAAGTTTTCACACTGATTGGTAGTCTGTATTGATATTAGGTTTGTCTAGAACCTCAGGTCTATTAGATTTCCTTACATTTGGATTCATTTTAGATAGATTAACACCTTGTAACTTTATTTATTTTTAGGTCATTTGAACAATACACACTGTTTAGCTAAAGCTATTAACCAGTTAGCTGGTGCCTTGTTTTACCTGCATGGACCTGGTGACACTGAACAGAGACTTCAAGAGTTCCTTGCTGTAAGTTACTGTCCCATTTATAGTACTAATAGTCAGGGCTCCAGATAAAGGAGGTAATTGCGTAAATATGCATTAATTTTTCCGAAATACGCATAAGAAATATTTCTAAAGCGTACCAATATGCACGTAAAATCCCAGGTACCCGTTGAACATATTGAATAAGCCAGAGATATTGCATATAAGCTACATGTACATTCTTACTGGATGCAAAATAAGTTCATGATGTACGCATTAAATATGGAAGAACACAATACAACAAAGTACATTTAAAAGGTAAAGCTTTAGTGTGTGTTTGTGTTCATAAGTGAATATACTCTTTAGAGTGGTTCCCATGATTGTCATTACCCTTTAAAAATGTGTAGTACCCCCCTGCTAAAGAAAGAAGGGGGTAAAATACCCCTTGCCCAAATATTTGTCTGGAGCCCTGCTAATAGTGTTTAAATTATGAACACCTACACTTCATCTCGCACATGGGTTGAGCTGAACATTTTCACAGTGGCATGTATTCCCATGCTTAGGACTGTCTGTTTTAGTTTTGTCCAAACAGTGACGTAAGGATTGCTTAACAACTTTGCATAAATGTTCAATTTGTTGTCAGTATGTCTTACACAAGAACCATGGTGCCATTTTATCAGCTTGTCTGTTTTCGAAGAAAAAGTCTAGCAATTGTGATCACTGTCGTTTTGGTGTCTGCATCGCGCAAAAACTTTAATGTAGCTTGTTACTCAGAAACTATAAGAGGTACCAACATGAAACTTCATAGGTGGATAGATCTCACTGAGGTGGTGAACAGATTAGCATCGGTACCGCTCTTGGCACTCTTGTTGACAAATTCATTATGTAGAGACAAGTTGTATAATTGTTTGGTGTTCATATACCAGTGCCTCTCTATGACAAATCAATTTTAGTTCCCTCTGAAAACAAGCAGCAAGACTTGTGTTTTGTAAAAAGGTGAAATTTTCAATAAGATATAGCAGCTGTCACATGCTTCAGTTCCAATTGTGTTTTAATTGTGAACTTACATATTTATTGTTACTTGTATACTTTTTACGCAAACTAATTACTTTATTTTTACAACAATTCTGGGTTCTGGCTTTTCCATCTCATTGTGAAATATTTATGCTTCAATGATAAGTTAATGATAGGCATTGGTTACAGCATTCCCTGTACTCATAATTCATCGTGTCTGATACTGGTTCAAGTGTTCAGTAAGCTAAATATGACAAAGACAAAAATCATACGGTGATTTATGGTTTAATGAGACTGAGTGATGATAAAGCTTGTACCACTTCAAGGACTGTACTCAGCGACTACAAAAAAGAGCAAGCCTTGATTTACCAAGCAATTTCTAACTACCATAAATAATGGTTGAGGTGACAGTATACTCATCTATGACTATTATACAAATTTTTTATTGTGTTACAGCTTGCGTCGTCCAGTTTACTGAGATTAGGACAAGAAAGTGAGAAAGAAGCTGTGAAGAATCGTGAATCTGTTTACTTATTACTTGATAAGGTAAATGTGTAGAATAAAAAGTTTAGTTTTTCACCGTTTGTAACAATGTCACCTGATTCAACAAAGGGAGACAAATGTCTTTTCTTAATAGATCTCCACATGTAATTATTTCTTGAACTCCTGCATATTTAACTTCCAACTTGAAATACTAGTAAATGTAGTTGACAATTCAAAGAAGTTATGATTCCAAACCTTCTGACCTCGTTAGGTTCAAGGTCACTTGACTCAAAATGCCATTTTTATACCCCCGTAAAATAAATTTGAGAGGGGGTATATTGGAGTCACTCTGTAGGTCGGTCGGTCGGTCCATCCGCATAAAGTTTGTAGAGTGAACTTCTTCCACATTCTTTAAGCTATTGCAATGAAACTTGAAATATGTTATCACCATCAAGTGAAGATGTGCAAGACACAATTTTCATGCCCATCAATTCACTCATATCAGTGTTATGTCCACTTGAACTTAGCATTCTTAGTGTCAAAGCGGCGACGGGGGTATTAGTCACCTCTGTGACAGCTCTAGTTAATTAAGTTTCCTTGCTAAGTAAATTTTTGAAGGTTAACATGCACTTTTTTAAAAATAAACATTATTCTCTTGTTTATTTTGTACTTACACATATTTCTTTTTTGTTTCAGATTGTTCAGGAATCTCCGTTCTTGACCATGGATCTGTTAGAATCTTGTTTCCCATACGCCCTGCTCAGAAACGCCTACCATTCAGTGTATAAACACGCCTCTGAGACGTAGACCTGCATAACCATATTTGGGCATAAAGACAAAATATTAAACTTTTTGGAAGAAAAATCTGACTTGTTTCTCACAAGTGATTTAAGTATTATGTGCAATCTGTTGTATATTATGTGACGATGAAAAATGTCAGACTTAATATGACTATTTGTATTTGATTGAATTAGTTTGTTCAGCAAATCGTGTAGTGATAATTAGCAGAATTAACAAATTTTTAATTTGTATTTTTGTCTTCCCCTATAAGTTGAGCTCCCAAATGAACTTATAATGCTATTGAAATACGAAGAAAAAATGTAACTGTTGATTTTGAGCGCCTATGATGCATTTTGTTGTAAACAGAGCAAGTGTTTCTTAAGTATATTTGTAACCTTGACATTCTGTTATTGAATAGTTTTTAAAAAGGATTTTGTTAAAACGTGATAAATTTGAAAATATTTTAAAAGCACTAGACTCCAATTTTTTTCTCAAAATTTAGAATTTTTTTTTTTTGAAAGGTATTGTGTGATGCATGTTTTGCAATATATTTTTTAATTGTGCTGATGTTTTTTCAATCGTGTTCCACCATTATGAGGATGCTAGAATTCTTCTTGTAGATCTTCAATATGTTCATAAATATTTTTGTATACTTAGTAGAAAAAGAAACGCATATATGTATGTACCTCCCGAGTTATTCGTGTTTCAGATAAGCCTGGAAATAAATTGAAACATACAGTACACTCATCATGACCCCTCCTGGCTCCTGGTTTTGATTTGTGTCCCCTTTTAGGGGATTCTGTTCCTGTTTGTACACAGGGGCCTGTGTTGGGATGTCTTGCTTTGTGAAGACACTAGTAATTTTCCTCTCAGTTTAAAGGGGTATGCCCAGGAACTGCTGTGTCTTGGGTTTCATACACCAAAAATGCGTTTATCAGCTGTAAAACCAATTATTACCGAAAAGTCAAAGAAGAATGTGCGTTCCAAAATGACTTTATATAACATGCGCATCGGTATTTGTATGTCGATTTAGATAAAAGGCTGTAAGCCTTTTATTGACGACAACGATATTTCCGATTCGTCTGAAATTTACTCAGCGTGCGCGCTGCCTTTCAAAGCTGCAAAACAATGATCTTTACCTATAATTGATCGGTAGATAAACTTTATGTCACACAAATTGATTGCTATTCGAGTCACTTCAGTTCCAGGGCATGCCCCTTTAACCTTATAGAAATGGAATAATTTTTGGTTGTATATATTACAAGTGTCTCTTTCTTTGCTGAGTGTACATGTACTATTGGCTTGTGTATCTTGTAGCTATTCATAATTTGCATATTTATCTATAGAATATTAATGTATACTACACAAAGTGAGGATTTTGTAAAATATAAAATCTTTTTTTTACAAGGAAATGTTTTTTTTTGTTTTTTTTATTGCACCCACCTGATTTTGTGCAAGATGGTACATTAAAATCTATGTATTATCAGTAAATATGTTTATTTCTTATAAAAGCATTAAGTTATTAGTGAAAAGTTAAAATGTTAATTCTAAACAAGAAACAAAAACAGGTTAGAACCTTGGAAGAAATAAATTTATTGTTAAGTGAATAGTTACTGATATTAGATAAAGCAATTAATTTTCCCCTATCAGCAAAAATCATAAGGTACATTTCTTTTCTTTAATTCCCAAAAATGTATTCATCGCTGGTTTCTTAGTTAACATTACCTTTGGTAGTGTTTGTATTGGCAGTTAAAGACCCTGATTATGACTTTTGTAAGATCAAAATTATATCAAATGAACCTGCCTGCTTCAGAACTCATGCTTGCTGAATGGTTACATTTACGAGAGTTTCGATCAACGTCATTTTTAACCAGGTTTTCTGAAGGAAAATTCAGGTTATTAGATCAGCAAATTTCTTCTGAGCGCTACTATTTGCAAGATTTGTTATCAACATAGTTTTTATGCCCCATATCAATAACATATTGCTCTTGGCCTGACTGTTTGTACCAAACTTTAAACTTGCCTATAAGATCAAAACGCTTCTACCTACAATCATCAAACTTCATATGTAGGTTCCTCATGACAACCTCTTCAGGACCTGCGCATTTTCAGGTCACTAGGTAAAGGTCATAAGGTCATTGTGTTTTTTAAAAAATCCTAAATTTCTTTTAGGATATTACTCCTACATTTCTCATGGGATGTTCACGAAATCTTCACATGCTTGTTGTTACCAAGAACATAAGCATATATATTCTGGGTTTTGTAATTCAATCATTTTTTTATGGAATTATAGCCCCTTGTTTATTTTGTGCTATTGTTATAAATACTCTTGTTCGCTTCTTTTCTCAAGGTATTTTGATCAAACTTTCATGGAACTATTGTTATAAAGTTACCCAGTGCATAATGTCGAAGTTTTATGATTCAATCATTTTTTACAGAATTATGGCCCTTTGCTTTTTTGTGCATATGTGATATATAGAGAAATACAGTTAAGTTTGCAGCTTCTTCCATATTTCTCAAGGGATTTTTTGACAGAACTATTGTCACAAAGTTTCCAAGCACATATTGTTAGTGTTTTGTGATTTGGTCATTTTTAGCAGATTTATGGCCCTTCGTTTGTCTGTACCAAACTTGAACCTTGCAAACCTGTAAAATCAAAAGGCTTCCACCTACAATCATCAAACTTAATATGTTGTTTCATCATGGCAATCTCTACAAGACCTTAGCATTTTCCGGTCAAAGGTCACCTGGAGGCGGCATTGTGTTTTTAAAACACATCTTGTTTATCTTGAAATCAAGTTTTGAACAACATTGTACCTATGAAATATATAAATGTATCAGGAATTGTTGACCTGAAGATTCTGAATATATTACAGAAAGTTAACTATCTAATGTTTATAAAAGATACTGCAACACGATATTGTATTGATCATACAACAATTATAAACATTTACTTATTATACCCCCGCAAACAAAGTTTGAGAGGGGGTATATTGGAGTCACTCAGTCGGTCGTTGGTAGGTCGGTTGGTCTGTCCGTCCGCATAAAAGTTTGTGGAGCGAACTACTTCAACATTTTACAAGCGATTGCAATGAAACTTGAAATATGTTAACACCATCAAGTGTAGATGTTGCAAGACACAATTTTCATGGCCAGCGATTCACTCATTGCAGAGTTATGTCCCCTTGAACTTAGCCGTATAGTGTACTATTGCATTATTAGTGACAAAGCGGCGGAGGGGGTATTAGTCACCTCTGTGACAGCTCTAGTTAAAGTGGCCGTATTAATTTCTGTACGAAAGACTTTACCTTGCCACGTTTCTTGTTATTTTTATTGATTGATTAAATTCAGTTATTTTTAAATTAATTTATATCTAAATGTATTCATTTATCTTTAAAAACATTTTTTTTTAACTTATTTATTTATTTATAGGTGATGAAGGTAGAAAGGCATTGAAGAAGCACAGTTATCCAAACATGGATTTCAAGGACTTCAAGTTCATAGATGAAGCAGCCTTTTATTTGGCTTTTCTTTCCAGAATTTTCTGCTTACCTGATTCCCACAATACATCATTGCTCATGGCCAACACTGTCTCCATGGAGACCTGAACAACTGCTTATGATTTGTGATAATTAATTTAAATCATCCGATGACTGGTGGTATAATGATGTGCAGATTAAGATCAAAGAAATCAGAATGGAGCTGTTACAGTATTTTGATGTTCTAATTTTATTGCTTTGTTGTATATATTATTGCACATTTTTTTATCATTCTGATGTAATTTCCAAAGACTCTTTGAATATTTCATCTTTCATAGGTTTTTTTTATGAAAAGACAAAGATTCCTAATACATAAACCTTTATTTCTGAGACACGCTTTTTACCTGTTCCTGATAAGCCCATATTCTTTTTGGGGGGGGGGGGGGGGGTATTTCAGTTATATACCCACATGCAGCTAGTGGTACATGTAAGTAAAATCAGAATTCCTGGATTCTGAATCGTCTCGTTCTGTTCTTGTATTGACAACATGTATGCATGTATGATCAGTGATGTTTATTGAATGGTCTTAGATGCAATGTCTCCAATAAAATCACCACAGAAAACATACATAGTGATGTGCCCAGGGTTCAAACTCAACCATTGTCCATAGAATTAACCAGTTAACAGTTTACATATTGAGCTCTGCATGCAAGTTCTACAGCTCATATGAGATTCCAATGTACCATATAGTTTTACTATTGGAACACAGTCATTAAATTGCAAATGCCACTTCACTTGATCTTGGTAAATTGCTTGGATAACTTGTTGTCATCAGTACCCCACCCACAGTATTAAGTTCCACCAACTTGTCTAATATGATGCTCTTATCTTAGACAAATGACCGACGATGTTCATTGTATCATTAAAAATGATTTCGAATTTCTCACATACAACAGAGCTCTATATATGATGTGTCTGCAGGCGGACATTTGTTCGGTCTGGTCCGGAATGCGGAATTTTTTCGTTGTATTCGATGACCGGAAGTCGTCCTTCGTGTATTGTGTGATAATGGGCAAACATATGAGGTTATTGTGTCTTTTCTGTCAGTAATAGAAGTATTATACTACATCGACAGCGGTTTGGTATGTTTATTTACGTTATGTATTTATAATAATATGTCGGGTTTCAGTGTCTCTTTAAATTTTATTCCCGTTCACTGACCTTAGTGATTTGCGACCGTGGAAAGGGAGAGTACCAGCTATTTCAGAGCTTGGGTAAATGAACGTATACACGTTCATTTTCTAAATTAACAATGACCAAAGACCTTGCAATAACCAAAGAAACGCTTTTCAGTTATTTCAATTTTTATTAGAAAAAATAGTGAAAATAACTTGATGAATAAAACATGAAACCCGTTTAGATATGTACAGATGTCAATTGTTATATGTAAATACAAAAATATATTTCGTGACATTGAAACTGACCTAATAAATATCAGGGATGCTCCATGGGTAACTGTATCATGAATAGATTACATATATAATTAAATATCGAATATACTTATTATCATGTAAAAAGCACTACACGTATTTATTAGTATGTAAACATATTAATAAATAGTGTTGTTTTTTATCAGGTTTTATCAATCTTTTATATAGCATATACAATATACATGTAATCTTTTCATGATACAGTACAGGTCTGTTGATTGCTCTATCATCCCGTAAATATTTACTACGCTTTTCGATCTGTTTAACGCTGTGTATCCACATGATTTCGAATCTCAGCCTTTACTAGGATGATAAATTTACTGATTTGCACGACTGTTCATGAATATTCTATCACAGTTATTTGTCGTTTTGTATTTAAGATAAAACTTTGATAAATTAATGACAAAGACCTACACAACGCAAAGACTGATTTCAGGAACAAATGTAAACGAAAAATAAACATTTCCTTGTCTTGGGCTTTGCCCTATGTACCATCGACCCCACTTTGGGTTTTAAATTAAATGAATATGGCTGATAAGAGAAGTTAGACTGCAGTGCGTGAACTGATAGCAAAAAGCGTTGTTTTTTTGGTTTTGGGTCTCCAACTGTGACCTATAATGATTTAATAAAACTTTCATCGTCAAATTATGTCTTTGGCAACTTTTGTGATGATTAAAAAAAAACTGTCACAAATGACAAAGACGGAAGTTCTAAAGTACACCTTCATAGTAACACGTGTGTGAAATCTTATAAAAAATATGAACTGTACAATTTATGGGAAACCCCCTCTGAATACCATTAAAATCTTTACTTTTTTATCAGTCAAGTTTTGATTCGTTTCAAGATGCACATGAATTCATCACTTTAAAAATGTTATCAGCTATTGGACTCAAATAATATAGTAAGCTATAACAACACACGTATGTGCAAAACACGAAGTATTATAAATCTATAAAATGGCATGATTTTTTGTAACTTAAAATGAATTACTTAAATGAATAGATACATAGCTATTTCTATCAGAAACAGCATTGCATACCACTTCTAATGCTGTTATGATAAGCCAGTATATACAAGTATCGCGATATCCAACACTAGCAATATCGTACCGCAATTTAGAACATTAAATGTATCGATATACGGAATCTATCTTTGTTTTCATTGCTTATTGTCAAAACATTCTTCTAATCGAATATCACGACCTTCTATTGTTTGTTTTAATTTACTGTTGCACTGCGTTAAACCAGTCCCCGATAGCAATTTTTTGACACCATATTGCCGGTCAACAATAAAGGGATTGTCGGATGTACAAATGTCAGTGAGCACACTAGCGTCCTCAGTGTAAACGAAGAAAAAGTTTTTATAGCTAATAATTATGTGCAGTATTATTACGATGGAATGCTGCGGTTTTTTTCTTTTTGTACAAATTGTGATGCGTGACAATGGCAGCTCAAAGCAATATGAACCTCCCGATTCATTTAATATGAACAAAGAATAATTAGTATCAATTATCATTCACTAACAGGCCCTAGTAGAAATCGTTGGAGGCGTGGACTCTTCCATTCGACCGTACCCACGTGCTGGATTTGTATTGATTCTTCGACCCTCTGCTTGATGGGCCCAGGGATCTGACTCACGATAACGCCTGTTTCGGCGTTTGCGAACTGTCGTGAAAATAACAGCTGCGACTATGATTCCAAAAAATGTGACTCCCAGAGTTATGCCGACTATACCGCCATCAGATATATGTGATTTTCCTCCACCATTTCCACTAGTCTGGTACGACGATTTTGTGTATTTAGGTACGGTATCACTTGAATCTTCCATACTTGTCCATAATTTTCCATCATCGCTGATCACGAATGCAGTGTTTTCAATGCTTGTAAATCCGTCTGTAGGTGCTTCCATGAATGGAGGTCTTTTCACAATTGGTAGGCCTTGTCCAGAAAGCGCACCCGACTTGACGCAGTAGTGTATGCTACAGTCGTTGTCATTGATCGCTAAATGTTGGCTGTACCCATCCGGACAATTTTTGGGGTAAGCTTTCACTCCTATACTTTGCATATATTCGTGAAGCATGCTCCTCTGTTTGGAGTTTTTCAGCAAATCTGACTTTTCTTTAAACGCTAATGGATTACCAGACTTACAGGAAAAGAAACCGGCGAACGGCAAGGAGTATCGATACCCAAGTTCATAGTCATCACTGACACAAACAACCAAGAAATCAGTTGCACCCAACAACTTCAAAGGATAATATTCTGCTGGACAACTTTGACTTTGTGTCAAGACATTTGGTGTTTTAGATGTAAACAAGCCACCGAATAGAAATCCACTGTCTTGCTTGACCTGCCCGGTGGCGGCACACCAGAACGGGCTAATCGTGTAGGTGTCACAACAGTGGAAGAATAACCAGCAACTATGACACTTTCTACGCTGGTAGGGCCCTAACGGTACGGCTTCATATCCGGTGGGGCAATTGTAGGCTCCGGTTTGTGGATTCTTCTGTGTGATTCCTTTGCATAAATCAACATAACCACTTCCGGTGCACGTTTGGTACACTCCACCAAAGGTAAAATTAGTTTTCGGTTGTTTGCAAGTTCCGTCATCCACGTTAGCTGAGAAGCTGAAGTTGGGCCCATCTTCGTTCGTGCAACCTCTGTACGTGTTGTACTCGTAGTAAAGTTCCACAGCAGCTTTGACGTAATCAAATACGTCATACACAATTGACGTAGGTATGTCGGGCAAGTTGCTTTCTGTGACAAAGTAATAAATCGGGTCACCTGACCTGTCCAAAGCTATCAGCTCGTTTTGGATGTGCTCACTCCACATGTTTGCGGTGTAGTTCTTCGGTCTGCAAGAAAAACGAATGAGCTCATAACAGAAATAAAACTTTATCACTATAATGTACGATGTGAGCGTCATTGCTAAAGCAATTGCGATCAAACAGATTTACAGATACCACATTTTTTGTGTGTTAAAGAATAGCAAATAATCATTGTTAGCACGTTAACCACCATCGATCAGCGTGATTCATGCTGGCGGTTACTTGCAAGGCACAAGGTTAGAGCATGTACAAAATAATGCTTCGAGTCCTGATACTAGAGACGTTGCTCTTAATTCTGAGCTTTAGATGATAAATTTTATCAAGCCACGTGTTTGTGAAAGTATTTACCTAAACACAGGCCCGCCAAACGTCATAACTTTTGATGTAGATCGTTGTTTCAGATATTCTTGAATTTGAGTCTTTGTTGTTGTTTGTGAGTAGTCAACGCCGAAATCAAAGATGCCGAAGAAACTTGCACTGGCTGCGGCCGTTACAGTACTTTTTTGAGATTCATACTTTCGTAAATAGGTTGCCGAAAGCTCATCCAACTGAAAAGACAGAAATAAAAGACGTCGCTACCTACGTTCAAATGATTTTTCTTGCGTACAAAGTACAATCAAAGCTCTGAAGGATCTGATCAATATATGTTGTTCGGAACAACACAATCGTTGCAAAATTAATGAGCCTGCGATTACCAATTGCAGTCCAATAAATCGTCTTCAGTTGAATCTATATATAATCTATGTATTTATTTCAACGGTACATCTACTGTTTTACATTTCCACACGTTTTCAAGAGCAAAAATAGCCCAACCTATTTTCCCTATTTTTAATGAGCATGTAACCAGAAACAAACAATTAGTTTCTTTCTTTTTTGTAATCAAACAATCTCAGATAATTTATCAATGGACAAAGAGGTATGAGTATTCGAATTTTAATGTTCGTATTTCTAAGTTCAGTTGTTGCCAAATATTCACACAAAGGCTTTCTTCAATGTGATGACCACGCCTATTAACACACAAGACGCTTGAACGTTTATATGCCAGGTCGCAATTCAAACACTGGGTAAAAGATGAATTAACCTGATAAGTTAGAATTTTCGTTTAACACATTCAATGATGCATGTTTGTGTCATTAATGCCATTTATACTCGTCATAAGATTTTAATCAGTGGACAGAACATCTATCTTATAACAGGGAGGCTATATAGCATTCCTGCTTATAATAACGTAAACAAATGTTTACCAACCAACCAAGGTTATCAGTCTTTTGTAAAACTGCCTATAATAATTTTCAATGGACCTGTATCAGAAATGAATAAGTACATAATGATGTCACCGAAAAATCAATGAATTTCGTTCACCTGTGCCAGAACTGCTCCTACGTCAATGCTTGTAATCACGTGGGTACCAAAGTCTCGTACGAGTAGCTGACTCTCGTACCGGGCGAGATCAGTCCTGTTCAATGTCAAGTGGGCGGCGATCTTGCGAAGTCTTGCCCTAAAAGCGTCATTCACTGCCGTGTCCGGTTCTAACTTAGCTGTATACTGGACATAACGAGCCTGAAAGAATACAACATAGATAAGAAAAAGACTCCTTAATAAACTTATCCCAAGATCCCTCCTCTAAAAATTCTACCTCAACCATTTTTTTTTTGAAAATACAAAACAAATGGAGAAAAAAAACCCAATCTCCCTGAGAATTCCTTTCGGAACTTAGAGGTAATAATCCATTTATTATCTCTGTCACATGGTTTTTATAGGTCGGGAACCATCCATTCAAACCTTCCAAATAAATTAATATATCCCACAGAATACTTGTCCGCCTTTGAACGGTCTATAGCAAAGCTACACTTGGAAAAGACATAACGTGGTCTTTGTTTACCGGTGGTCTTTATTTTGAAGTCATTTTGGTGATGTTTTTTTAAAGAATGTTCTTTATTAACAGGATGGCCTTTATGCACATTATGGCGATTAGTGATGCGTACTAAACTTATGAATATAGTATATACATGTTACCTACCTGTATACGAATTGTCACCGTTTTATCCATGTACTGTCGTGACTTGACACTTTCGTATTCGTCGGAAAATTTTCCGCTGATTCCGACATGCTTTAGATTCAGTCCGGCGTGAATATTGATACCTCGTGAAAGCGTACTTGTATAATTGTCCCAATGCATTATCAGCTCCGCATAAGTTTCCACATTGCTACTCTTTATGGGTATTGTGTAAAGGCCGTCGGGAATGAGAAATCTTCCGTCGTCGGTGGTTCGGCATCGGGAATAATTTTGACTTATGACCATCCCCATATCCTTATTACGCAAATTATCCCATCCACCGCCGGGCAGAACTTCAAAACGCAATCTTGTATCATTTTTGCCGACGGTGCATCGTCGGGGATCACCAATTGGAAAACTCTCCGTCGGAGATCCCGGTAGATTAACTTGATTAGCTACCGCGAAATATGACAGGCAAAATCCGACAAGTACTAGTACTGTCTGTATTTGTGTCGTAAAAGCCATGTTTTCACCACGCACGCCAGCTCTCGTCTGCTCGCAATTATCACGGGACTATAATTTATTCAGTTTCGACCAGGAAGATTTATACGCAAACCTTAAACGGAAGATTACAAACTGAACGTGATACTTTTTTACTACAGTAACACAAATATGTTTATTGACATTATCAAAAACAAATCACGCAAAATAATTGAGTGATCAACATGATATTAAAAAACTTGTGACAGCATTAAGACGGAAACAAGATTTGAGTGCTAACACCTAAGTACAAATTACTCCCATGAAATGAAACAATGAGTTTCTGAGACCTGAGAAATATAGTTAAAAGATCCATACCCCAAATTGACACAAGGCTGAAACCGTACGAGCCCCGCATTGTCCAAAATTGTTTGTTGACTTTTCATCTTATTATGCCCCCATTGAAGAGAAGGGATATATTGCCTTGAATATGTCGGTCGGTCCGTTCGTAACCAAACCTTGTCTGACCAATAACTAGAGAATGATTTGGTCTAAGCTCTTCAGATTTGGTTGGGAGGTTGGTCATCAGTACGTCAAAGGTCAAGGTCGCAGGGGGCATCAGAGTTTCACAAACACTTACTGTTCATCGTTTTGACTACGCCCGCTCTCACTCTAAAAATAATAACCTAGCAATTTAAGCCACACCCAAAAAAATATGGTTTGCGATTACGTGACTCAAACTATAAACATTGGATAGATAGGTGAGCATTTTTTCTAATTCAGTAAACCTCTCCACAGCAACACCACTTGGGAGTAGCACAATAATGTTGTTGTTGAGAGGTTGTTGCTCCAGAGAGGTTAAAATAATAGTTAAATCATGCAGTGGGAAAAATCATGCTGTTACTGAATGGAGGTTGTTGCTCAAGAGAGGGCGCTCTGGGGATGTTGTACTGTACAATATTAAGAACAAAAATAAAAAACGCTAACATTTTTTATGGGCTGAAACCTTTGAATGAATCGTTCACGTTACTGCAAACCACGCATTTTTTAAGGTTGACATAATGGGAAGTCCTTACCAACCGGAATCGAGGGCTGGAGTTCTTGTTTTACCAGGGTCAAGTTTCTCAGATGGAACCATCGAAAACGTGTACAGAACACCTCACATATTCAGTCCGTTAAGTACTGACCTTTTCCGAAAGCGATAAAAATCACCAAACGCGAAAAACTACTAAATTAAATCATTTTTTTTCATTCCATCAACGTTTCGCCGCATTGGCTTTATCAGGATGAGAACAAATAATCTAATAATTTAATCTAATATTGTTTTACCCTTTTCCGACAAATAACTAGAGAAAATTTGGCCTAAGGTCTTCAAGACTTAATATGGATGTTGGCCATGTACATGATTTTGACATCAGTACGTCAAAGGTCAAGGTCACAGTTACCTTCAACACAAAACTGACCTTAGGTCCACGAATTTGATTGGGAGGTATGTTATCGCATGTAGATGACCCTCAGTGATTTTGAGGTCAGTAGGAGGTCAAAGGTCAATGTCACAGTGACCTTCAACCCAAAAACTTTGCCTGCCAATAACTAGAGATTGATTTGGCCTACGGTCCACAGGTTAAAATGTCTGAAAATATATGTCCCCCAAGGTCACCGTGACTCTTCAGTGTTAAAATCTTGTTTCACTTTTTGTATTAAAATTCTGGAAGACTGTCTTATAGATGCGTAATGGTTCACTACTTCTCAACAATGTCAAATGAGACAACGAAACAATATGCTGGCAAAATATTCTGAAAGTATCGAATTACGATTTTGTTGATTTCGTTTACATGCTGTTTATCATGAAATTTACAATCCGATGGCACCGCTCGGCTTCCATACTAAATATGATGAGTCAGCTTTCTTTGTTATCATGGGCTTTAGCTCATTCCTTGTCATAGTTTAAAATGAAAATCCGTTGGGAATTCCCCTGAATTCTACCGGTTTTTTCCCAGCTCAAATTCCATTAAAGATGGTTTTGACATGTAAAGTATATCGCTTATTAGGCGAATATTTTGATATTGTTTGTTATCTGTGTTTAACATGCATTTCCTTAATGTATTGTTTTAACCGTGATAATGTGAACATTTTGATATATCATTTTTGTCCCAGTGCTTACTGCATACATGTATAGTCCAAGCCTACTTTCAAATAAGATGTATTCTCATTTGAATCAAATCGCGGCCTTGGTCCAGCGGTCAATAGGTTTGATTTGTAACCCGACGATTCAGGTTCGGATCCCGGTCGCAATAGGTCATTATACCCCTTAATACTATTTTTTTAAAAAATGACGATTTTTCTCCATTTTTTTGGAGAGGTTGCCGGATCCTTTTGGGTGGGTATGTTGGTAACTTGGTACTGGTTGAATACAGTCCAGGAAAACTGATTAGGTGAACCGACCGCCGTATATAACTGAAGTATTGTTTAAATACGGCGTTAAACCCACTGAAACGAAATGGAAACACATCGTTTGGGGACTGTAATAGAATATATTATATTAACCGGCCTTATGTTTATATTTTCACATATTAAGTTGGCTGTAAGTTTATCTTAACTAACAGAAGTGTATATACATAATATCGATGGTATAAAACCAGAACCTAGTAACTATCATCCTACTTTGACAAAAATAGGGGTTTTAGATAAATGACGATGTTTTTATCAGCTACATGTTGTGTAAAAAATCTTGATATATGATCAATTGTCGTATCCTAAATATGTAAGTGCATAACACTCGAAAAGTGAGTAATATATCACATGAATCAATTGTACAAATGTTTGTCAAGACGGGGTCATTGAAGCTTATTGACAAATAAAATAGAAATGTACGTGCATAATCTCAATAGGCCGCAATTAAATCATTATTATTTGTTGTTTCATATCATACACACAAAATGTTTACTCGTATTTCTTTGCGATTCACAACCTGTCAATAAGGGCCAAATTTTAGAGACTGATAAGGGTCTTTACAGGAGATGGTCTTTGTTAAGAGGTACTATACCAGTAATCTGCACATAATTCGTATTGAAAGAACTACAATATAACCTCTCCAGAACGGCGCTCTCTTGAGCAACAATCTCCCTTCAACAACATTATTGCACGATTTATTAATCTTACCTCTAATACCTTCTATTCTGTTCTGTTCTTCTGTTCTAAAACAATAACCTCTCAACAACAACATAATTTTGCCACTCCCAAAGGGTGTTGCTTTGGAGAGATTGCACTGTAATGATATTTCTAGTCAGATTGTCTTCAGTTGAATCTATATATAATCTATGTATTTATTTCAACGGTACATCTACTGTTTTACATTTCCACACGTTTTCAAGAGCAAAAATAGCCCAACCTATTTTCCCTATTTTTAATGAGCATGTAACCAGAAACAAACAATTAGTTTCTTTCTTTTTTGTAATCAAACAATCTCAGATAATTTATCAATGGACAAAGAGGTATGAGTATTCGAATTTTAATGTTCGTATTTCTAAGTTCAGTTGTTGCCAAATATTCACACAAAGGCTTTCTTCAATGTGATGACCACGCCTATTAACACACAAGACGCTTGAACGTTTATATGCCAGGTCGCAATTCAAACACTGGGTAAAAGATGAATTAACCTGATAAGTTAGAATTTTCGTTTAACACATTCAATGATGCATGTTTGTGTCATTAATGCCATTTATACTCGTCATAAGATTTTAATCAGTGGACAGAACATCTATCTTATAACAGGGAGGCTATATAGCATTCCTGCTTATAATAACGTAAACAAATGTTTACCAACCAACCAAGGTTATCAGTCTTTTGTAAAACTGCCTATAATAATTTTCAATGGACCTGTATCAGAAATGAATAAGTACATAATGATGTCACCGAAAAATCAATGAATTTCGTTCACCTGTGCCAGAACTGCTCCTACGTCAATGCTTGTAATCACGTGGGTACCAAAGTCTCGTACGAGTAGCTGACTCTCGTACCGGGCGAGATCAGTCCTGTTCAATGTCAAGTGGGCGGCGATCTTGCGAAGTCTTGCCCTAAAAGCGTCATTCACTGCCGTGTCCGGTTCTAACTTAGCTGTATACTGGACATAACGAGCCTGAAAGAATACAACATAGATAAGAAAAAGACTCCTTAATAAACTTATCCCAAGATCCCTCCTCTAAAAATTCTACCTCAACCATTTTTTTTTTGAAAATACAAAACAAATGGAGAAAAAAAACCCAATCTCCCTGAGAATTCCTTTCGGAACTTAGAGGTAATAATCCATTTATTATCTCTGTCACATGGTTTTTATAGGTCGGGAACCATCCATTCAAACCTTCCAAATAAATTAATATATCCCACAGAATACTTGTCCGCCTTTGAACGGTCTATAGCAAAGCTACACTTGGAAAAGACATAACGTGGTCTTTGTTTACCGGTGGTCTTTATTTTGAAGTCATTTTGGTGATGTTTTTTTAAAGAATGTTCTTTATTAACAGGATGGCCTTTATGCACATTATGGCGATTAGTGATGCGTACTAAACTTATGAATATAGTATATACATGTTACCTACCTGTATACGAATTGTCACCGTTTTATCCATGTACTGTCGTGACTTGACACTTTCGTATTCGTCGGAAAATTTTCCGCTGATTCCGACATGCTTTAGATTCAGTCCGGCGTGAATATTGATACCTCGTGAAAGCGTACTTGTATAATTGTCCCAATGCATTATCAGCTCCGCATAAGTTTCCACATTGCTACTCTTTATGGGTATTGTGTAAAGGCCGTCGGGAATGAGAAATCTTCCGTCGTCGGTGGTTCGGCATCGGGAATAATTTTGACTTATGACCATCCCCATATCCTTATTACGCAAATTATCCCATCCACCGCCGGGCAGAACTTCAAAACGCAATCTTGTATCATTTTTGCCGACGGTGCATCGTCGGGGATCACCAATTGGAAAACTCTCCGTCGGAGATCCCGGTAGATTAACTTGATTAGCTACCGCGAAATATGACAGGCAAAATCCGACAAGTACTAGTACTGTCTGTATTTGTGTCGTAAAAGCCATGTTTTCACCACGCACGCCAGCTCTCGTCTGCTCGCAATTATCACGGGACTATAATTTATTCAGTTTCGACCAGGAAGATTTATACGCAAACCTTAAACGGAAGATTACAAACTGAACGTGATACTTTTTTACTACAGTAACACAAATATGTTTATTGACATTATCAAAAACAAATCACGCAAAATAATTGAGTGATCAACATGATATTAAAAAACTTGTGACAGCATTAAGACGGAAACAAGATTTGAGTGCTAACACCTAAGTACAAATTACTCCCATGAAATGAAACAATGAGTTTCTGAGACCTGAGAAATATAGTTAAAAGATCCATACCCCAAATTGACACAAGGCTGAAACCGTACGAGCCCCGCATTGTCCAAAATTGTTTGTTGACTTTTCATCTTATTATGCCCCCATTGAAGAGAAGGGATATATTGCCTTGAATATGTCGGTCGGTCCGTTCGTAACCAAACCTTGTCTGACCAATAACTAGAGAATGATTTGGTCTAAGCTCTTCAGATTTGGTTGGGAGGTTGGTCATCAGTACGTCAAAGGTCAAGGTCGCAGGGGGCATCAGAGTTTCACAAACACTTACTGTTTATCGTTTTGACTACGCCCGCTCTCACTCTAAAAATAATAACCTAGCAATTTAAGCCACACCCAAAAAAATATGGTTTGCGATTACGTGACTCAAACTATAAACATTGGATAGATAGGTGAGCATTTTTTCTAATTCAGTAAACCTCTCCACAGCAACACCACTTGGGAGTAGCACAATAATGTTGTTGTTGAGAGGTTGTTGCTCCAGAGAGGTTAAAATAATAGTTAAATCATGCAGTGGGAAAAATCATGCTGTTACTGAATGGAGGTTGTTGCTCAAGAGAGGGCGCTCTGGGGATGTTGTACTGTACAATATTAAGAACAAAAATAAAAAACGCTAACATTTTTTATGGGCTGAAACCTTTGAATGAATCGTTCACGTTACTGCAAACCACGCATTTTTTAAGGTTGACATAATGGGAAGTCCTTACCAACCGGAATCGAGGGCTGGAGTTCTTGTTTTACCAGGGTCAAGTTTCTCAGATGGAACCATCGAAAACGTGTACAGAACACCTCACATATTCAGTCCGTTAAGTACTGACCTTTTCCGAAAGCGATAAAAATCACCAAACGCGAAAAACTACTAAATTAAATCATTTTTTTTCATTCCATCAACGTTTCGCCGCATTGGCTTTATCAGGATGAGAACAAATAATCTAATAATTTAATCTAATATTGTTTTACCCTTTTCCGACAAATAACTAGAGAAAATTTGGCCTAAGGTCTTCAAGACTTAATATGGATGTTGGCCATGTACATGATTTTGACATCAGTACGTCAAAGGTCAAGGTCACAGTTACCTTCAACACAAAACTGACCTTAGGTCCACGAATTTGATTGGGAGGTATGTTATCGCATGTAGATGACCCTCAGTGATTTTGAGGTCAGTAGGAGGTCAAAGGTCAATGTCACAGTGACCTTCAACCCAAAAACTTTGCCTGCCAATAACTAGAGATTGATTTGGCCTACGGTCCACAGGTTAAAATGTCTGAAAATATATGTCCCCCAAGGTCACCGTGACTCTTCAGTGTTAAAATCTTGTTTCACTTTTTGTATTAAAATTCTGGAAGACTGTCTTATAGATGCGTAATGGTTCACTACTTCTCAACAATGTCAAATGAGACAACGAAACAATATGCTGGCAAAATATTCTGAAAGTATCGAATTACGATTTTGTTGATTTCGTTTACATGCTGTTTATCATGAAATTTACAATCCGATGGCACCGCTCGGCTTCCATACTAAATATGATGAGTCAGCTTTCTTTGTTATCATGGGCTTTAGCTCATTCCTTGTCATAGTTTAAAATGAAAATCCGTTGGGAATTCCCCTGAATTCTACCGGTTTTTTCCCAGCTCAAATTCCATTAAAGATGGTTTTGACATGTAAAGTATATCGCTTATTAGGCGAATATTTTGATATTGTTTGTTATCTGTGTTTAACATGCATTTCCTTAATGTATTGTTTTAACCGTGATAATGTGAACATTTTGATATATCATTTTTGTCCCAGTGCTTACTGCATACATGTATAGTCCAAGCCTACTTTCAAATAAGATGTATTCTCATTTGAATCAAATCGCGGCCTTGGTCCAGCGGTCAATAGGTTTGATTTGTAACCCGACGATTCAGGTTCGGATCCCGGTCGCAATAGGTCATTATACCCCTTAATACTATTTTTTTAAAAAATGACGATTTTTCTCCATTTTTTTGGAGAGGTTGCCGGATCCTTTTGGGTGGGTATGTTGGTAACTTGGTACTGGTTGAATACAGTCCAGGAAAACTGATTAGGTGAACCGACCGCCGTATATAACTGAAGTATTGTTTAAATACGGCGTTAAACCCACTGAAACGAAATGGAAACACATCGTTTGGGGACTGTAATAGAATATATTATATTAACCGGCCTTATGTTTATATTTTCACATATTAAGTTGGCTGTAAGTTTATCTTAACTAACAGAAGTGTATATACATAATATCGATGGTATAAAACCAGAACCTAGTAACTATCATCCTACTTTGACAAAAATAGGGGTTTTAGATAAATGACGATGTTTTTATCAGCTACATGTTGTGTAAAAAATCTTGATATATGATCAATTGTCGTATCCTAAATATGTAAGTGCATAACACTCGAAAAGTGAGTAATATATCACATGAATCAATTGTACAAATGTTTGTCAAGACGGGGTCATTGAAGCTTATTGACAAATAAAATAGAAATGTACGTGCATAATCTCAATAGGCCGCAATTAAATCATTATTATTTGTTGTTTCATATCATACACACAAAATGTTTACTCGTATTTCTTTGCGATTCACAACCTGTCAATAAGGGCCAAATTTTAGAGACTGATAAGGGTCTTTACAGGAGATGGTCTTTGTTAAGAGGTACTATACCAGTAATCTGCACATAATTCGTATTGAAAGAACTACAATATAACCTCTCCAGAACGGCGCTCTCTTGAGCAACAATCTCCCTTCAACAACATTATTGCACGATTTATTAATCTTACCTCTAATACCTTCTATTCTGTTCTGTTCTTCTGTTCTAAAACAATAACCTCTCAACAACAACATAATTTTGCCACTCCCAAAGGGTGTTGCTTTGGAGAGATTGCACTGTAATGATATTTCTAGTCAGATTGTCTTCAGTTGAATCTATATATAATCTATGTATTTATTTCAACGGTACATCTACTGTTTTACATTTCCACACGTTTTCAAGAGCAAAAATAGCCCAACCTATTTTCCCTATTTTTAATGAGCATGTAACCAGAAACAAACAATTAGTTTCTTTCTTTTTTGTAATCAAACAATCTCAGATAATTTATCAATGGACAAAGAGGTATGAGTATTCGAATTTTAATGTTCGTATTTCTAAGTTCAGTTGTTGCCAAATATTCACACAAAGGCTTTCTTCAATGTGATGACCACGCCTATTAACACACAAGACGCTTGAACGTTTATATGCCAGGTCGCAATTCAAACACTGGGTAAAAGATGAATTAACCTGATAAGTTAGAATTTTCGTTTAACACATTCAATGATGCATGTTTGTGTCATTAATGCCATTTATACTCGTCATAAGATTTTAATCAGTGGACAGAACATCTATCTTATAACAGGGAGGCTATATAGCATTCCTGCTTATAATAACGTAAACAAATGTTTACCAACCAACCAAGGTTATCAGTCTTTTGTAAAACTGCCTATAATAATTTTCAATGGACCTGTATCAGAAATGAATAAGTACATAATGATGTCACCGAAAAATCAATGAATTTCGTTCACCTGTGCCAGAACTGCTCCTACGTCAATGCTTGTAATCACGTGGGTACCAAAGTCTCGTACGAGTAGCTGACTCTCGTACCGGGCGAGATCAGTCCTGTTCAATGTCAAGTGGGCGGCGATCTTGCGAAGTCTTGCCCTAAAAGCGTCATTCACTGCCGTGTCCGGTTCTAACTTAGCTGTATACTGGACATAACGAGCCTGAAAGAATACAACATAGATAAGAAAAAGACTCCTTAATAAACTTATCCCAAGATCCCTCCTCTAAAAATTCTACCTCAACCATTTTTTTTTTGAAAATACAAAACAAATGGAGAAAAAAAACCCAATCTCCCTGAGAATTCCTTTCGGAACTTAGAGGTAATAATCCATTTATTATCTCTGTCACATGGTTTTTATAGGTCGGGAACCATCCATTCAAACCTTCCAAATAAATTAATATATCCCACAGAATACTTGTCCGCCTTTGAACGGTCTATAGCAAAGCTACACTTGGAAAAGACATAACGTGGTCTTTGTTTACCGGTGGTCTTTATTTTGAAGTCATTTTGGTGATGTTTTTTTAAAGAATGTTCTTTATTAACAGGATGGCCTTTATGCACATTATGGCGATTAGTGATGCGTACTAAACTTATGAATATAGTATATACATGTTACCTACCTGTATACGAATTGTCACCGTTTTATCCATGTACTGTCGTGACTTGACACTTTCGTATTCGTCGGAAAATTTTCCGCTGATTCCGACATGCTTTAGATTCAGTCCGGCGTGAATATTGATACCTCGTGAAAGCGTACTTGTATAATTGTCCCAATGCATTATCAGCTCCGCATAAGTTTCCACATTGCTACTCTTTATGGGTATTGTGTAAAGGCCGTCGGGAATGAGAAATCTTCCGTCGTCGGTGGTTCGGCATCGGGAATAATTTTGACTTATGACCATCCCCATATCCTTATTACGCAAATTATCCCATCCACCGCCGGGCAGAACTTCAAAACGCAATCTTGTATCATTTTTGCCGACGGTGCATCGTCGGGGATCACCAATTGGAAAACTCTCCGTCGGAGATCCCGGTAGATTAACTTGATTAGCTACCGCGAAATATGACAGGCAAAATCCGACAAGTACTAGTACTGTCTGTATTTGTGTCGTAAAAGCCATGTTTTCACCACGCACGCCAGCTCTCGTCTGCTCGCAATTATCACGGGACTATAATTTATTCAGTTTCGACCAGGAAGATTTATACGCAAACCTTAAACGGAAGATTACAAACTGAACGTGATACTTTTTTACTACAGTAACACAAATATGTTTATTGACATTATCAAAAACAAATCACGCAAAATAATTGAGTGATCAACATGATATTAAAAAACTTGTGACAGCATTAAGACGGAAACAAGATTTGAGTGCTAACACCTAAGTACAAATTACTCCCATGAAATGAAACAATGAGTTTCTGAGACCTGAGAAATATAGTTAAAAGATCCATACCCCAAATTGACACAAGGCTGAAACCGTACGAGCCCCGCATTGTCCAAAATTGTTTGTTGACTTTTCATCTTATTATGCCCCCATTGAAGAGAAGGGATATATTGCCTTGAATATGTCGGTCGGTCCGTTCGTAACCAAACCTTGTCTGACCAATAACTAGAGAATGATTTGGTCTAAGCTCTTCAGATTTGGTTGGGAGGTTGGTCATCAGTACGTCAAAGGTCAAGGTCGCAGGGGGCATCAGAGTTTCACAAACACTTACTGTTTATCGTTTTGACTACGCCCGCTCTCACTCTAAAAATAATAACCTAGCAATTTAAGCCACACCCAAAAAAATATGGTTTGCGATTACGTGACTCAAACTATAAACATTGGATAGATAGGTGAGCATTTTTTCTAATTCAGTAAACCTCTCCACAGCAACACCACTTGGGAGTAGCACAATAATGTTGTTGTTGAGAGGTTGTTGCTCCAGAGAGGTTAAAATAATAGTTAAATCATGCAGTGGGAAAAATCATGCTGTTACTGAATGGAGGTTGTTGCTCAAGAGAGGGCGCTCTGGGGATGTTGTACTGTACAATATTAAGAACAAAAATAAAAAACGCTAACATTTTTTATGGGCTGAAACCTTTGAATGAATCGTTCACGTTACTGCAAACCACGCATTTTTTAAGGTTGACATAATGGGAAGTCCTTACCAACCGGAATCGAGGGCTGGAGTTCTTGTTTTACCAGGGTCAAGTTTCTCAGATGGAACCATCGAAAACGTGTACAGAACACCTCACATATTCAGTCCGTTAAGTACTGACCTTTTCCGAAAGCGATAAAAATCACCAAACGCGAAAAACTACTAAATTAAATCATTTTTTTTCATTCCATCAACGTTTCGCCGCATTGGCTTTATCAGGATGAGAACAAATAATCTAATAATTTAATCTAATATTGTTTTACCCTTTTCCGACAAATAACTAGAGAAAATTTGGCCTAAGGTCTTCAAGACTTAATATGGATGTTGGCCATGTACATGATTTTGACATCAGTACGTCAAAGGTCAAGGTCACAGTTACCTTCAACACAAAACTGACCTTAGGTCCACGAATTTGATTGGGAGGTATGTTATCGCATGTAGATGACCCTCAGTGATTTTGAGGTCAGTAGGAGGTCAAAGGTCAATGTCACAGTGACCTTCAACCCAAAAACTTTGCCTGCCAATAACTAGAGATTGATTTGGCCTACGGTCCACAGGTTAAAATGTCTGAAAATATATGTCCCCCAAGGTCACCGTGACTCTTCAGTGTTAAAATCTTGTTTCACTTTTTGTATTAAAATTCTGGAAGACTGTCTTATAGATGCGTAATGGTTCACTACTTCTCAACAATGTCAAATGAGACAACGAAACAATATGCTGGCAAAATATTCTGAAAGTATCGAATTACGATTTTGTTGATTTCGTTTACATGCTGTTTATCATGAAATTTACAATCCGATGGCACCGCTCGGCTTCCATACTAAATATGATGAGTCAGCTTTCTTTGTTATCATGGGCTTTAGCTCATTCCTTGTCATAGTTTAAAATGAAAATCCGTTGGGAATTCCCCTGAATTCTACCGGTTTTTTCCCAGCTCAAATTCCATTAAAGATGGTTTTGACATGTAAAGTATATCGCTTATTAGGCGAATATTTTGATATTGTTTGTTATCTGTGTTTAACATGCATTTCCTTAATGTATTGTTTTAACCGTGATAATGTGAACATTTTGATATATCATTTTTGTCCCAGTGCTTACTGCATACATGTATAGTCCAAGCCTACTTTCAAATAAGATGTATTCTCATTTGAATCAAATCGCGGCCTTGGTCCAGCGGTCAATAGGTTTGATTTGTAACCCGACGATTCAGGTTCGGATCCCGGTCGCAATAGGTCATTATACCCCTTAATACTATTTTTTTAAAAAATGACGATTTTTCTCCATTTTTTTGGAGAGGTTGCCGGATCCTTTTGGGTGGGTATGTTGGTAACTTGGTACTGGTTGAATACAGTCCAGGAAAACTGATTAGGTGAACCGACCGCCGTATATAACTGAAGTATTGTTTAAATACGGCGTTAAACCCACTGAAACGAAATGGAAACACATCGTTTGGGGACTGTAATAGAATATATTATATTAACCGGCCTTATGTTTATATTTTCACATATTAAGTTGGCTGTAAGTTTATCTTAACTAACAGAAGTGTATATACATAATATCGATGGTATAAAACCAGAACCTAGTAACTATCATCCTACTTTGACAAAAATAGGGGTTTTAGATAAATGACGATGTTTTTATCAGCTACATGTTGTGTAAAAAATCTTGATATATGATCAATTGTCGTATCCTAAATATGTAAGTGCATAACACTCGAAAAGTGAGTAATATATCACATGAATCAATTGTACAAATGTTTGTCAAGACGGGGTCATTGAAGCTTATTGACAAATAAAATAGAAATGTACGTGCATAATCTCAATAGGCCGCAATTAAATCATTATTATTTGTTGTTTCATATCATACACACAAAATGTTTACTCGTATTTCTTTGCGATTCACAACCTGTCAATAAGGGCCAAATTTTAGAGACTGATAAGGGTCTTTACAGGAGATGGTCTTTGTTAAGAGGTACTATACCAGTAATCTGCACATAATTCGTATTGAAAGAACTACAATATAACCTCTCCAGAACGGCGCTCTCTTGAGCAACAATCTCCCTTCAACAACATTATTGCACGATTTATTAATCTTACCTCTAATACCTTCTATTCTGTTCTGTTCTTCTGTTCTAAAACAATAACCTCTCAACAACAACATAATTTTGCCACTCCCAAAGGGTGTTGCTTTGGAGAGATTGCACTGTAATGATATTTCTAGTCAGATTGTCTCTATTCATGGAATGTGTTAAGAGCCACCTGATTCTAACAGTCACATATAAGCATTAAACAGCACTATTTTTCCACATGCTTATATGTAATGTTAGTTCACAGGTTCAATAATCTGTAAATATTTCGTTTGTAAAAAAACAAATGATATTTACTATCACATTGTCTCTATTTAGGGATGGTCCAAACATCCACCTGTGTTTAACGGTCAAATATAAACAACATGCTTAGACTGGTATATAATGTAGTCAAAATAAACCTCTGAATTAAGGCCAACTATGCATTAAAGTGGTATTACTCTCATTTTGGTGATAGGAGTATTTGTACACAGCTTCAACTGAATTTTAAGTTTAAGATATTTGTACGTTTGAAAATTGTCAAATTTGACAAAAATGTCAATTTTTCGCCAGCATGTTGAAAGTTGTCGTTTCCTAGTGAAAGGGTAAATTAGTACTGTTAGAGTACAGTCCAGGAAAACTGGTTATAAGGTGAACCGGCCTACGTATATAACTGAAATATCGATGAAAAACGGCATTAAACCCACTGATTTGAAAATATAATTAAAGTACTGAAAGTTCTCTTGGAAATTGAACTTACATAGACTTGCATTGCAACATGGAACGGGAACTAGTTTAACAATAACATGGCGGATGTCGAAAAGCGTAGTAATTTGGTCTGCATCGAAATTCATGCGCGGCGAGTGAGTGACGGCTTGGAAACCTGGACGATCGTTCAGTTCCCAAAAATAATCTGTACCTATTAAACATGTTTGACTTAAAATAATAAAATCAGGATCATGTGAGCGATGACTAGAACAAAGTGTTATTTGTTTACAGTACCTATATTCACAGTTGTCAGCGAAACTAGTAGTCGAAGTCTTTGCATGTCATAACACGTGACTAAATCGCACACAAACACTGAGTCATTGACTTTTGTGACACTATAAATTAGTTGACTGTAATAATTATAATGTACAAAAAGTGAATGCCCTGGATATAAACAATCAATGATAATACGCTTCTAGATAGAAGTGACTGAGAAATAAGGTCTATTATTTGCTTGTTTGTATATGTCATATGTTGATGAAAAGTGTAATGGACAAGCTATATATGATGTTCCTAGCTGTTGGTGCTACGTCAAACCACTGAGAGGACTATTCTTGGCTCGCTTAGCAGTATGGTCATTTTTTCTGACGCTAAACGGCTCTTTCAGTTGTCTTCAATGCTAACGTTGACCAATAAAAAACACGATGATGGATACATTAGTTTATCTCAATGTGAGGTACCAGAAAAGGATATTGCTGCTTTCAATCCATCTTATTTTTTGTCTTTTTGGAAACTGAACCATAGTTTAGCTTTCCATAGTCGTCACTCGCTCCTAGCACATGAATTGTGCGAACCAAAGTACTATGTTTTTCTACATTCGCCTTGCAATTGGTAAACTACTAAGTAGTTACCTTTCCATGTTGCAGTGAAAGCCTAAGTAAATTCAGTTTCCCTGTTCACTTTCAGTACTTTGATATCATTTGATTTAACGTCCTACCAACAGCCATGAATGATTATTTGTCCACTTTACAGCTTAAAAGATGGAAGAAGATCCTAGACATACACCTGGGTAGAATCAACCGTCTTCCGTAAGCTAGTTGGACAGTTTCCTGACGTGAGATTCGGTCCCGGCAGGGATTTGGATTCACAGGGGCACGGGGCTAGTGATAATTAATTAGAGACTATAACCACTCGGCCACCGAGTCCACTTAATGTTTTTAGGCATTTCAATGTCATAATTAAAATTTCTAGTAAAGTGGACAGTAATTGTTGTATATCTGAGTAAAAGTTTTAAATTGTTTTCCCAAGTTTGTAAGGATCAGATAAAATCCCAACTTATTCTGTTATTTTCTTCACGTATACAGTCAAATCAGTAGAATGTAATTTTCTTACATAATCTGACAAATACTTCCCTTACTTAGGAAAAAAATATGATTGACACAATAAGTAATGATAAAGGCAAAATATAGGATCCTATAATGTGTTTATTTCGAATACATAGGATCATAGATCCAACAGTACACAGACATAAAACATACATTTGTAGCATCATTATAAACAATAATCACCGAGAATGACCTGTGAACGATCATAATAATAATTATGTGTATGGCCTTATGAACAGTTGGCCTTTATACAGAAGCTAAGTAAAGTCTATTATATCAGCAAGAAGTGTGTGAAGTGGCCTTTATTCACAATGGACCAATAACCTATGCAGATTTGACTGTTAATCTGTTGGGTAGCCTGCAAGATGGACATTGCTTTCTCTTACATGACACACTCATGCCTTAATATGGCGACTGTTCGGTTGTCTGACTTGATATAAATGTATCAATAAAGTTACAACAATGTTAATCATACATATTACTACACTGTATTAAACAAAAGCCGAATGAGGAAATATTTATTGCCTGCGCGCTGTGTTCACTGCATGTAGGTCATCGAGTCAGATCATCACATGAGAATTACTTTTTCCTATTTTAAGATCGTGGGAATTTCCCATTTTATACAATTCAGGTTGATCAAATCTTTAATCTCCGTCTTTTATCATCGCTCCGATGATTGGACCTTATGTTTCCCGGTAATTTATAATGCTGGTAAAAACTATATACATTTTTTTCCTATGACATGAAATAACAGGCAAAAACGTATTTTCCCACACTTAATTAAGGCTAGTTAAAACTTGATGTTGAAAATATCGAAATTGGAAAACAGAAATAATTATGCAAAACATAAACAATGAAATGATATTTTATGGCTTTTCTATGACATCCTTGTTGGTACAACGTACAAGTTGGGATTCTTTAAAATTCTAGTAGCTTACGTACGTGCGTATTTTGAATATTTTTATTATCAATCAAGTAGTCTCCCATTGGTCGATTTGATTCGATCAAGTGGTTTCAAAATGCAACAATTGGTGCAAAAGCCAAGTTGGATTTTGTTCACGGTTGATCAATGCTCCTAAGCATTTATGTCACGTAAATTATATTCTGTTGGCAAAGGATGTGATTTCTGTTCCATCACGAGGTTTAAGACTTTTGTCTGCATCTTATTAGTAAATTGCTTCGTTTTCCCAATCAGAACTCCTCGGCGTTTGTCTAATCCAACGATGTTTCTGTTACTTGTACTCTTTTAATGGGATTTTGATGCCAATTTTATCAATCGCAAACGATAAACACGTTTGGATGTCTGTAATTCTGAGAATGATTCTTGAAAACGAGTATGTACCTTATGTTGAAAAGGTTGTGACCGGAAACCGCATAACCCTACACTTACGTGCGTTTTTCTCTGCTAGTTAGGGAAATGTTTGAGTAGTTACGATTGCGTTTCCGCCCTGTAATTAGACTGAATGAATACTACTTTGTGCCGGTCGCTCGGTGTCTTTGTAAGCGGATTGAACTCGCGGCATAATGGCAACACCCTAGACTACCACTGGGATCAAGAGTAGGTTATCCTGAGTCCCTGGTTAAATCCTGATCATATGGACTATATATAGTACCCTTGCTGCTTAGTTGATTATTATTGTATGTGTACATAAAATATACTACTCAAAATTTGATAAGGATCACTTTTTGTTCTGTATGGCATTATCGTCGAATTTGGATTACATACATAAGAAATGATTTTTTGTTATTTTTAAAGATACCTGCATATCATGAGTGCAACATGTAATCCATGCATTTTAAAAATCAATCGAGCGTAACGAGCGTCGGAATGAGGACAGGGTCAAAATTAGACATTTTATGGGGAATAGAAGCTGTGAAGAAAATGTGCAAAAGTGCCAACTTTTGTGTGTAGTATCGAGACTGATGTCCTCGTGCGTCAAAAACAATCTGACATCGACTCCTCATGCTTGTAATGAGCCGTAGAATGTTAAAATGTGGGATTCGAACCCATTTTTCCGGATCGTTACCAACTGAATGCGATTATTCTGTATGCAATATTATAACAGAATATAGCATAAACAGGGGATAACGGGCTTTTGAGGAGACCAAATCACATCGGATCACATCTTTTGACATCTGTGTGTTGCCAAAGGATCACTTTTCAGACTGTATTATACAATAAGTAAAGTTTACGGCATAGTTACAAAGTCGGTGCTAGGGGTGTGCGTGTTGACCACTCATGAACAGACCCGATCAAACTGGGTATGGATTCAGTGTTGTTATACTGTCTGGTCCTTTGGAATCAAGGAGTATACTCAATATTGGTATAATAGAGTTCAACTTAATCCGATGCTAGGGGGCTTGAGTGGTGTTGCACATTCCATTACCACTCACAGACCTTATCTACCGGGTCTGCTATTATATTTCTTGGTTGTATTCAGAGCTTCCAACGGATGTCCTTTCAGAGTATATAAACTATCGCAACAATAGTCTTTATGTGCTCGTGTAGCGGCCGTAAAAGTCGCCCTGTACTTCAGTGTTGCCGATGCTAGAGGCGTGAGTGGTGTTGCACTTTTCACTAACACTCATGAACAGACCCAAACAAACTGGGTCTGCTAATGTATTTTCTTGGTTACATTCAGTGTTTCCGAAGGATTTCCTTTCATATTATATCGTTACATTTTCGGGTCCTTTTGGATCATGGAGTATACTCAATTGGTAGTATACTCAAGTTCCGCATAAGCCGGTGCTAGGGTCGTGAAAGGTGTTACAGATTTTATTACCACTCATGGACAGACCCTATCAAACTGGGTCTGCTATCATATTTCTTGATTGCATTCTGTGCCTCCAAAGGATCTCATTTCAGCTTATATGCCATCGTAGTGTCTTGTTAGCATCATGTGCTTGCATTATACTGATATACTGTATTTATCAATAGGCCATGCAACTAATAGTGGCAAAACATAACACGTCTAGTGACCGTCTTCATTCTCCAAAAAAAGAGAATTCGTGTAAATCATTTCTACTTATTGTATGGGAGACACTTTTAGCAGACAATGTTTGCCATGAAGTGCTCCACATATACATCATTGAATAAGAAAACGTACGCCTATTGATTCCTCTGCGAGCCTGAATCGAGCACATTCCGAAATTCAAATTCGTTGCATTCGGCAATTTTTTTGCGCATTTTGAATTAAAGCATTTATGCTAATTTGCACATTTTTGTCTGGTTTGTAAGTTTGAAAAAATCGTTCATTTGTGTTAAATGTTATCTGCGTTCTTAAATTGAGGATCACTGAGCTTACTGTAGAATATACCTTCTCGTGAATGAATCTAACAAAAAAAGCTGAGGATTCAACATTTCATTTAATTGAAATTTTAGGAGACAATACAGTTAATTAGAATTACAAAAATTAATTTACTTTAAAAAATAAGTTCAATTTCAATGTTGATGTAGTTATGATATTTCCAAATTTTTTTGTTTTTGTTGTATATCAAAGTACGTGGTGCAATTCCAACATTTGGAATATATTGTTTTGTGGCTCATCCTCCATTTTGACCGGCAAGGTTCACTGTGTCAACGACAGTGATTGGTCATAATAAAATAAAGCCTCAGATTTTATCATAATGAATGTACAGGAAACTATCAAAATAAATATAAAACAATAAAATAGATTTATTTTTTATTGCTGTAACTAAAAAAATCCTGACATGTTAAGGGTCAGATTGTTGTACAAATGTGAATTTACTGTGAATTATAATATTTTTCTTGTTACTTTATTTAAAAAGTATCCATAGCAACTTCTTCATATTTTATATTGTAAAAATAGAAATCAATCAGTAAAAGCAGGTATATTTTATTTTAAATTCGGTTGAGTAGGTAAAAAGTTATAGCCTTTCAAAACTTTGAACTTGATTTTCTCGAAATGTCCAAAATACGACTTACAACATTATGGAATTAGAGCGACGCAGTGTACGAGTCATTTCTCTATGTGTAACATCTTTGAATAAAAGAAAACGACTTGTAATATTGAATTTAATATTTTGTTTTCAACAAAACATGTTTACCAACATGAACCAATGCATGAAGAATGAAATAAAAACACAATTTTGAAATTAAACACAATTTAAAAAATAGCTTGAACAAAATGTTCTGAGTATTTTCATAACCATAACCAAACATTATTGACACACAACGTACACGTTGATATAATGTTACTTTATACTACGCATACAAATCATTACCCATTGTATTTATGTACTCAACAGCGATATAATTCTACCATGGCTTCATTCCAGTACAGGCTATTGTAACATCATTGTCCCGTACCTGGTTCAGAATTGTCCCGTACCTTGTAAACTAGGAATCATTCAAAATCTTGATATAAAATGGCATTATTGTCATGTTGTTTTCAGTAATCAATTTCTATAAGAAATATTGATAAGCTACATTACAACAAAACACACTCTTTTATGTTTTTCCTTTTTTCATATCTATGTTACTTACTATGAAATGCATTTATGCAAATTCACTGTTTCAGAAGCATTTGACATTTTTTTAAAAATTATAATACATTAGATTTCAACTCCTTACCTCAAATTCATAACAACTTCATATAAAGACGCATTCTCGCATTTCTAAATTCTAATTATGTTACAAAATATGCCATTATCATACTGTCCCGTACCTTGTACCTTCAACGTTTTGTGCTTTAAAATTGTTTCTTTTTCTGTGCGTTTTATGTCTCAGCCATCATTGACGTTTCATCATTAACACCAGATGTACGTTTATTTTTTGCTATAGATTTTGGACACAGAATAACTTTAATTACGTGTCCATTATTGAAACAAAATTTTCATTTTGGCTTAGCCATTCAATGGCATTCATGATGCTCAGCAATTTTATTACACCTTTTCCATACATTGCGATTAAGTTTCAATGTCATCTTCGTCAATATTAGTCATTTGCCCAATATAGCATTACGTGTCAATCACCACTACAATGCTATCTTCTACTCAATTCAACCATAGGCAGTTTTTTTATTGGTTTTCGTATTATGTTGTTATTGATATCAGTATAGTTCACTTCAGTTTTCTCATTCACTCGTAAGGAGGTCTGAATCTATATCACTCTGTACTAACTAATTATATGTTGACTTACACGCAAAAGTAGTCTTTTTCACCTCTAGGCCATGCTTCGACTAGATATGTACAATGAATGTTATATCTAAGGTCACATTCATTGTCAAAACATTCACTGCATGCACATGTTGTTTCTCTTGTACCAATAAATCCATTTCCTTCGGACATATGCATGACTATGGACTTTCGTTTTCATCTTGATATGTTTAAAGCTGCCTTCATCTACTCTCTTTGCTGCTTCCATGTATTCCTCTTCATCTTGTTCGACAAACTTGATTGAAATGACAGCCTACACCACCCCAATATTTCGTTATTGGGCCTACACATCAACCTGAGAATTAGGTATTTCTGCTTCTTCAGGAGAAAGTTTACGCAGATTTTTCTTTATGTTTCACAATGTTTCCTGATTAGTATGCGATTGTGTTCTCGTTCTTCTTCAGTAAATTCAGACATAGGAAGCTTGTACGTACTGACTTTCTCTTTCATGTTTAACACCTCCTCTCTTAGCAGAGCATTCTGTCCGTATATATACATATACATGCCTTCAAATGATGTGCCTTTGTGTTTGCCATTCTGAAATACAAAATAAAAATGCAACGATTTTGTTTTATGATTCGTCCTTTCTGCTTACTTTATATGGACAAATACAACTTTCATCCTCCAAATTATGTTCCTTTATCAATAGAAATCTCAAGATTAGGACCATACAAGATCTATTTATGTTTTTCTACATTTAAAATCATCATAAGGAAGCACTGGACAGTGTTTAAAATACATGGCATCAAGAACATAGATATGTTATAGTGCCAACTTATCTATAATAAAAATCTGATTCAAAATTATATTTAGATGAAATATTTCGAAACAGTAAAAATACTTCACATGCAAAATTGACAACTGATAAGGTGATTTTTTTCTTCCAACCATTTGTTGACAACATGTACCAAAAGCGTTTTGATAAGCCAGTTGCAACAAAAATCCTAATTATGCATGCTGTAAAACATTGTGCAAACAAATACAATGTAAGTACAATATCTCAGTATTAGATCATGTTTTAATTTCCTCATTAGCATTCATAATTGCTTACAACCAGGTACAAGCCACTAAAACCAGGTACGTGATGAAACTGAATGCTTCTTTGTCGTATTTGGTTTTTTAGTGCATCACCATTACAAAATATATATTCAAAGATTGTATTTAAATCTTACCTTCATAGAAATCTTGCCAATCATTCAGATGCAGCACTCGTTAAATATGTCGATAAAAAATGTCGTTTTCATCTAATAATGTGCGAGTTCCAAACGAAATGGCGGCAAAAGTTATTTTGAAAACAGGAGCAAGGTTCTTGGCGTCATCTGAGCTAAATTAAAGAAACGAGCGGAAGAAATTATGGACATAACGTTGTAAACACATAATGTTTATCCCGTAACTGTTGTCCAGTACCTGTTCGTTTTTTGTCCATTTTTTATTTTGTTGGTAAATATTTTTCTTCTGCTTTAAATGTTAGATGCTGTTTGACTCTTGATACTTAAAGAAATGTGCCATCTACGGATAGGAATAGACAGTTAACATATAACGGGGACTACAAAATAGAAATATGCATCTAAAGCGTTGAATCGTACCTGGTTTCTTAAAAAATACGCACATAACTTTCAGACAGCATGTCAATTTGAGCATTTATTACGTAATATTTCTCGGTACAATACTTTTTCCGGTGAATAGTTACCATTTATGCGTTTGATCTGTGATTTCAATAGGGTAATGCGACTCATGGTTTAAATGTATATAATATAATAGTGTTAGACTCGTACCTGGTGAATATTTTGAAGACAAGTACAAACACAGTAGCAGTAAATCTTGGGAAGAATCACACTGTTTATTAAATTGACAGGGGCCCGTTAGTGATGTAAGTCGGCCATAATTTCATTTTCTAAAGACATTTATAGGTATGGAAATTATATGGGTTGATAAATGTTATTTTTTGTGAAGACAGGCTGATTTTGGTTCCCTTGGTCCCTTTCATCGTGTGCTATTTCTGCGTGTGATGAGATGAACTCTTTATATTGTGTTCATCTATTGCACATATCGTCACTCTTTACAGAAACACATACATTTGAAAATATTATTACAACTGTTTATACGAAGTTATAAACGCATAAATACTGAAGACAGCATTTGTCGCACTTAAGTGAGAATGAGTGCACAGCGAGTTTCTGAAAATAGAAACAAAGAGAAAGAATGGTTAAATATGGTGTTAACAAATTGGTGTTACTTATTCCAAACAGGTTTAATTACTGTCTGAATGTATAAAAAATATTTGTAAAAAGATGTTTACATGCCTAATCATGCTATATGTTTTTCGTCTATTTCGTAGTGATACCGATACTATTTTTACCTAACAGAGGAATAAATGAGACCTAAAGATGCGTATGCATTTGGTTACATACTGGTCACACCATTTTAACCATTCTTTCTCAAAGGTATTAGAAATACAACTACAGCTAAATTTAATGGTCACAATTCACCGATTGTCTTTAAAATACAGGTTTGACAGTACAATTTGGTATTATTCATGTGTCCAAGAACTCTACATCGATTTGTTTAAGGTCTAATAATCTTGTATATCTGTGTTAATCATATAGAAGTTGTCTCTCAATACATGGTCCCCACAAAATGTAAACTAAAATCTTTTTACTGATAAGTAGGCCTGTTGGAGTCAAATTTCTCCTACCTCAAATTCTCCAAAATAATATACGATTTTAGAAAGCAGAACTGTTGGTGTATCGCCAGTTGTATACAAACGCACCTGTCTTTCATAAATATACGAAATATATTTAAACTGTGCAAAGGAGACACCGAAGGCTGTATTACTGCATACACAGAACATGACCGTAGGAACAGGTGAGGGGGAAGTCTTACCTATAATTTCGGATGCAATGTTAATATTATAATTATATTGAACCAAGAAAATAGCACGTCTATGACGTAAATTATCATTTATCAAAGGTAAAAAGTGTCAGGTCTATGATGCCTGTTTCCACGAACGAATATATCATTTCAAGTTATTGTTAAAAATGAAGTACCATAAATTAACCAGTAGGCCTATCGATCTAGCTATAATTTAGAGGCATGTATATATATATAAGCCCTTAAAGCAAAGTCAAAATTATTGGGGACTTTAGCCCGGTTCCATGGCCAAAACACCGATGTTCGAAAATTTTATCCAAATTGGGGGTGTTATTCAAGGGAGATAAATCGTACTGTTTACAGTGTCAAGGCGTTTTGCAGCACCTTCAGCTTGTTGGTACGCAAATTAAAGTCAATCTTGAGGTTTTCACGTGAGTAAATGTTATTTTATGTTCGGTGTGTTTATACGAAGCATATGTGCAAACTATAATTTGTAAAATTAACCTTAAATGTTAAATTCATGTTGATTTTGATCAGGGATGCTAACCTGTTTTGATGGCGTTTCAAATGAAGTTTATTGCTTCATAAATTAATTCACTGTTTTTCAGTTGAACATGTTTTAAAAGTCAGTGTCCTGATTTTACGTAGACTATCACTACGTTGTTTGGAAACGTTAGGACTAGTTTAACAAAAAATAAAATCTAAAAAATTGGTGACTGATTTTTCGCGCCTAAACTGTGTCGTCCTCTAGTCATTACGCACCGTGGTTGTTTCGTCCCCGTGTCGTTTTGCCATATAGACGTTTATACGTAAAAAATAGCAAAGCAAATATCAAATTACAGTGTTTTAGCATTTTATCAATAAGACACTAAAATAGTGTATTATCAAAAACCTCAGACATTTCAAGGAGACAAGTGTGGATGTTAAGTAAACTGTTGATTAAACAAGGAATATTATTTTCACTGGGGTTTAACTTCCTACCAACATACAGGTTTTCAAGTTTTAATGATTGAGAAGGACTCCTCGCATACACATGTGACCCAAAAAGTGATAGCTTACTTTAACGCCATTTTCACTATATTTGTCCCCCAAACAATTGGCCAGTGTTATACTGTCCTATAGAGGTTCTATATAGTCTATATACAGGAAAACTTTCATTTTTGTTCATCTAGAACGTTGTTTTAGCTTGAAAACGGTATACAACATGCCTATGTACACTTAGAGGTAAGTAATAACTGAATGAAGTGCTCAAAATGGAGCTTTTTTCAGTGGTATGCTGTTTCCATTTAAAATGACTATTTTTTCATTACAAAATAGAATACTTAAGTTTACTAGTATATAAATATATTTCAGCTTCATAATTGCATATAAATGTATGTTGTTATATTGAACATTGTATTGATACATGTGTATACATTTATTAGATATCTTCAACTCACAGATACCTATAGATAATACATATCACTGTATAAACAGTTACTCCAGTCTATATGTTTGAATGACATCAGATTTGGATTCACCACCACACCTTCTTATACAAATCATACCATTGTCTTCATCATAACATATTCCAGTAGGAAACCATACACCATCCTCCTCATTGATCAGTATCTTCTGTTTCTTAAAATCTTCTGATATAACATGTACTGACTTCCTGGAACAAACCAACACAGATCCATCTCTGCAAACAAACATTCCTTGTGGTCTAGTTAGATCTGAGTCTTTGTATGTAGCTTGTACTGTTCCATCCAATGTTGACTTTATAATAGATTTATGTCCATCATCAGACACATAGATACTTTCACCATCATGACTCATTACAACATAAGCCGGCCACTTAAATATACTGTTCCCTGCACTGTCAGTTTGTACAAGTTTTATAACATTACCATGGAAATCTAAAATCTCAACCTTTGGTGGTTCTTCATAAGATACAACAAGTTTATCATCAATGCAGTCAATACCACGACATTCTCCATTTACATCAATAAACTCCTTCTGTGTTAAGTTGTTGTTAAAAACTTCAAGGAACTGGATCTTATGTTTGGATGTAAGTGTGACAGCAAGTGTATTGTGAGTTATTGATGTAATATCCCATGGTTTGCCCATCACTTTGACTGTGGATAATATTTTACCATGTTTGATATCAACAAGCTTGACTGACTTGTTGAACCAATCAATACATGCAATTATATTCTCACATATATTTACCATACCTGTTATATAGCTATTCCTTGTGTCACTGCTATCATCCATACTTATGTCTGTTATATATTTAGGAATCATGTCAACAATATGTTTGTGTTGTTTTTTAGGAGATAATGGTACTTCAGAAAGTCGTAATTTACCTAATAATTTTTCTGTTGACAATTCTTGTATCAGAGAGGCATTCTTCAAGAACTCAACACATTGGATCTGTGCTTCTTTTATAGTTTTCATTTCTTTGTCAAGTGTCACTAACTGTGTATGTGACTCATTTGCCAACACAAACAGATTGGCTGTATTATCCTTGTTTGATGTGAGGCGTTTTTGAAGAGATGTCAGTTTTGTCTGAATAGCCTTCATCTGATCACTGATTTTCTTTGATTCAAGTTGATTAGATTTTGCAATCTTGTCACATTTTGCCAATAATGCACGTTCTGTTTTGTCCAGATATGTATTCACATCTTGTCTATATTGCTTTAAATTCAAAACAGCTTTCTTTATACCCTTATCTGCATCTGTGACAGTTTTTTCTTCTTCTGACATAACTTTGTTGACCTGGGTCTGTAGTTGTTCTAACTTATCAATGATATACTTGTAATGTATACTAGTGTTGTATCCATCAGAAAGTGTTGTTATGTAATCCACATCACAAGTTTTATGGTTAAGAATGATACAGTCACCACAACCTGTAACATCATGTTTCCTACAGTAGAATTTCAGGTTCTCATGTGGATGTTGATCACATGACACTGTACATAATGTAATGTTTGATTTTTTAGGTTTGTTTTTTGGCATCTGCTGTTTATCTATCAATACATGATGTCTACATGGCTTTGGGCGACAATGATGTTTCATACATGTATCACAAAGATATTCATCACAATTTTGACAATATCCTGCAGCTTCAACAAAATGTCCATCTTTTTCACATGGTTCACAATTGTCTTCAAAGTCTTCTGCTGATCCTTTATAAATTGATCCTTGAGGGATTTTATGTTTTGCCATAATTAAACAAGTCAACTAATCCTATCACATATTGTTTCTAATTTTTAAGATTTAGATTATAGGAAAATTATATTTATATTATATTTATGGTCATCCTTATAGTCTAGTTACCACATATTGAACCAGTTTATTATAATATGACACAGTATGAACTCCACTTTGTACTAGTACAGTGCATTTATAGTGATAAAGTATTCCATTTTTATGTACACAAAATTTTACAAGTCACTCGATTTTAAACCATTTTTGTAAATTTTAACTTCCGTATTTAAATCTACATGTCTATTGGTTGAATTCTTCCAAGGATTGTATCACAAATGTTTGTCTGATAAGAGCCTACATTGTAACTCAATCACCCAGTTATATTGATTATTTTTGTTGCACAAGCCTTTTCATAACTGGTTGCGTTTCAGACATGTACATGTCCTTGTGAGATATTTTTGTATTGTAAATTATTGATTTTTAATGACAGGTATAAATCATATACAAGCAGTTTATTGTAAGGGAATGAGTTTATCTAGTGTATAAAACTAGATTTAATCAAGGGAGAAAATGTTGAGATTTTAGTAAACTGAAAACTGACAAGTTACTTCCCCTGATGTATATATTAAAGGCTTTACTCTCTAGTAGTTCAGATAATGCCCATACAGTAAAATAAAAGTGTTAATTACACACTGTGACATTATCTACGTAAATCTGCAAATTCCATTCATTCATTATCATTTGTTTTAGGACAAAGATATTGTGTTTACTCATTCCACGCTGCGAAACTTTATTTACAAAAATATATGAAATAAATTGCCATAAAATTACATGTACTTACAAAATAGTCCACAGAGTTTATTGTAGCTATAAAATGTTAAAATGGTTAAATAAGTATGCTCTAACATTGCTGTTATATTCTATATATTCTATAACCAAGATTTTCATATAATTATATCAAAAATACAAATTCAAGGGCATGTAACTCCAGAGTTTTCAGCCTTTGACAGAGTTAAAAACCCTTGATGCACCATTTCATATACTGATAAACATTTTCTTATATTTTCATAACTCTGCACCAAACTTTTTTTGTAGATATGAGTCAGGTTAATATTTTTGTGAGTACGCCCCTAGCAAAAACCCATTGAGTTTAAAAGAAAATTAAAACAAACTGTACCACATATGGAGCATCTAAGACCCCAAAAAATACTTTGTTTCTAAAAATATTCCCAAATATAACAGACCGGTACGTCGGCAAAACTCTTTTTTAAATACTGTCAAGCCTGTGGACAAGGGTCACTTTTTGGAAAGAATAGTATTTGACCTTTATTGACAGATGGCCTATATTCAAAAACTCATTTAGTTCTAAATGACCATTGATATTTTTAAAAGAATGATATTTATCAACAGGATGGCCTTTATTTGGAGGTGGCCACTAACACAGGTTTGACTGTATATTTATATATCTAAAGTTTTTTATGTAGTCCTATCATTAAATTATGTAAAAATCTCAACAAATAATTTTATTCTTCAGGAAATATGCACCGGCACTAGCAATCCAAAGTGTAGCAGAAAATCACGGAGGTCAACAAGTTCCATAGTTGTTTGGTGACGATCATCAACTTACAAAAGTCGGGGCCATGAATTTGTTTACTTTCTGGATCAATGAACAAGGAGGTATCTATGATTCATACTTGTATGATATATGCATTATATTAAAACTATAGTCGATTTAAAGTTGCATGCTAATGAGGGATTAGTCTCATTCCGATATTTAGGTGTAACAGGTAAACCAGGTACCCGTTATAGATAAGATCGAGAAAAAATAATTACGATTGCCTCAATAGCGTAAAGGTTAGTGCTGATGATTTTGAGATATACATCATTTTAACTATTGGTTCGAACCTAGTTAATGTCATTTTATAACTATATTTTGTATGTTTGTTTTTCTTTTGATTATTTTAAATCCTTTTATTTTGTATTGTTAATTTTTTCATTATTTTTTCATTATTTTATTATATCGTTTCAAAACAATTCAAACATGTAAATTCAACACGCATCATCGCATTCACTCGCCGTTTCTGTCTCCTCGTCACATGAAGTGATTGATAACAGTTCAAACAGTCCATCTCCTTCTCTACTGCATACTGCGTGTATATGTTATAGTACACATTATTGTGTATATGAAACAAGATATTATTTTTGATTTTCAAAATTTGAAGGGTAATTCTTGAAAATCGGAAAGAAATTGCAGTTTCGAATACTATATATGTTAATAAAAAAGAAAAGAAAAAAAGCTATTTGGCAGTTTGAACTAGTGGCCGCTACGAATAAAAACATCATAGCCTTTACCTCTGAGCCATGGTGCGTTACGGTAGTGTTTTGTTTATATATTACAATATAAAGTCATTTCAACCAGTAAATAACCTGATCTACCTTGGAAAAATGTAAATGTTTACAACGGTTCTCATTTAACTTTAAATCGACTGTACACTACATTGGATATCTCTAATTACCAATTAAGATGTATTACTTGAATACAAAATATTTAAGTTTACTTCAACATTCAATTATAGCATCTTCTCAAATTATAAAAAAAAACTTTAAATGGTAATCAAAGTATTTGATTGTTTTATTTTGCCAGATATTCCACAGAAGATCAAGGGAGCCTCCTGCGTCAAATTGAAGAGTGGAAAGCAGAAAGGCTTAAAGCTAGGATCTGTTTCATTCCTAGGTTTGTGATTGACATTTTATAATACTTTTATAAGCATTCTGTGTAGTATTGGAATTTTCATAATAGATCACACCAGTCTCCACACATATATTTCGGGGGGGGGGGGGGGGGGGGTAAGGAAAAGGGGAAGATGCTGTGCACTGGTGAAGGGAGAAAAATTACGTGAAAAATTCAAATTTGGGGAATATTCACAATGCATGTAGCGGAAATACATTTTTATACCCCTGCAAATGAAGTTTTAGAGGGGGTATATTGGAGTCACTCTGTCGGTCGAGCGATCAGTCAGTCTGTCCTATTTCCACATTCCATAAGCGATTGCAATGAAATTGAAGAGTTATGTGCCCTTCAACTTAGCCGTATAGTGTACTATCACACTCTTAGTTTCAGAGCGGCAGCAGGGGTATTAGTTTATTACGGCTCTCCAAAGATTCAAATTTCCACTTTACGAGCGTATAATGAGAATACCCAATTGATCTCACTTTCATGAAAGATATATACAACAATGTATTTTACCTCAGAAAAGAGGAAAACTCTGCCCGATTAAACATTGGACATTTGATTTTTGTCTTTTTTTAATTTTTGAGTTTTCTCCCTTTAGTCACTAATTTATAAATGTTTATCAAAATGTACAGGTCGTTTCCAGTATTCATTATTAAATTTAGGTACTTGGGTATGATTCTTATCACATTCAAACAATTATTCCGCCAATAATAGAACTGTTAGATATAGCTAAGCTTTATACATTTTAACAGGTTAACTTATTTTGACGGATGCATCATTTGCATCATTCAAGAAATAAACACAAATGTATAAGAAATTGTTTATATTAAAATTACAGATAACTGAGCCAAAGGGGTTTGTCACGAAAATAGATCCTAATTTTTTTTTTCATGTAACCCATATAATTATATATATATATGGAAAGTACTTCGACAATTCAAATTTTCCAACGCATGTTATAAACTTCTCATTAGTTAGGATTAGGACACTGAAGGTGCATTGTTTGCAGCATTATAATGTTTCCAGTATGTTGATAACCAGATCCTCTTGTTTGTTTTAACTGTTGTTTAAATACCCTTTTGACAGCCATGGTCATTTCAGAGCTGCTCAGAGAGAGGGGAGATAAGATACAGGAGAACATGACAATTATATCCCTTCTCTGTTTTCAAATAGCTCTTCCTGGTTCTTTATGATGCTTGGTGTGAAGCACTGATACATACCAAACACTTTCCTGTGATTGTCTTCACACAGTACTTGACTTGATAGTTTGGATGGGGAACACTGTAAAAGCATGAAATATAAGGCGGAGCCGAGATTCAAACCAACAACCTTTCGGTTAGTAGTCCAGCAGTAGACCACCTATCCACCCTACTCATGTTTGTAGGACTGGACTGGGGTTATGTCTCTTTAAATAATGACAAACCATCCTAAAAAAGCGCAAACACTGTCCATATATTTCTCAAACACCATGTTTTTTCTGTTGCGCATATCAAAACTGGAAAGTCAGAACACTTCCGGCCTATTGTTGGCCACTGTAATGAAATGTTTGTATGTTGATAACCACATAATGAATATTTCCATTGCTTCACATATAGAGGTTGGACTGACTGGTTTCCAAACATTTTCATTCCTGACAATGAAACCACAATTCTGTGATAAATGTTTGTATGTATGAAGTTTTTTTTTATCATAATAAAGCACTGATAGCCAGGGGACCTCCCCCCCATGAAATATTCTAGTATTTAACCCCAAAAATCTATTTCCCCTATTTGCATCATAGATATTCTCCAGATTTGCTTCTTTCATGTAATTTTCCACTTTTACCTGTGTCCAGCGTCTTCCTCTTTTCCTTAAAAGACCCTGCTTATGACTTCCAGAATTTGGCTCAAAAGCTGACAAATTGTTTTTAGCAAGGAATCTGATGTTCAGTGTTCAATGACTGAAACATTTATGTATACATCATTAAACAACTAATAATTCTTCTTGATAACATCATAATAACAAATGCTACTAGAAATATCTTTGCAAACTTGAAAGCTTGTCACTCTGATTATTTTGCTTCCTATGAACTCAAGGCCCTAAGGTTATAAAACTTGAGAACAGTCTCTGAGCTCAAATCTCAATTCCATTATCAAAGTATTATGGTTGAAGATACAGAGCTGATTAGTGTTAATAAACATATTCAGATCAATTATCCTGTCAGAATAATGAGTCAATACTAAGTCTGATAATAAAAAACTTAGAAATATTGAAAGACAAGTTAGGAGATTTGAACTTGGAGACCGATCCTTGACCCTGTAGAAATTTACTGTCAAAGTTCAGATAAATTATCAATGTCATCGGTTAATGTTTAGACATTTGATATTATGTATGTGTGTTGTTTTCATGAAGTTTATCAATACAGTAAATATATGAAGAGCACAATGCCCCCTCTGTGTGATCTTGACCTTTGACCTACTGACCTGAAAATGCACAGGTCTTGTAGAGGTTATCATGAGGAACCAACATATGAAGTTTGATGATTGTAGGTAGAAGTGTTTTGATTTTATAGGCAAGGTTAAATTCTGGTACAGACAGACAGGCCAACAACATGCCCCTGATCTTAAAATAAAGGGCATATTAAAACACCAAAACATCCAGCTGACTTATGTCTCTAAATTCAACATGATGAATGATGATTCCTGTCCAGTAGATAGATAGATAGATAGATTTATTTCGACATAAAATGAACACATGAGTCAAGATAGTTTGACTAGTTTAAAATCTCCTTCTGATACTGCAACCAATTTTGCCATTTGGCAGTGCAAACTGTAGTGTGTAATTTTCAAGGCATGTTGAATTTTTTTCTTTTTGAATTTATTTATACATTCTTAAAAAAATCTTTTTAAGCTCTGGACATTTGATATTTTCCCTAAATTCATAAAAAAAACTTCAGGGAATTTTTTTTTTTTTTTTTTTTGACATGTATAAAAAAGATCATTGAATTGCATGAGCTGTAGGATAAGATCTTTGGATGCATCCATCAAGGTTATAACCTATTGGTAATAAATTGTAAGGAGAATATGTTTGCTTTGCTATGTTATTGTTTAACCTTTTACCCCTCAACATGCTATTTTTCCCTTTCTAAAAGCCCTCCTTCTTTCCCTTAAAGGTGAAAAAATCACTGATGTTGGCATTACATGACAATTTTGTCTTCTGGTCTGGTGTCATTGTTAACTGAGATGGATTCTGAGCATAGTGTGTGAGATGTAGCTGTCACAGTACTGTTACACAGTCAAACCTGTGAACAAAGGCCACCCATGGGAAAGACAAAATGTGGCCTTTATTGACAGGTGGCCTTTAATTGAAGGCCATTTTGTACTAAATAACGTTTTTTAAAAGAATGGCCCTTATTCACAGGGTGGCCTTGAAGGTGGCCGCTAGCACAGGTTTACTACAGTCCAGCCTCCTACTTCTACCTGATGGTGTAACCTAGTAAATTTAAGGCATAAATACATATTTCTGATAGCGAGTATTGCTTAAGGTTAGACAATGATTTCGTGACAAAGATCTTATACAAGTATGTATTTATTTTTTGTTCATTAAGAATACATTTACACTTAATTCTACATTAAGCACTAGTGTCTGAGAGTAACTTACTAAAACATTCTTTTTTGAGCTAAGAATAAGCATTAATAGCTTCAAAATCATACCATTCATTCCTGGAGTGCCTAATTAGGATTGAAGTTCTCAATAGAGGGTAACTTTAGGTATACAAGCATTAAATAATTCAGCCTTTTAGTACCGGTGTAACAGGCCATTCTTTCCTCCCTGGCCACTTTTTCCCCGTGGAAAAATTGGCCTAGGCCATTTCTCCCCCCTCTAGGCCACTTTTTCCCCCCTGATTTTTTCATTTGTATATCTACATCTTTCTTTTAACATCTGTTTGTTAATATTTCTGAGTTTATACTTCAGTCTTGAATTTATATTCAATTCTGTATGTTCATATTTCTGAGTTTATATTTACTTCTGTATGTTCATATTTCTGAGTTTATATCTACTTCTGTATGTTCAAATTTCTGAGTATGTATTTACTTAAGTATGTTCAAATTTCTGAATTTATATTTACTTTGGTATGTTCAATTTTCTGTGTATGTATTTACTTCTGTATGCTCCTTTTTCTGAGTTTATACTTTCTAAGTTGATACTTACGTCTGTAAGTTCATATTTCTGAGTTAAACTTACGTCTTTATGTTCATATTTCTGAGTTTATATTTGCTTCTGCAGTTCATACTTCTGAGTTTATACTGACTTCTTAATGTTCATATTTATGAGTTTATACTTATGTCTGTAAGTTCATATTTCTGAGTTTATATTTACTTCTGTAAGTTCATATTTCTGAGTTTATATTTACTTCTATAGTACATACTTCTGAGTTTATACTTACTTCTGAAGGTTATTTCTGAGTTTATACTTATGTCTTTATGTTCATATTTATGAGTTTATACTTACGTCTTTATGTTCATATTTCTGAGTTTATATTTACTTCTGTAAGTTCATATTTCTGAGTTTATATTTACTTCTATAGTACATACTTCTGAGTTTATACTTACTTCTGAAGGTTATTTCTGAGTTTATACTTATGTCTTTATGTTCATATTTATGAGTTTATACTTATGTCTTTATGTTCATATTTCTGAGTTTATATTTACTTCTGTAAGTTCATATTTCTGAGTTTATATTTACTTCTATAGTACATACTTCTGAGTTTATACTTACTTCTGAAGGTTATTTATGAGTTTATACTTATGTCTTTATGTTCATATTTCTGATTTTATACTTATGTCTTCATGTTTATATTTCTGAGCTGCAAGAGTGGAAAATGTGACCAAAAATGTAACCAATTAATATAATGGTTAGCTTTATTTCAGAATTTAAGTTAGGGGGAAAATTGGCCATGAGGGTCAAAATTAGCCAATAATGTATAGTATTTCTGAAGACAAGGGGAAAAGTGGCCAAGAGAGAAAAACTAGCCAATAATGTATAGTATTTCTGAAGACAGGGGAAAAGGGGCCAAGAGGGTAAAAATAGCCAAGAATCATAACGCAATACTGTTATTATATGGGGGAAAAAGTGGCCTAGATGGGGAAGAAATGGCCTAGAATCATAATGCAATACTGTTATTAATAGGGGGGAAAAATGGCCTAGATGGGGAAGAAATGGCCAAGAATCATTATTCAATGCTGTTATTAATAGGGGGGAAAAATGGCCTAGATGGGGAAGAAATGGTCTAGAATCATTATTCAATGCTGTTATTAATAGGGGGGAAAATGGCCTAGATGGGGAAGAAATGGCCTAGAATCATAATGCAATACTGTTATTAATAGGGGGGAAAAATGGCCTAGATGGGGAAGAAATGGCCTAGAATCATTATTCAATGCTGTTATCATTAGGGGGAAAAATGGCCTAGATGGGGAAGAAATGGCCTAGAATCATAATGCAATACTGTTATCATTAGGGGGGGGGGGGAGTGGCCAAGGGGGGGGAAGAAATGGCCTAGAATCATAATGCAATAATGTTATTATTAGGGGGAAAAAAGTTGCCCAGGGGGGGGAAGAAATGGCCTAGAATCATAATGCAATAATGTTATTATTAGGGGGAAAAAAGTTGCCCAGGGGGGGAAGAAATGGCCTAGAATCATAATGCAATAATGTTATTATTAGGGGGGAAAAGTTGCCCAGGGGGGGAGAAATGGCCTAGAATCATAATGCAATACTGTTACTATTAGGGGGGGGAAAATTGGCCTAGATGGGGAAGAAATGGCCTAGAATCATAATGCAATACTGTTATTATTAGGGGGAAGAAATGGCCTAGAATCATAATGCAATACTGTTATTAATAGGGGGGAAAAATGGCCTAGATGGGGAAGAAATGGCCTAGAATCATTATTCAATGCTGTTATTAATAGGGGGGAAAAATGGCCTAGATGGGGAAGAAATGGTCTAGAATCATTATTCAATGCTGTTATTAATAGGGGGGAAAAATGGCCTAGATGGGGAAGAAATGGCCTAGAATCATTATTCAATGCTGTTATTAATAGGGGGGAAAAATGGCCTAGATGGGGAAGAAATGGCCTAGAATCATTATTCAATGCTGTTATTAATAGGGGGGAAAAATGGCCTAGATGGGGAAGAAATGGTCTAGAATCATTATTCAATGCTGTTATTAATAGGGGGGAAAAATGGCCTAGATGGGGAAGAAATGGCCTAGAATCATTATTCAATGCTGTTATTAATAGGGGGGAAAAATGGCCTAGATGGGGAAGAAATGGCCTAGAATCATTATTCAATGCTGTTATTAATAGGGGGGGAAAATGGCCTAGATGGGGAAGAAATGGTCTAGAATCATTATTCAATGCTGTTATCATTAGGGGGGAAAAGTGGCCAAGGGGGGGAAGAAATGGCCTAGAATCATAATACAATACTGTTATTATTAGGGGGGAAAAAGTGGCCAAGGGGGGGGAAGAAATGGCCTAGAATCATAATGCAATACTGTTATCATTAGGGGGGGAAAAGTGGCCAAGGGGGGGAAGAAATGGCCTAGAATCATAATGCAATACTGTTATCATTAGGGGGGGAAAAGTGGCCAAGGGGGGGAAGAAATGGCCTAGAATCATAATGCAATAATGTTATTATTAGGGGGGAAAAAGTTGCCCAGGGGGGGGGAAGAAATGGCCTAGAATCATAATGCAATAATATTATTTTTAGCGGGGAAAAAGTTGCCCAGGGGGGGAAGAAATGGCCTAGAATCATAATGCAATAATGTTATTATTAGGGGGGAAAATGTTGCCCAGGGGGGGAAGAAATGGCCTAGAATCATAATGCAATAATGTTATTATTAGGGGGGGGAAAAGTTGCCCAGGGGGGGAAGAAATGGCCTAGAATCATAATGCAATAATGTTATTATTTGGGGGGAAAAAGTTGCCCAGGGGGGGAAGAAATGGCCTAGAATCATAATGCAATAATGTTATTATTAGGGGGAAAAAAGTTGCCCAGGGGCGGGGGGAAGAAATGGCCTAGAATCATAATGCAATACTGTTATTATTAGGGGGGAAAAAGTTGCCCAGGGGGGGAAGAAATGGCCTAGAATCATTATGCAATAATGTTATTATTAGGGGGGAAAAGTTGCCCAGGGGGGGAAGAAATGGCCTAGAATCATAATGCAATAATGTTATTATTAGGGGGGGAAAAGTTGCCCAGGGGGGGAAGAAATGGCCTAGAATCATAATGCAATAATGTTATAATTAGGGGGGAAAAGTTGCCCAGGGGGGGAAGAAATGGCCTAGAATCATAATGCAATAATGTTATTATTAGGGGGGAAAATGTTGCCCAGGGGGGGAAGAAATGGCCTAGAATCATAATGCAATAATGTTATTATTAGGGGGGGGGAAAAGTTGCCCAGGGGGGGAAGAAATGGCCTAGAATCATAATGCAATAATGTTATTATTTGGGGGGAAAAAGTTGCCCAGGGGGGGAAGAAATGGCCTAGAATCATAATGCAATAATGTTATTATTAGGGGGAAAAAAGTTGCCCAGGGGGGGGGGAAGAAATGGCCTAGAATCATAATGCAATACTGTTATTATTAGGGGGGAAAAAGTTGCCCAGGGGGGGAAGAAATGGCCTAGAATCATTATGCAATAATGTTATTATTAGGGGGGAAAAGTTGCCCAGGGGGGGAAGAAATGGCCTAGAATCATTATGCAATAATGTTATTATTAGGGGGGGAAAAGTTGCCCAGGGGGGGAAGAAATGGCCTAGAATCATAATGCAATAATGTTATAATTAGGGGGGAAAAGTTGCCCAGGGGGGGAAGAAATGGCCTAGAATCATAATGCAATAATGTTATTATTAGGGGGGAAAAAGTTGCTCAGGGGGGGGGGGAGAAATGGCCAACCTAATCATCGTACCTGGGAAGAACCAGTACTGGACTCCCCATCCTCCATAAGCAACTGTCTACTTTCTCACATAAAGAGACATGATCGGTAGCTGAGCTGTAACCATATCAGTGAGAGATTACTGTAACAGTGATTTTAAGTCAGCGACCTTAATCACTTGACCACGGAGGCAGCCCATTTTGAATTCAAGTGTTGGTAATTTATGATGGTCATATGTATTGTATTAAGCATTTAGTTTGTAGCAGTATGGTATGTATATGTATAGTATTTGTATGGTATATATAAATTGACTGTATAATATTAACAGCCAGATTAACTCAGTTGGCAGACCATATGACTTGCAAGCAGGAGGTCACAGGTTTGAGCCGCATCGGTTACATTATTTCCCTCATCCTATTAAACTGAAAAATAGACACTTTTAATGATTTTTGCTTATTAAAGTCAAATTATAAAATCATTAATGCAATTTATTAATAAAGCCAAAATTAAAAGTGAATCATCCAAGTCTTTTTTACTAGTGTAAAATGTCATCTTCAGCTTACAGGTGTGAAAATACGCACTAAAATGTTTTTGCGGACTGTGTTGCACTTCAGATAAGCCATGGTATTCAGATTACACAATTTGGACAATCAAGGTTATCTAATATTGAAATACATGGAGAAAAATTTAAGACCAAAAAAAATTCATTTAGGGCAACACCATGTTTTCAGATAATATGTAGTCTAATTATCGGGCTTTCACTGTATTTCTAGTTTTAATCTTTCTTAATTACACATCAAAATGTGTTCAAAATGGTCCAGTGCTTTCCTATCACCCCAAATTGTCAGCCAGTTTTTGCCATGAATTTCATGCTTTTTGAAAAGTGAACACATGTTTGTTAGGAGAACCAGTTTTCTATCAGTTTGTTAGGAGACAGCCACATGGTAGGTTGATTTTACCTCTGTTTAGTTTTCAATCTTTTTTGTATCAAAGCAATAAAATTATTAATTTAGTCAAAAGTATGTGAGTTTAAAACAATTTAATTATGCATTCTTAATTCTGCAAATGAATGTGCATTGCTATTAAATTGTTGGTTTAATTTTCTTCTATTTCATAGTTGTTGAGTTATTTTAATTCAAGGACTAAATTCTTTATTGAATATTTTGTGGTCACATGCAGTTTAATTTAGTTGAATACTTTGATATGATCCATATTATATGTATGTTGTAATATTAACCATGCAATTTTCATGCTTTTTGTCAGCACATGTATATTAAGAGATCGACCCATGAGGTTGCTTCAATGTTATAATGAATATTTACAGGCCCTTAGGAAGCAATAACAGATTGAGGGGGGTGGGGGCTAATTTAAGATTTTGGCTAACAATAGGGGGGAGAATAATAAAGATCTTTTTGATTATCATTACAGCTGAAAATCATTTGGGGGAGAGTTGCCCCCTCCCTAGGCCCTCCCTCCCTGGTTCCTATGGCCATGTAATGTGGTTGAATTATAATCTTTGCTATTAGAAATTGATTTACTGTTTGACTGAAAAACCATCAAATTATTAACATGAAATTTTTACATAGTGATTGACTTGTCTGTTTGATAGTCCGTCCATGTATCTGTATGAGGCTGACTAGACTTGACTGTTTCATCTATCACTGAACCTTGAGTTGACTATGTCCAGATTGGGACTTGTATTAACATAAATGGGTTATTTCTTGATTAACTAGGATTTTAACTGTTACTGTTTCATTTATAGCAGCAACAGTGCATACTAGAATGCTTTTGATATTTATACTGTTATTGCCCTGGACCATTCCAAATTCTCCCATATCATTCAACCTTGAATGGACCTTAACCATTTATTCAATATACACCATTTTTAATTGGGTTATTTCTGGTTTACTAGATTATACCCTTTTCTATACCATCTATGGCAATTTCTTGGTTAACTACATTTTACCGTTACGTCTAGCACTGCGCGTACCTGTACTGATTCTGTTTATTAATCACACTTTTTGGTACATTTATAGGGCAGTTGCTTTAATTTGAAACTCTGCTTCTACTTAATCTGTCTACACACAATTATTTAAAAAATCAAAGCACTGAGAGTACTGTCAGGAACGAAGTTTAAATATGTTAGATAAAACCAACTTTATAAAAAAAGCCTGTCTCTGTTTATTAATCACACTTTTTGGTACATTTATAGGGCAGTTGCTTTTATTTGAAACACGCAAATCATTTAAAAAAACAAAGCACTGAGAGTACTGTCAGGAACGAAGTTTAAATATGTTAGATAAAACCAACTTTAGAAAAATAAAAATTTGACAAACAGTTCACGAAATGTTCATGAGCATATTCATGAATAGTTCATGAATTTATTAATGACATACAAATTAGACACTGGGTTCATGAACTTTTCCTGGTGAATGAAGCTTTATTAATTGTTTATGGACTTTATGGACTTCAGTTGAAGAACAGTTCATGAAACTTAGGTTAATTATTTTCATGAACATTTGATGAACATTGATAAACAATTTGTGAAACTTCATGAACTGGTGATGTTCATGAACAGTTTCATGAACTCCAGTTGATGAGCATCATGAAACTTAGGTTCATGAACTATGGATGAATTATTTTGATGAACCTTGATGAAAAAAATCATAAAAGTATGAATTGTTCAAGAAATTTTCATGAACTGATTATGTTCATGAATAGTTCAATAAACTTCATGAATTGTTCATGGTCCTCAGCTAATGAACAGGTGCATAAACTTTTGATGAATTATTTTGATGAACCTTTGATGAACTTTCATGAAAAATTCATGAAACTTCATCGATTCATGAACAAATTCTCAACAGTCATGACATACAGTAAGAATTTAGTATATATTTACTGCACATTTTGAAAACCCATACAAATTCAGTGCCTACATTGCTTTGATCTGTATACAGTGAACTTTGTATAAACCATCTATTGTACTTTATACTGAACTTCTGCATGTGTTATTATGTATTTTCTCTACACCGAGAGACAATATAGTATTCCAGGCACTACTTTTGTGAATGCAACTGTTTCTAGTAGGTAGTGAATAAAATTTTTGTGTGGATGAACATATATCATAACTGCAAAGTCTGCAATGTACACTTATACAACAAGTGGTACTATTTTTCAATACAGATTTGAGGCGTCACTGTTTTGTAAATACTAAATGTGGTGTATACCTGTAGGAACTTCGTTATATTTAGTCAAGCATGTGTTTGTTGAATGCAGCATCTTAGTTTAAATCTAAACATTTGTTAGCTGGACACAGTGTTTGAATTTTTTACAATTATAGCCTTTAACGGACCAATGTTATCAGTGTTTGCTTTATATCCACAGCTGACAGCAACAAGAATAGAAAGCAATTCTAGGAATGGATCATATGAATGATTATAATTTACTGTTGTGAAGCCTGTGTTTGACAATGAAGACCTGCCCATCAGTCTAAGGTAGGTGTTTTAAAAGTTACATAGTCTAATCATTATCTAATTTTCCATGTTAAAGATTGATTATTTAAGATGTTAAGGCATCTATAAACAAAATATTGACCAAAAAAGTATTATTTAGCATTGTTTAGGGTAGATTGATGGTCTAGTGGTTAAATGGGATGGACTAATAATCGGAAGGTCGCGGCCCTGAAATGACCATATCTGTCACATGGGCTGTTAAACAACAGAAGAACAAACAAGCATAAAGATTTTTAGCAATATTCTGTTTGGTTGTAAACCTGCTTTCAACAGTTTTTCAGTCCTATACCAGTGAGCAGTAAACCTATTTTCCTGCATTCTGCATTAATCCTTACCTTGTTCCCCGCATGCAACAGCAAATTTCTTGACATTACAGTAAAACTCACTTACAGCGAACTCGGTTACAGTGAAAACTCGGTTACAGTGAAACGATTTTTTTGGCCCGGCTGAGGCCTTCTTTATTCTATATAAAAATGTACGGTTACAGTGAACTCGGTTACAGTGAAAACTCAGTTACAGTGAAATGATTTTTTTGGCCCCAGAATCATGTTTTAGAGGAAATATGCTCGGTTACAATGAAACTAAATTTTTTCAAACATCAAAGCAAAAACTTTTATTGACCGTGATAATTACGTATTGGATATTATTTTGACCCGTAGCTTTCCATTGTTATGAAATTCAATAGCGTTTTCACGGATGATAAATACCGATTACCGGAGTGTATCAATTTAAATTATTTTGTTTGAGTAAGTTCTCAATGTTTTCGCGGTCAATTATTTCATGTTTATTGAGTGAAAAGGATTTACAAAACATTGTGCTTCATACTAGCGATATTAAACAGAAGACAATAAAGGATTTCTTTGTGCGTAGTGAAACAAGAGATTAGAAAAACATTTGAATACAAAACATAATAAAACTGAATACTTGACTCACAGTTGTTTATTTATTTATTCAAATTAAATACATTTCTCACAATATCAAATGTAATACACGAATAAAATACATATGCATCAAGGTTTTCTATTCATTTATTGCATGACATATATTTACATAAATCTAGAAGAATTATACCTCCGATACAGGTTATAACGAAGTTCGTTATATGTGAGCAACTTACAGAGAAATTTCACTATAAGCGTGTGCTCGGTTACAATGAAAACTCGGTTACAGCGAAATAATTTTTATACCCCCTGGCATTTCGTTATAAGCGAGTTTTACTGTAGACGATGTTTGTGTGCGTTTCATAAAAATATGCTTGTAAGATTGAAATGTTTTTTTAGTATGGTTGTCAGAACTGGGGGAAAATGGAAAATGAAATCACTCATTTATTTAAGATCTACTTTTCGTCTGTGATATGACTTACCTTCAAACATTTATCTCGACCCTCGGGAATCAAAACAATATGTCACGTGATTATAGACCTTGTTCAGTGTGGATTTCCACCTTCAAAAGAGTGCCATCTTAAACTTTCTTGTAAAATTTACTGCTCATTGACTTTTTATTTATTGTTCATCACCTTCATGGTAAGTTAATTATAATTATTTCTTATAATCTGAATGTAGGCGATTATTGTATTGACTTAAAACTTTATATAAAACAGTCAGTAAAAAGTCATGATTAATATCTATCTGGAAATCTCTGACAGTACTGTACCATATTATAAAACCATCAAGATATTTTTTTTTTAACTTGGAAATAGTTTAGGCCAGAAGCTGACTTGAACCTGGCATTCTATACTGTGTTGCTTATAGCTGAAAATATTCAACCCTTATGTTGTATAGTATGGAAATTGGTTGACAATCAAAATTTTAAGCCAGAAACCAATGGATGTCAACCTAGTATGAACAAAGTCTTAGGAAGTAGCTTTTTGAATTTTTTATCAAAATAAATGTATTTGAAATTATTCCTAGGCAGAAGGATTTTGGAAGTACTTCAGAGCCTTGAGTGCAGACATCGAACAGAATTGAATGCAGGAAAAATATTGACTTTTATCTGTGCAAAGTGGAAACTTGAACACTAGATGGCTACAGAAATCAGTGGTATGTATAAGTTTGATTTTACGTATATAGTATATACACATACAGACTGACAAATACACATCTAGTTGACAAACACACATATCTTCTGACAATCACACATACAGTCTGAGAAACACACACATAGTCTGAGAAACATACATATAGCCTGACAAACATACATACAGTCTGACAAACACACATAGTCTGAGAGACACACATACTGTCTGACAAACAAACATATAGTCTGATAATCACACATACAGTCTGACAATCATACAGTCTGACAAACATACAGTCTGACAAACACACAGTCTGACAAACACATATAGTCTGATAAACACACATATAGTCTGACAAACATACATATAGTCTGACAATGTACATATAGTCTGATAAACACACATATAGTCTGACAAACATACAGTCTGACAAACACACAGTCTGACAAACACATATAGTCTGATAAACAAACATATAGTCTGACAATGTACATATAGTCTGATAAACACACATATAGTCTGACAAACATACATATAGTCTGACAATGTACATATAGTCTGATAAACACACATATAGTCTGACAAACATACAGTCTGACAAACACACAGTCTGACAAACACATATAGTCTGATAAACAAACATATAGTCTGACAATGTACATATAGTCTGATAAACACACATATAGTCTGACAAACATACATATAGTCTGACAATGTACATATAGTCTGATAAACACACATATAGTCTGACAAACAAACATATAGTCTGACAAACATACATATAGTCTGACAATGTACATATAGTCTGATAAACACACATATAGTCTGACAAACAAACATATAGTCTGACAAACACACATATAGTCTGACAAACACACAAAGTCTGACAATTACACATATAGTCTGATAAAAACACATATAGTCTAACAACGTACATATAGTCTGACAATGTACATATAGTCTGATAAACACACACATAGTCTGACAAACACACATATAGTCTGACAACGTACATATAGTCTGACAAACACACATACAGTCTGAGAAACACACACATAGTCTGAGAAACACACATATAGTCTGAGAAACACACATATAGCCTGACAAACATACATAAAGTCTGACAAACACACATATAGTCTGAGAGACATACATACTGTCTGACAAACACACAGTCTGACAAACAAATAGTCTGACAAACACACAGTCTGGCAAACAAACAGTCTGGCAAACACACAGTCTGACAAACGCAGTCTGACAAACATGCATATTATAGTTTGATAACCTCACATCACAGTCTGACAAACACACAGTCTGACAAACTCATATAGTCTGATAAACACACATATAGTCTGACAATGTACATATAGTCTGATAAACACACATATAGTCTGACAACGTACATATAATCTGATAAACACACATATAGTCTGACAAACATACATATAGCCTGACAAACATGCATATTATAGTTTGACAACCTCACATCACAGTCTGACAAACACACAGTCTGACAAACACATATAGTCTGATAAACACTAATTCTCACAAACAAATAGTCTGACAAACACACAGTCTGACAATCATACAGTCTGACAAACATACATATAGTCTGACAAACACACAGTCTGACAAACATACATATAGTCTGACAAACACACAGTCTGACAAACATACATATAGTCTGATAAACACACATATAGTCTGACAAACAAACAAATAGTCTGACAAACACACAGTCTGACAAACATACATATAGTCTGACAAACATAAATATAGTCTGACAATCATACAGTCTGACAAACATACATATAGCCTGACAAACATGCATATTATAGTTTGACAACCTCACATCACAGTCTGACAAACACACAGTCTGACAAACACATATAGTCTGATAAACACTAATTCTCACAAACAAATAGTCTGACAAACACACAGTCTGACAAACACACAGTCTGACAAACACACAATCTGACAAACACACAGTCTGACAAACATACGCACAATCTGACAAACACACAGTCTGACAAACTCACAGTCTGACAAACACATATAGTCTGATAAACACTAATTCTGACAAACAAATAGTCTGACAATCATACAGTCTGACAATCATACAGTCTGACAAACTCACAGTCTGACAAACATACACACAATCTGACAAACACACAGTCTGACAAACACATATAGTCTGATAAACACTAATTCTGACAAACAAATAGTCTGACAATCATACAGTCTGACAATCATACAGTCTGACAAACTCACAGTCTGACAAACATACACACAATCTGGCAAACACACAGTCTGACAAACACACAGTCTGGCAAACACACAGTCTGGCAAACATGCATATTATAGTTTGACAACCTCACATCACAGTCTGACAAACACACAGTCTGACAAACACATAGTCTTACAAACACACAGTCTGACAAACACACAGTCTGACAAACACACAGTCTCACAAACACGCAGTCTCACAAACATGCAGTCTCACAAACATACATTCTCACAAACATGCAGTCTCACAAGACGGTCCTCAAACCAAAAAAGTCTCACAAACACAAAGTCTGACAAACTCACAGTCTCACAAATATATAGTCTCACAAACACACAGTCTCACAAACATACATTCTCACAAACATACAGTCTTAAAGTCAAACATAATGTTTGTTACATTTCGTATGTGTGGTTATGTATGTATGTTACATTTTATGTGTGTGGCTATATATGTTTGTTATGTTTCATATATATGTATGTTACGTAACATTATATATGTGTGGCTATGTATGTATAGCTATATATGAATGAAATGTTTTATATGTGTAGCTATGTATGTAATGGTTTTATATACTAATGTCTGTATGAAGTTACTTCTATTTTATTTTGTAGTTATCTATGAAATTTGTCAGCACAACAATGTGTACATGAATGCTTAGTCAGATACATTTTATGTACTTACTTAGTGATGTAGTTACTTACAATACAGTTGACATATAGTGATTGTCCGTCCGTACTTTGTGTAGCCATATTTGCATCTCTTGCTGTGCTTGATTTATTTACTAGTATATTGAAATTCTTATTCGAATGTTTTCTTAATTTGATTAGGTCCGTGTTACATTCTAACATCTAAATATTGTTATTATTATATTGTAGTACCAAGATGTCTACCTCTGGTGTTGGGATTTGTTCAGCAAGAAGTAATTTTGTGATGAACTTGACTGTGTATACATGTTGATACTTTACCTGTTTATTAAAGCATCTTAGGATCTCACTTTGTCTAGAAGAGTCACGTTTAGGGTAACTTGACAAAATACAGGAAAATATGGTACAATTTATCCCAAAATATTAGAACATACTGCTTAGTCAGGAAATCCTAAACATGACATTTCTTGGATTTGCATTTGTCATATCATGTATGAATAATTTGTATAAATAAAGTTCAAGCTATGCTTTTTTGTTAGCATTTTTTATTCAGAAATTTTGATTTGTCACGGAATAAGAAAACACAAATTTATTTCCAAGAGAAGTTATCACAGTATAATAAGCAAAGAAAAATTATGAAAGTAAATTTTATACACAAAGTTGAAAAACAAAACAAGCAAGCAAAGGATCAAAGTATATATATTGCAGGTAAAGCAAAAAAAAAAAAAAAAAAATGCCCAGCACGGCAAAATTTTCATAAGTACTAAATACTTTACACGCGGAACAAAATGTGTAAGGGTGACCTATTACAATATTTTGATATAATCTGAAAAATCAAGTACATTCAATAAATACATTTTATACATTACAAGAAAGTAAGCAGCAGGAGAAAAAGACCAGAAACACAGCAAAAGTTACTACACAGGGTACAAAATGTGTAAGAGTTACCTATTACTACAATATAGTAAACAATATGATCTGAAATATCAAGTACATATTACAACATGAAAAATGCCCAGAAGCACCGCAAAATTTTTCTTAAGTATATAATGCTTTACACAGAGCACAAAATGTGTAAGAGTTACCTATTACAGCAATATTATTGTTTTATGGTCTGAAAAATGCTCAGAAACATGGCAAAATGTATACATTTAATGTTGTAAGAGTTTACCTATTTCAACAATATTGTTAACATGATCTGAAACATCAAGTACATATTTGAACAAAGAAGATTAAATAATAAAGTGCCCAGTAAAAAAGTGCCATTATAATTAAGTGTCCTACAAGTAAAGTGTCCTATAAGTAAAAAGTGTCCTATAAGTAAAAAGTGTCCTATAAGTAAAGTATCCTATAAGTAAAGTCTCCGTTAAGTCAGGTAGTATGATGGACAAAAATACATTCAAATTTAGAACAATCTCAACATAGGATGTACAAATATACAACCAAATTTAGAACAATCTCAACATAGGATGAACAAATATACAACCAAATTTAGAACAATCTCAACATAGGATGAACAAATATACAACCAAATTTAGAACAATCTCAACATAGGATGAACAAATATATAACCAAATTTAGAACAATCTCAACATAGGATGAACAAATATACAACCAAATTTAGAACAATCTCAACATAGGATGGACAAAAATACATTCAAATTTAGAACTATCTCAACATAGGATGAACAAAAATACATTCAAATTTAGAACAATCTCAACATAGGATGAACAAATATATAACCAAATTGAGAACAATCTCAACATAGGATGAACAAATATACAACCAAATTTAGAACAATCTCAACATAGGATGAACAAATATACAACCAAATTTAGAACAATCTCAACATAGGATGAACAAATATACAACCAAATTTAGAACAATCTCAACATAGGATGAACAAATATACAACCAAATTTAGAACAATCTCAACATAGGATGGACAAAAATACATTCAAATTTAGAACTATCTCAACATAGGATGAACAAAAATACATTCAAATTTAGAACAATCTCAACATAGGATGAACAAATATATAACCAAATTGAGAACAATCTCAACATAGGATGAACAAATATACAACCAAATTGAGAACAATCTCAACATAGGATGAACAAATATACAACCAAATTTAGAACAATCTCAACATAGGATGAACAAATATACAACCAAATTTAGAACAATCTCAACATAGGATGAACAAATATACAACCAAATTGAGAACAATCTCAACATAGGATGAACAAATATACAACCAAATTGAGAACAATCTCAACATAGGATGGACAAAAATACATTCAAATTTAGAGCACTCTCAACATAGGATGAACAAATATACAACCAAATTTAGAACAATCTCAACATATGATGAACAAAAACACAATAAAATTTAGAAAAAATCTCAATATATGATGAACAAAAACACAATAAAATTTAGAAAGAATCTCAATATATGATGAACAATAAAAACTATCAAATTTTGAGCTATCTTGTTGAAACTAAAAAAAAACGCTCAGGGTTCCAGGCGAAATCTCCATAAATCAATAGATAGACTTTACACAGAGCACCAAAATGAGAAAGAGTCGCCACCTAACAGGACTATATCTCATTATCATCATCAATTATCAAGTATAACTAGTACATAAAGAAAATAACAATACAATGTACATTGTTTATATTATATCATTATTCAATATTGATCATCGTCAATTATCTAATATAACAAGTACAGGCATCATAAGAATATCATAATACATTGTTTGTATTATAACATTATCATGGTCGATTAAATGTGAATACAGTAAGAATAACTGAAGAAGAGCATCTACAGTTTTTAATGGACTTTTCACAAACCACCTGATTTGAAAGTCACCCTTGTAATATCTTAATCAGCCATATAATGCAAGACATGTCTAAGTCTATGAAACTATAGGTAGAGTTGGATGCTTACATAGTTACAGTCAACCCAAATTAGTGGCCACCTCCGAATAGAGGCCACCCTGTGAACAAAGACCATTGTTTTAAAATCCATCATAGATTACTGTGGAATCATTAATTTTCGTTGGGTTCAATTTTCGTGGTTTTTACTAAATTGGCTATTTCGTGGGGACATAAAATCGTGGATTTTGATTTTTGAAAGAAATGCCTTATCTCCGCATTTAATTCGTTGGGATTTAATTTCGTGGATGAGTCGACCCACGAAATCCACGAAATTAAATCCCCAACGAAAATAAATGATTCCACAGTATTCAGAACAAAATGACCTCCAAGTAAAGGCCACAAGATGTCTTTCTCAATGGTGACCTTTATTTGCAGGTTTGACTGTATATACAATTAACAAGCCACTAACCCTGTTTTATACACTTTGGCTGAAATTAAAAATATGTTTGTTTGGAGTGCTCCGACTTACTCACGAAAATCCTGGCAAATCAATTTTTTGGGGGATTTTTTTTTACTATTACTATGTAATACCGAAAATCCCTAACTACCCATTGCTAAAATTCTGGGTCGGAGCACTCCAAACAAACTTAATTTTGTTTTCAGTCTTAGTCACATACTTATGTAGTTACATACAATTAACCAGTCATTTACCCTGTTTTATACACTTAGTCAGTGATTGACTATATAACTTGTATATAACTTGCTATTTGACTAATTGTCTTATCTATCGGCATTTTTTACTAGGTTACTAGTCTCTAAACAAACTTAGCCGGCCACTTACCTTATCATAAACACATGGTCAGTGACTCATTGTGTATATAATACCATAAGTGACTGGCTCTAAGTGACCAGCTAAATATGTATATACTTATGTAAGTATCTGACCTAGTAAGTGACAGTGTATATAACTTGGTATAACAGAAGTACATATTCGACAAGTGACAGACCAAATGTATAAGATGTGAGTGCCTGGCTAATTGTATTTACTTAGTGTATATAACTTGGTATGGGACTGGCTAATTGTATGTTAATTAGTGTATATAACTTGGTAGGGGACTGGCTAATTGTATGTTAATTAGTGTATATAACTTGATAGGTGACCGGGTAAATGTATCATGTATGTTAATTAGTGTATAAAACTTGGTAGGGGACTGGCTAATTGTATGTTAATTAGTGTATATAACTTGGTAAGTGATTAGCTAATTGTATGTTAATTAGTGTATATAACTTGGTAAATGTCTGGCGAATGGTATGTTAATTAGTGTATATAACTTGGTAAATGTCTGGCTAATGGTATGTTAATTAGTGCATATAACTTGGTAGGTGACTGGCTGATTGTATGTTAATTAGTGTATATTACTTTGTGACTGGCTAATTGTATGTTAATTAGTGTATATAACTTGGTAGGTGACTAGCTAATTGTATGTTATTTAGTGTATACAACTTGGTACATGTATTATATTTATATTTATTATTATACAGTATATAACTGGGTAAGTGAATAGCTAATTGTATGTTATTTAGTGTATATAACGAGGTAATGCACTTTTCAATGTTTTCCCCCAGAGAGAGACAGTGGCGGGGATACACAGAGAAGTAGGCAGCAAGACATATATATATGACAATATATGAGAATTTGATAAACACCGCCCTCAGATGGAGCGGGAAATAGACTTGGCCCGCATTTTATTGACCGGTGACAGGAATTTAGACAGTCCCCTATTATCATGATGTGTTATTTTTAAGCACCGTATGATGAAACACTACCACATATAGGGATATTTGACATCAAAACAACCATACCCCCAAGAAATAAGACAGGAACATCTTCACATGGGAGGAAAATTTGACAGACAAATTCCACAATGTCCAATTCCCCTATATCATCCCGCTGCCCTCCACCTCCGTGGGGGGATAACATTGATAAGTGCATAAGTGACTTGCTAATTGTATGTTGCTTAATGTACAATGTAATGTATCAATATTTTTAACTATTGGCTATTACATACTGTACTGAAAAAACTGATGACTCTCAGACCAAATACAACCATGATCCTGCTTTTATGAGGATCCATCAACTGACAAATTCTATTTCAAGAACATGTGTATGAATTTAACAAATAAGTGGGCCCTTATTAAACATAATTGAAAGATATGCTTAGTAACAATTTTACAATATAACCTAAACATGTATATGAAACTAGAATTGGAACTTGTGTACATACCCCCAGGAAGACATCCGATCAATACAGAAGCATCATGGGAAAACAGTATCACCTCAGCACCATACAAATGATACATCTAGTAAATGAGCGATATACAAGATCTTTGCATCATGCTACAAATAGAACCAATGTCCAGTGTTCATTAAATGAATATGAACAAGACACAAATATAAAATATAACTTAGTATATCTATTTACAAAAGTGCTTATCAAAGTATTAACAGACAAACTAAGTAAGGACCTGACTAAGTACAGTCAAACCTGTGTTAGTGGTCACCTCTGAATAAAGACCATTCTTTCAAAAACATCAAATGTCTAGAATAATTGACCTCCAAATAAAGGCCACTTGTCAATAAAGCCAACATTTTCTCTTTCCCAAGGCTGGCCTTTCTTCGCAAGTTTGGCTGAATGTAAGTGCCTGACTAAATATGCAACTGACTGACTAAGTATGTATGTGACTAGTGAAGTATGTAAGTACCTGACTAAGTATGCAACTGTATGTAAGAAGCTGACTAAGTATGTAAGAACCTAAGTAAGTTAGTGACTTGTTAAGTATATAAGAGCCAGAACACAGTAAGTAAGTGACTAGCTAAGTGTGACATGAAAGAGCCTGACCCGTTATGTTAGTGACTAGTTAATTATTGATCATTTAGAGCCTGATCAAGCATGTAAGTGACTAGCTAAGTATGTAAGAGTCTGACTAAGTATGTTAGTGACTAGCTAAGTGTGACATGTAAGCGTCTGACTAAGTATGTTAGTGACTAGAAAAATATGTAAGAGCCTGACTAAGTATCTTAGTGACTAGATACGTGTGACATGTAGGAGCCTGACTAGGTATGTAAGAGCCTGACAAAGTATGTAAAAGACAGACTAAGTATGTAAGACCCTGCCTAAGTATGTTAGTGACTAAATAAGTATGTAAGAGCCTGCCTTAGTATGTTAGTGACTAGATAAGTATGTTAGTGACTAGTTAAGTATGTAAGAGTCTGACTAAGTATTTTATTGACTATTTAAGTATATAACGGTCTGACTATTTATGTTGGTAATTAGTTAAGTATGTAAGAGCCTCACTAGGTATGTTAGTGACTTATTAAGTATATAACAGTCTGACTAAGTATGTTAGTGCCTAGTTAAGTATGTTAATGACTAGCTAAGTATGTATTACACAATTAATAATCAAAGTCTTACCTTGAATCAATTAGTTGTCACATATTGCTGACTGTCGCTTTTGGTCTAATTCATATTGTGTTGGTATTTTCTCCACTATCTCCCTGATATAGTCATATGCTTGAAGTATACCGTGATAACAACTTTGATTTAAGACAGTTTCCAATTTTCATGATACCTGTAACAACATAATAATAAAACAATAATTATCTAACTGAATGAAATTGCCCACATAACCATGCCCAAACATTTTTGCATACATAAAAAATAAGGTCCAGGCCCCGGTTTCACAAAATAACTTAAGTTATTACTTATTATTGCACTCAAGTTATGACTTAAGTCTGATAAACGACTCAACTGAGTGAATACATTTTTTTGCGTTTCACGAAAAGACTTAAGTTTTAACTTAGCTGAGTCGAAAGTAACCGCTCAAATCGTACTGTTTTCAATGACGTAAGCTGCCAGATCCGGTAGCTCTTCAGTCCACGCGCCGTTTGAAGGTAAAAAAAATGAAAAGTACGCGAACCGCTGTCAAAACAAACTTAGTTGCTTGTGAAACTATGGAGTCCAAGAACACAATTAAACGGTCGGCTAACTGGGGAGAAGGAGAAAGGCTGTTTGCTGTCCAGTTAATACTGGACAAAACAGAAATTCTACATAATAAATTTAGGGGGGCATCGCAAGGAGCGAAAGAAAAAGAAAGAGTTTGGCATGATATAGCGCAGCAGTTAAATGCGTGAGTATATCATTATCACATAAGCAAAAATGCCATTTATTCATCGTGAAAACGTACTTTATTCCAGACACCCGTTATTTGCTAAAAATGCTAGCGATACGAACTAACGAACAAAATGACTCCCTTATATATAGATACATGTATAATGCCATATTGGCTATGAACTGAATGCTATACATATCGCTATATGTGAGTGTCTGTTGTCTGCAGTAATATTTTTAGTGTATAGCTCATTAAGTTTGATATCATTAAGTTCACGTCCCATGACAGCTGAAAGTGGGTGGGGTATGTTAATTATTAATTTGATGGTATATTTTGATTGAGAGACGAATCATCAAATTTCCCACGGTCAGATGCATATTTAAATAGTGTTTTATCTCTCTTCATAGGGAATAGGCCTTAGTCTGTTGATTTTGGGAATAATTGACGCTAAAATTGCTGATTTGGGGAAATAAAATTGCTGGTGTAAGTTTGGATTTTTGGGAAAACTGCATGATTTTAAAGAAATTTTCAATTTGGAAGAGGTCTTTAATGGGCCTCTGTTATAGCAGGTGAAAAACCACTGTTAAATTAGATTAGGGCCTTTTTCCTAACATTGTGAAGTGGCCTTAGCCCTTCATTTTTGGAAATTCAATCAATTTTGGCCAAATTTTGAGAAGTTCAGACAACCAAGTTAGAGTGATGCTGAACTGAACTGCTTAATGATTTACCAGTAACCTAAATACATTTAATTACATTATTTATTGTTCAATGCTATTGATTTATCTTATTACCTTAAGAATATAAATATCTGATGATTAATTACAGTACATATAGGTCTACAGATATACACACATACTGTATTAATTTATGTTACATATATGAATGCACCTGTTTTAACATATACTTGTTAACAGTGCTATTATTGTATAATTCCATAGGTCTGGACAAGCCTCTTGTCCGAGGACATCCAATGAAATCAAGAAGATGTTTGGTAACATTAAAAGCAGAATCATTAACACACATACTCATAGTGCGATCACAGTCTAGCTTAGCAGTCGGGCAACATTTATTACATAATTTACATAAGTCATTTCCTTGATGAATAAGTCATACCCATAGCTATGAAAAAATTATTTTCACGATACCTGTAACGACATAATAATAAAACAATAATTATTTAACTGAATGAAATCACTTACCATACCAAAACATTTTGTATACCAAAAATAAAGTCCTGGGCTCGAACTCACGAATTTTAGGTATATAGACATAGTGCGATCACAGGCGAGCTAAGCAAACTTGCAACATTTATTATAATATGGAACGTGGTTTGATAGTAAGATTTTTTAAAACCTTGTTAAGCACCAATCTGACTTCGCATCACTAGCGACCTTTTAAAAACTCATTTCATAAAAAAACTTTCAAGCAGCACATAATAGAGGGGAGACTATCTAGACAAGCATACAGTACCTTTCTGCTAAAGAAGCCGTTCTAGACTAACAAAGGGCATACCCAAGTTTTATAAGCCTTATACGGCCTCTTTTCATCAATATTATCATATCATCCGTAAGAGACACGACACAGAAATTACGAAATTCTTAATCCTGCGTATAGAACACACAACGTCATTTTCGCTCTGCAAACAATAGTTCATGACAAATGTGTTTTTGAATCGTTCAAACTTGTGCACAAAATTACTTTTTTTCGAAAGCCAATATATGTTAGACAATTCAACAGTAACTTCCCTGTTATAATTCGTGTTGGTCAGCAATCTCTACCCAGAGTTGTCGTTTTATTATTTTAGCTAGTTAGATCAAATGTATTAAAATTGGAGCATAGCAATTAATAAATACAAAAATTCCAAATTTATTTTAATATCTATTAGCTTTATTGTTCAATTTTATTATGAAATGTGTACATAATACCTTATGCTAGACTTTATTTCATCAAACCAAGGCATTTACCATTGAAGCTCGAAACCTAGACAGACCCGGGCACTGAACAATATAGAAATCAGAACAAGTTATAACCTGATTTATAACAATGTTATGTACACGTACCAATATCGTGTCTTTATTTCTTAAAATAAACAATGAAACAAATCGTTTTCTTTATACATGTATATTTGTTTTCAAGTTTCCAGTGACACTAATCAGTACTCGACACATGTGAACACGTGGTTCTGTTTGGCCTATGTGGGGATTGAACTCACAAACATTTAGAAGACTCTACCACCAAACCACAAAATCTCCATTCACTCGGGTAGTATTGTTCATTCAAATAATAACATATATTCACGTATATGAACAAGGACTGTCCGTAAGACAACATACTCCACTATTCTCAGTGATTGATAATAAACAAACTTTTGACCAATATCTATGTCACAGTATTTTTAAGAGTTAATAAGTACTGTCTGTAAAACAGTGTAACAGACAAAGAAATATTATCCTATAATTTCACATTTTTGCGCTAATGTAGAAGGAATAGGTATTTATAATTTTATGAATAGAAAATAAAAACATATTGTGAAACAGACATATACTAGTAGTAAGCCGAGGACCAAATAATTTGACTAAAATCCAACCAAGAGTTACCTTACTAGTATGTTTGATCACAGGAAATTGAAATGTTATCCATATGGTTTGATACCCCTGGATACGTACATGAAGTTTCAATAAGTTGCAATAATTAAGTGGTTACTGAGATATGTCCATGATATTAGAGTTATCTAACTTGTCTGTCTGATACCCTAGGACACTTAAATGAAGTTTCAAATCAATCCCATAAGTAGTTACTGAGATATGTACATGATAGTAACTTGCATGCAAAACTTTGACCATATGCAACGCCTATGCCGACGCTAAGCCTAAGGCGACTTGCAATAGCTCTCCATATTCTTCGAATAATCGAGCTAAAATATGATTTATTGCAACACCGTCAAAATAAGCAGAATTAATCAGTTTATACACCATCCCAACGAACGAAATACCAAAGGGTCCCATTGTTACTAAAATACAATGCTTTGCATAATGAGACACTTAATTGCAACGTATTTTATCAGACATTAAAAACACCACGTGTACCCATACCTTTATAATATATATCATAGACATAATACCATATTTGGAAGACAAACCGCCGAGTGAATTAAAGCTTATTACAATAAAATAAACTACAAAGAATTTACCTGTTCATATATTTTGTCCTCACACCCAAAATTGACCACATCTTGAAACAAATTCTTATCCGAAATATTCTGTTTTACCGGACAGCTAATGCTAGCGTGTAACTTCGTCGTATAAATGACCAAATTTTACGTGTCACATGACCACATTTTTATCTAAATCTTACAAATTGCCTGATTAACACACTAGTAAGTCATCCAATGGCTGTTTACCCTACAAATGTTGGGGGATTATAGAAAGGACACACGAGAAACTCGTGCAAATGGATGGAATATACCATGGGCGGTACAGGGTACATATTAAGAGAGGCGATGGTCGAATATAACAGGGTGCTGTCTAACTATAATTCTCATGATCATTATCTCGGATATTTCCAACGAGATAAGCTCAATTGAGTCATCTTGTATGTTCCAAACCTCGTCTGTGAATGGTGCGTGTCCGTGAAAAATCGCTCGCTGCGTGTTTTGTCACTGACACGAAGCTGTACGGACACGAACGAATGGAAAAGGTCCTTTATATTTCCACCAGAGTAATATTTCACGTCGCGGACACGGACTAGGTATCACAGACACAGAGCGGCCTTTTGCTTTGAAAGGGCGAAAATCTACGAACCTACAGTCTAGACGATCACTCAGCAACTCTTTTACTTTAAGTGTTGTTTATCCACAAAAACTAGCATGTATTCATTCCGATAAGTTTTTCAGATCTAGAAAATTTGGGCTACAAATCCACCCCTGCAAGTGTTCGTGTATTCTGTTGAAAACTGTTGGCGCGTTAAAATAAACACATTACCAAATTGAGCCTTATTTCAGGAACATTATTAATTAGACGTTTCAAGATGCTCATAAAAGAAATTTTCTCAAACATTCGATGTAGACTTATAATTAAAAAAAATGCATACTACAGTAGCAGCAATGAATTAAAGATGAACTTGTGGTGCCAATTTAGAATACAGTTCAACCTCTCCAGAGGGGCCCTCTTGTCTTGAGCAACAACCTCCCTTCAACAACAGTATGTTTTTTTCTCACTGCATGATTTAAATATCAATTCAACTTCTCTAGAGCAACAACCTCTCATCAACAACATGATTTGCTACTTCCAAAGGTTGATGCTTAAGAGAAGTTGCATTGTAAATAGAATTTAACATTCGATCGTGTTTACATAATGGTATCGAGTTATTAAAATGTTGCAATATCAACGAATTTAAATGAAATTAACAAATTATTATTATTCCGGTAAAAATGTTAAGAAAATAATGAGTGGAATCAAATTTATTGATCCATAGTCATGAAAAATCGCGACATTACGTTTATAGTTATGCCATGCTTGTCTCCACGAAGTATGAACGTACAATTTCAAAGGAAAGCATTGTGCCGTTCCATCACACAGTTCCCAAAGAGGACAATATGTCAACATGGCAACAAGTCAATCAGGGTGGAGGATGAATGGTCTTAGACAGAGCCGAGATTTGAGTTCTGAGTATACACAGTGAATAAGTTTACGTGACGCAGTACGAAAGACCGGTAGTGACATTTCAACTTCAAGATGTCATGTTTTGAAATTGTGAAATCTTGAAGTTGAAATGTCACCACCGGTCTTTCGCACGAAACAAATCTAAATTTGTAACTTTGTTTTTTTTTAACTTTTACAGTATAACTTCACTTAGCGACCATGTAAATATTACAATCATCTTATTCTAATGATCACCGTCTTTTATTGGTTCCTGTTTCTTAACTTGATAATCAAACAACATCACTTTAAATGCAGTTGTTTTCGGGGTTCAAATAGTGGTATTAATACAGATATTTTACAGTTCATGTTATGTTTGTGATCATGATTTGTTCAGTTTGTGAAAAGTTTTATGTGAAGACATTGATGGTATCTTGATAGATATAATGCGAAACCCGATTATTTCAGTTGTTCGATGTTTATGCACATACTTTAGCGCATTATTTCATACCCTGCAAATGCGGCTATATGAATGATCCAGTGCTGATCCAATGGACAGAATTAATTCTATTTTTTATTTGTAAAAGAAAAGAAAAGTTAAAACCTAGTTCTGTCAAATTTGAATTCTTATACATTTGAACTGAACACTATAAAAACTATGAAAGGAAACCTCATCTTTTTTTGTATTATTTCAAGAAAATCTGAATAAAATTACGACTAAAGATTCTTCACTACGACATCATAAATAGAGATCAACATTTATTTTAAAGAGCAAAGTATGAGATAACAGTCTTCGATCAAGTACAGTAAAACCTGTGTTAGCATTTACTCGCAAATAACGGTCACCTGTATATATTGCGACCACTTTAGTACACATTTCTTCCCCCTCTTTGTTCACTTTCTCTCTATTTCACACTTACGATCACAATGAACCAAATAAATCTCTGAAAAAAGGTCAATCATACATTAAGGTCAGGTGACTTCTGTCTCTCTGTTCACCTTGGTTCGCATGTATGATTGTTAGACCTATAGAAACTGGTTTTAGAATGAACAAGCAACTAAAGCAAGTATCTAATGAATTGAAGATGCAGTGTGTTTATTATAAGAAAGAGTAATTTTTATAATTAACAAGTTCGATGTTTGTTTGTTTGTTTGTTTGTTTAGTGTTGTTTTATGGCGCATCAACTACAAATAGTCACCGTATATAGCGCGCAATAAAAATTAAAAAGGGAAGTCAATAGATATAATAAGAATTCAGTCATGTAATGAAATATAGTATTAATGAGAATATAGGGTGATTGACATAAACAGGTTTAAAATCAAAAGGTGATGTCAAAAGTTAAATAAATAGTTAACATTGATAAAAATGAAGTGTCTAAAAAGTATTACAGTCTATTATAAAGTCCTACTTCCGGCTTTAATAAATTGATAATGGTTTCAGGTTTTACAATTTCACAAGTGTGTTCGTGTGTTGAACGCTAAAATGTTTTCTATGAATTGGCTGAAGGTCGATGCAGTCAACAAGAACATGTCTGATAGAATGTGGAGCACCGCATGGAATACATTCTGGCATATCATCTCCAGTGAGAAGCCAAGAATGAGTTAAACGAGAATGACCAATTCTGCATCTTGATAATATTACCTCTTCTCGACTACTGGACCATGGGTGGATTGAGAATGATCATACTCCAACAACTGTAGAAGTATCAAAGTGTTCTAGCGAGCAGTTTTAGTGATATACGAAACGGTAAAATCTACTTAACCTACTTGACTATAATGCTGTCATTCTTCGGCATTGGTGTGTTAATATGGATTTTCAGTATATTCAAAATGCTGAAGGATATGTATGTTCTTATTTGTGCAAGTCAGAACCAGATTATCTAAAATATTCATTAGGTAATTTAATACAATGATCTCAATCTCAATGATAAACCATCTTTACCTAGAAATGTTTTCATTCTACAGATGCTTATCCCTTGAGAAATGTACGAGTTTTGCGCAAGAGTATTTCTGTATATATTACATATGCACAAAATAAAGAAAGGGCCATAATTCTGTCAAAAATGACTGTGATAGCTCTCGATATAGTATATAATGACTTCAATACTCTCCAAGTGATGGCTTACATTAAAGTTTGTACGGACAAAGATGCTGACGACGCAGTGATCACAGCAGCTGGACTTTTTCTTCGAAAATAGCCAAGCTAACAAATATTACCTCCTGAATTTAATTCTTTCTCCAAAATCATTTTTTTAAGTAAAAAAAGTTCATTATTTTGTAGTGTTTTCTGCTCAACCATTTCTATTTCTGCAAGTATTTTCTTCCTTTCTAGGTCATATAGGTCCATCTCTCGGTCATCATGTAATCTTTTAGAAGTTTTCTTCTTGTTGCTCGTCAGAATTGCTTTACCTTTAGGTATGACTATGTGACTTTCAGTTTCTATAAATGTAATAAATCTGTTGAATAAATCGGTAAAAATGTTGTTGTAATTAGATGAGAATGTGAAACAAGAGGGCCATTCATATGGCCCTACATAGCTCACCAGATTTTTCCCCCTACTTGGGCCTATGTAAAATCAACTGACCCTGATGACATCTCTCGTTTGAATGAAAATTTATTTTTTGACACATTAATTATTTTCAGATTTATAACATGATATATGAATACATTGATGACACTGAAATATTTTATAACAATGAATCATGATTATGTTATTTCTGCAGTAAGCTTAAAGGTTTTGTTTCCAATACATACCACACCACTTTGTACAGATTTCATGTCACCACTGCAACCTACCAATGGCACAGGTAACACATCTGTATCCACACAACCAATATTCTGTGCAAAGTTTCATATAAAATACAGCCTGTAAATGATAAATAGTAAAATATGGTGATTTTAAATAGTGTTTTCCACATAAAAAATCATTGACTACATACAATGAACACAAACATAACATTTACTCAAATTTCAATCCCAAATTGGTGGGAAAGAGGCTTTTAATAGATATGGTGCTTTAATAAAAAAATAAATAAAACCCATGATTCAATTATTGAACACACTAATTAATCCAGATTGAAATGAAAATATACATAATTGAAACTTTACAAGTTATTTGCTGAGTTGTGAATGGCCAAAGGCAATGTACTTTGCTATTTGCCAATAAATATTGAACATTTGATCAACCTATTATTTTCCATAAGTAACCAATAACTGCTTTATAATTCATCAATTTAAGTCATAACCATAATCATTACCTATCAATCAGGTTGTTTCCTAGAAAAACATCTTGAATTACTACTGGTTGGACCATACGAACTTCATCTGAAAATGCATGGATGCTGGAGTTATCAGGAAGACCTTAAATATATGGATCACATGCAATATTCTTATAATGAAGTAAATAAAAATGAACATTGTCATTAGTAAGAAAATTTTATCACATATAATGTACAAAAGTACAATTAAGGTCATTTATGCCATACCATTAAGAAACCTAATGCCATCTAACAGCAACTGCATTTCATTTAGGTAACTTACTTAACAAAGAATCTATACCGCTGTCCATCCCCTTCAATTGGCTTTTGTTGTTCGTGGACAAATGGGTAATGATAACATCCTCAGTCGGAGACAGTTTACTCAATGGACCTCCTCCAGTCTTGGTGTTTGAGTCAAACTTGTCTTTGGCTACAATACAACATGTATATAATGAGATATAATGATAATTGATACCTTATACTAAATTGAAGTGAACATACATGTTAGAAAATCAAATAGTAGTACACATTTGATGTGTAAAATAATGCACATAAGTTTACATGTTGCTGTTAACATGTGCATGAACAAACAATTACTTTAACTGATTTATCAATAATGTAAATGGAGTTACCTCTGCTTTTAATGTTACCAAACATCTTCTTGATTTCAATGGCAGTCCTCGGACAAGAGGCTTGTCCAGACCTATGGAAGTATATAATAATAGCACTGTTAACAAGTATATGTTAAAACAGGTGCATTCATATAGGTAACATAAATTAATGCAATATGTGTGTATATCTATAGACCTTTATGTACTGTAATTAATCATTTGATATTTATATTCTTAAGGTAATAAGATTAATCAATAGCATTGAACAATAAATAATGTAATTAAATTTATTTAGGTTACTGGTAAATCATTAAGCAGTTCAGTTCAGCATCACTCTAACTTGGTTGTCTAACCTTCTCAAAATTTGGCCAAAATTGATTGAATTTCCAAAAATGAAGGGCTAAGGCCACTTCACAATGTTAGGAAAAAAGGCCCTGATCTAATTTAACAGTGGTTTTTCACCTGTTATAACAGAGGCCCATTATAAAGACCTCTTCCAAATTGAAAATTTCTTTAAAATCATGCAGTTTTCCCAAAAATCCAAACTTACACCAGCAATTTTATTTCCCCAAATCAGCAATTTTAGCGTCAATTATTCCCAAAATCAACAGACTAAGGCCTATTCCCTATGAAGAGAGATAAAACACCATTTAAATATGCATCTGACCGTGGGAAATTTGATGATTCGTCTCTCAATCAAAATATACCATCAAATTAATAATTAACATACCCCACCCACTTTCAGCTGTCATGGGACGTGAACTTAATGATATCAAACTTAATGAGCTATACACTAAAAATATTACTGCAGACAACAGACACTCACATATAGCGATATGTATAGCATTCAGTTCATAGCCAATATGGCATATTATACATGTATCTATATATAAGGGAGTCATTTTATTCGTTAGTTCGTATCGCTAGCATTTTTAGCAAATAACGGGTGTCTGGAATAAAGTACGTTTTTACGATGAATAAATGGCATTTTTGCTTATGTGATAATGATATATTTAACTGCTGTGCTATATCATTCCAAACTCTATCTTTTTCTTTCGCTCCTTGCGATGCGCCCCTAAATTTATTATGTAGAATTTCTGTTTTGTCCAGTATTAACTGGACAGCAAACAGCCTTTCACCTTCTCCCCAGTTAGCCGACCGTTTAGTTGCGTTCTTGGACTCCATAATTTGACAAGCAGCCGACAACTAAGTTTGTTTTGACAGCGGTTCGCGTACTTTTCATTTTTTTACCTTCAAACGGCGCGTGGACTGAAGAGCTACCGGATCTGGCAGCTTACGTCATTGAAAACAGTACGATTTGAGCGGTTACTTTCATAAGTGTAAAGATATTGAAAATTGATTGAGTAAAACGCGATTTACAATGAGTTAAAGTAGACGCATTTTTTCATTTTTTTCACGGGCCGCGATAATCGGCATTTTAGTTTACACGTCGGTTTAACTCATTGTAAATCGCGTTTTACTCCATCAATTTTCAATATCTTTACACTTATGAAAACTAGATTACAATACCTTTTTAATAATGTAGATTAAAAAAATATATGTTAACAAATAAAAAAGATAAGATGGGGGGCCATGTTTTCCGAACCAAATTTTACGGGCGATAAAAAAATAAATATATGAGTCGAATTCAACTCGCGATAAAAAACGTTTTACTAATTCAAATTTAAGTTTGTTTTCCGTTATGAAAACTAGAGAGCTTAAGGTTTCCAACAGTATTAATCTTAAAAAAATATATTACGAAATAAAAAAGTTAAGATGGGGGGCCATGTTTTCCGAACACCAAATTTTGTGATAAAAAATTAGATTTTTTACCTATCTTCAACCATAAATAAATGCATAAAAACAATACGGATTTCTATATCTAATTACATATTCTAAAACTACAGAACGTTAGCTTTAACATGATACCAACATTACTAATATCCATTAAAAAACAAAAAAGTTGATAGGGGGGGGGCCATGTTTTCCTTTAATTTTACACTAAAATCTAGAGGGGCGCCATGTTTTATACTTCGCCAGCATAATCTCCCTTTATTTCAACCAAAAAGTAGACAATTTTAGGAATTCCCCTAAAATTTCCAATACATTTCACAATAGTTTTTGACTCTATTGCTAAAAACTGTAAATGATAAGTTTAACTGTCTTCAACTGAACAAATTCAGTAAACTAACTTATTCGAGTCGGTTATCTTGCAAACAATATCAGGTATTTATAATGTTATTTTTGTTTGTCATTTTAAATCAGGTTTCGTCCATTTTCTTTCAAATATTTTAAAAGGACTGGTTAAATATATATATTACTGTTCAGGACGGAATCATAATTATTTTTATGTCAATGTACAAATTTTCACATCAATGAGGTATTAACATGCTGAAGAACATATTAACAACTTAGTTTCTCCCTTACGATGCTTTGTGACGCGGATGACAGCGGATAAAAAACTTGTTATTTTCGTTTGCTTTGAATCTCGGCCATTACTCGGTTACGTCCGTAACTGGTCGGAAGATCGGCGATTTGCATAAATGCGTAACGTCATTGAGCGCTATTTTTAGCCAATGTTCGATCAAAACAAATCAACATGTCTGCGACGTGTAAGTGTGATTTTTCTCAATATTATTACAGTTTCGGTAATGCTTAGGCTTGATCGTGATTATTACCTAATGTACAATATATGTCTGCGGTTGTTGTACCAGTTAATTCTGGTTATTTGTCGACGGAGAGCTGACATGGGACATTTTGACTCGCTTGAAATAGGCGCAGTTCTGATGCTTTTATTTCCCAAATTATGTTTTTATAGACCTAACTGTTAATTTACTTTGGTATGTGAATGCCGGTGTATATTTGATTTGTTTAAATTGAAGCAATATGCATGTTATAAGTGTTTACGAGGTTTCAGTCGATCCACGCATCGGTGCTTCGCTCAACAAAACATGCCGAAAAGAACGTGTTCAGTCAGACACCATTGTCTGTAAAGATTATATTCCCTTACATAAGCATGTCAAGACAACGCGATCAACTTCAATTAATAAGCCATGTTACACTGTAATTATAAACAGCGCCCATGAATTTCTTCAGTATGTAAATTTATACAACACAGTAAAAAGTGATGATGTCTGAATGTAGATTCCTTGTGCATTTCATGTTACTAAAAGAGCATAGAACAAGATAGCATTGACAGTAGTCGGTCATCTAGTCCGGTTGAGAGAGGACGTGGGAGGAGAGGTCAGAGGGATAGGGGAGAGTCCACAAGGTCAAGCAGTCTGGACAGAGGCAGGGGCCTTCCTGAACAAGAGTCAGAAGAGTCTATCCTGAAAAGACAGCAGCAAGAAATGAAGGTTTGTGTTTCTGACTTTTCTCAATTACTGGTTTCTGTCTGTAAATTTGATTTATTCTATCTTTTTTTCTACTGAAACAGCAGAAAACAACCATTTAATTATACTAATACTTTCTGTAAATGATCCACCATAGGCATAGACCAAATTTAATTATGATCCAGGTATATATCTGTGCCATCTAAGAATTGACAGTGTTCTTACTGCAGATCATATTCTCAATCTCATGAAAACATATTTTGTGTATACATGCACATTTATTGATATTTTCTGTGCTTATCACCGGTATTTATTTATTATCCATACTGATTTACAAACCACTGATTGTTACATAACATACATGTATGCCAAGCTACTTATACCTGTATACATAATTGTATAGACTTATAATACAGTGCAACCTCCCAAAAGCAACACCTTTTGGGAGTATCAAGTGTGTTGTTACTGAGAAGTTGTCGCTCTAGAGGGGTTAAATTAGTACATGTAGTGATATTATGAAAAAGGAAAAATCAAGAAAAAAAGAGACGTTGATGCTCTGAAGAGGTTGACCTGTATAGGCAATTTGAAATAAATGACATTTTGGGTAAAAAATTTGAATCACTATACATGTTTATACTGTTATGAATATTTGTAATATTGAGTACTTATCATGTTTATTGCATTCACAGGATGAGGTTCACTGAATGGACATGGAGAGTAGTGGGAAACACTGTGTCATCCGATCGAGATGAGCCCTGGAGTAATGCACAGGTTTTATTCCGGCAAGTATTGGCTAGGTAGAAAGAGACAACCAATATAACCATGTGATGATGTGCATGTGTGTAATGTGTGAAGATGTATTGGTTATTTGTGTAAACAGCACATGCATTGATATAATGGACCAATAGAAAATTCAGACACTGACAGTGATTTTTAGCTCACCAGAGCACGAATGTGCTCAAGGTGAGCTTTTGTGATCGCCCTGCGTCCATCGTGCGTCGTTACGTGGCGTCCATGTTTACTTAAAACAACATCTCCTCCTACACCGCTATGCCGATTGCAACCAAACTTTGCTGGAATGATCCTTGGGTGGTCCCCTTTCAAAGTTGTTCAAAAAATTAAATTTCATTAAAAACTGTGGTTGCTATGGCAACAAATAGAAAAAACTAAAAAAATCTTCTTGTCCGAAACCACAGGGCCTAGAGCTGAGATATTTGGTATGTAGCATTGTCTAATGGAACTCTACAAAGTTTGTTCAAATTGTTCCCCTAGGGTCAAAATTGGCTCCGCCCCGGGGGTAACTTGATTTTACATAGACTTATATAGGAAATTTAAAAAATCTTCTTGTCAAAAACTACAATGCCTAGAGCTTTGATATTTGGTGTGTAGCATAGTCTAGTAGACCTCTACCAAGTTTGTTCAAATTATTGCCCTAGGGTTAAAATTGGCCCCGTCCCGGGGGTCACTTGATTTATATAGACTTATATAGGAAAATTTAAAAAATCTTCATCTCCGAAACCACAAGGCCTAGAGCTGAGATATTTGGTGTGTAGCATTATCTAGTGGACCTCTACCAAGTTTGTTCAAATTTTTGCCCTAGGGTCAAAATTGGCCCTGCCCTGGGGTTTATTCTATTTCATATAGGAAAATTTAAAAAATCTTCTCCGAAACCACATGGCCTAGAGGTAAGATATTTGGTATGTAACATTGTCTAGTGGACCTCTACCAAGTTTGTTCAAATTATTGCCCTAGGGTCAAAATTGGCCCCGCCCCTGGGGTCACTTGATTTATATAGACTTATATAGTAAAATTTAAAAAATCTTCTTCTCCGAAACCACAAGGCCTAGAGCTAAGATATTTGGTGTGTAGCATTATCTAGTGGACCTCTACCAAGTTTGTTCAAATTATTGCCCTAGGTTCAAAATTGGCCCTGCCCTGGGGCTTATTCTATTTTATATAGGAAAATTTAAAAAATCTTCTTCTCCGAAACCATAAGGCCTAGAGCTAAGATATTTACTATGTAGCATTGTCTAGTGGACCTCTACCAAGTTTGTTCAAATTTTTACCCTAGGGTCAAAATTGGCCCGGCCCCGGGGGTCACTTGATTTATATAGACTTATATACGAAAATTTAAAAAATCTTCTCCGAAACCACAAGGCCTAGAGCTAAGATATTTGGTATGTAGCATTGTCTAGTAGACCTCTACCAAGTTTGTTCAAATTATTGCCCTAGGGTCAAAATTGGCCCCGTCCCGGGGGTCACTTGATTTATATAGACTTATTTAGGAAAAATTAAAAAATCTCCGAAACAGCAAGGCCTAGAGCTTAGATATTTTGTATGTGGCATTGTCTAGTGGACCTTTACTAAGTTTGTTCAAATTATGGCCCCGGGGTCAAAATTAACCCTGTCCTGGGGTTTATTCTATTTTATATAGGAAAATGTTTTAAAATCTTCTTCTCCGAAACCACAAGGCCTAGAGCTAAGATATTTGGTATCTAGCTTTGTCTAATAGACCTCTTTTAAAAAACGGCCCAGATGGGTCACTTGATCTTACTTGGACTCGTATAGAAAACTTCAACAATGTTAATCTCCAAATGACCTTTTCTCCTGGTGAGCATTTATAGGGCCATCATGGCCCTCTTGTTTAATTTGTAATTGTTTTTCTACCAACTAGAATTTATAATACATACAGTGACATTCTTATAACAGCATTCTTAAACAAAAATGTGAGCAAAATGTGTAAGAAGAATAGATGGCCTCCACTCCAGGCCAAATATATTGGACTGGATTTGAAGTCTGTAAAATCCAGGTGATCTGCAAAGCCAAATGTCTATGGCATAGATAAATCTGGTTTAAAAAATTGTATTGAATTCAAATGATAGAAATTAAAATGATAAATTAAAGTTATGTTGTTTTAATTAACTTATTATGAAATCGGCCCCGGATTATGTTACAAACTTCATACAATCAATCCTCTGAGACAGCATATGTCATTTGAATTGACCATAAACGAATGTAATAATGTACAACATGACATGAGGAATCTTTTTCACTGTATTGAGTAATAGTTCTGAGGTAATACATGCAACGTTTTAGAGCGGGAAAAGAACATTATTTCTGTACATATCAAATCAATAACACTACCACCTCTCAGATTGATTTCTGCAAGACTTATAGTTTGTTTATTTTTAGTTCAGTTGTATGGTGCATCAACAACAAATTGTCATAAGAAATGAAATATAGCAAGCCATAAAAATAAACAACTGTATCGCTCACCTGAGTATCGTAACACTAAGGGATAATATGTCGCCTGCCGTACCAGAGGGGACTATATTGTTTGTCGATGTCAGTCTGTCCATCCGTCCGTCTGTCTGTCTGTCCGAAGTGGTTTCGGGATGATAACTTCAGTAAGGGGAGATGGATTTCAATGATAGTCGGTATATGGATAGCTTAGATGATTACCTAGAGTGAGATTGCACTTGGGGTCAATAGGTCAAATATCTAGGTCACTGTTACTAAAAATAGAAAATTAGTTTCCGGATGATAACTTCAGTTAGGGGTGATGGATTGCAATGGAAGTTGGTGTATGGATAGCTTAGGGGATTGCCTAGAGTGGGATTACACTTAGTGTCAATAGGTCAAATATCTAGGTCACTGAAATTTGGTTTTAGGAAGATTACTTTAGCTGGCTCGCTCATATAGACACAATTATCATCATTAAAAATCTTAGCAGATGCTGCTGTATAAACATAAGCTTACATTCCAATAATGTGTGCTGGCAGTGGACTTGATTTGCATGCAATACTGACTGTAAGCTTGTTTGATCAAGGGAGGTTATTTGTCATGGTTAAAAGTTATCTACCCCAACTGTCAAGTAGTTGTTGAAATCAACCCCCTGGGCAGGGCCAATATTGACCCTGGGGCCATGATTTGCATGAAATTTGTAGAAATCTACGAGACAATGCTACTTACAAAATATCTAAGCTCTAGGCCTTGTGGTTTTTAATTTTCCTATATAAGCCTATGTAAATCAAATGACCCCCGGGACGGGGCCAATTTTGACCCTGCATCCATGATTTGAACAAACTCAGTAGAGATCCACTAGACAATGCTACATACCAAATATCTTAGCACTAGGCCATGTGGTTTTGGACAAGAAGATTTTTTAATTTTCTAATATAATATAGAGTAAACCCAGGGGCGGGGCCATTTTTGACCCCGGGTCATAATTTGAACAAACCTGGTAGAGGTCCACAAGACAATGCTACATACAAATATCTTAAGCTCTAGACCTTGTGGTTTTGGAGAAGAACATATTCCTATATAAGCATATATAAATCAAGTGACCCCCGGGGTGGGGCCTATTTTGACCCTAGGGTAATACTTTGAACAAACTTGGTAGAGCTCCACTAGAAATGCTACACATTTTGGTAGAGCTTCATGCAAGGAACACACCTGTGAAGTTTGGTTGAAATTGACCATGTTGTTTAGGAGGAGATGTTGTTTAAAGAAATTGTTGACAACAGACGGACGATGACGGGCATAACTCAATCCTAAATACTCTCTTGGCACTCTGTGCCAGGTAAGCTAAAAATGGAAATCAATAGACATAATTCATGTAATATAATAATGCATAAATGAGAACGAAGGGTGACTGACATGAACAGTTTTAAAACTGATAGGTGATAAAATAATTTACTGAATAGACTAGTTAGCATAAATAAGATGAAGTGTATAAAAAAGTATTACAGTCTATTGTAAGTCCTACTTTCTAAAAATAATTGACAGTTTCAGGTTTGACAGTATTAAAAAGTGTGTTCATGTTTTCAACATTAAAATGTTTTGTACGGATTAGGCCATTCATTTACAGCGAGATTTCTGTTCTTCATCTGTGTTGCTTTAGGAAATATTAGAGCAAGATGCTTTTATAGCCTCCTAGGATCACCTTCCTCTAGCTAAGGCTTGAACATGCCAACACCACCCTCCAGTCTCACACACAGAGCATTTTTCACCACATTATATGTCTTTGTTTCCATCACTGGGTATACAGACCACCTCCTACTCTTCTTGTTCCACACACGCTACAGTCTGAAACACAATTCTACACTAAACTTTATCCACAGGATTTTACCCTCTTACCAATCCTGTATTGTAGACAAAATAAATGTTTATCATTGTAAAAAATCCCTTCTACAGTGCATGTGATACTGCCCATTTTCACAAACCAGTAACTGATGGGTGCCGTGTGACACATTTTAAAAAAGTTCATTTTCAAACATTTTTGGATGGCCAGTCACAAAAAGTTATAACACCGATTCATTTCAAATTACTGTCTGAGTTGCCAATATTTTAGGTGACTGTACTAAGTTGCCCACAACATCTATCATAGCATCAACATCAGCATGCTGTCAGTTTTAATAACAGCCAGGAGTTCATATCTTATGTGACATTAAGATTACATTTGTCCCCCAGAAGAAGTAGTCAATTATTAAGAAACACCAAATATCTCATTTGCCAAATATTCGTTTGAAGGTTATTACAGGATGCGAATGCAGTCTTTGGAAATTGAACAGGAGACATTGCCACTAAGTGAGCATCCCCCCCTACAAAGCAATCAAATTTTCATACAGACATAAATATGTACCTAATTGATCCATCTTTGTTGAGCACTTTTGCTCTGTCAGCATGCGTGTTGTTGTCCAAGGCTGCTAATAGGTTTCTAACTCAGTAAATGGGAGATGTGTTTGAAAACCTCTGGGCGCAATGCATCAGGATGTGCTGGTGAAATCCTTCAAGATTTGCTGTACTCCTATATGAATTATTAGTACATTTTTGTATCTTTTACAGCCACGAGCATAAAAGAATGTGCTAAAATTAGCACATGAGTTATTCTTATATGTAATTCTCAAAATGATTCAGCTGACAGTTTACTGGTTATACCAACAGGTAGAATAATTAAGAAATGGAAAATATGTTGTTTATGTAAAACTTGTTGTAAAATGTGGAAATTTACAGATAGTATTTCCATAGAAATAAGTAAACACATACAATGAGGGACAGAAGAAACAATATCAACATTTTCCAATGAGAGCATTCAAAATTTACCAAAATCAACAACTTTTATAGAACTAACAGTCTGACAGTGCATTTAAATATCTTTGTTTCTTTTCTCGCTGATGCGATTATAAAAAATATAAATTTTAGTGTTAACAAGAAGTATTCATTGTTCACCTAAAATGTAGGAAGTAATGGACTTTCTTCAGCAATTGTTTATCTTAGACAACACAAGCGAGATCCTTCAGGGCCTGCTTGTGCTGAGAAACAGAAATCCAAGATTTGGTCTGGTCTTACTCAGACAATGGTCCATGTAGGCACTGGTAAATTCTATCATCCCCGTGAGCCAGAATCCACTCATGCACATTCACAATGTGGTGGAGGACACTTCTCCATAGTCCCTAAGGAATAAAGCAACAATTTTTTCTCTTACACAGAATTAAGACATGATAACCAAAACAATTTGCCTGTCCTAATGACGCATTAACTAGAGCAGGATATTTCTGGTTTTGAGTCAGTTGGTGCGATGTGTAGGCTATTGTTGCCTCTAAACATTTGTTCATGAAGTACGCATGAGCAGGCAGTTGGTGCGTAATGTAACACAGTCAAATCACAACAAATGATTTATTTTCTTCTCATAATGGCATTGAATCCAACAAACAAAGCAACTTGTTTAGACTAGGTCATGAAGAAGTAACATAATTAAAATTGTCATATTTTAAACCTTTCTGAAACATATACAATAGCCCAAGTTTAAACAAACCTTATTTAAAAAGTTGTAGGAGATGACATCACAATATTGTGTTCTAACCAACTGATTCATCTGATTCATAACAACTTAGTCTTTTCTGGATAACAATTTAAAAGCAATGAACAAATGCATAAATATGTCTTTCCACAAACTGACCATATGTTTCCCTATCTTGCATGTGAACCAGAAATGATTAACACTATCTTTACACCATTGATGCAAAATGCTTTTGCTTTTTCGCTGTGCAATCTAGTAAGAACAACATATGAGTACTTGAGTTCTACAATGAAGGAAAAACATACATTTATCTCACAGCCATTATTAGCAAAATTTATTTTAGTAAACATGATTCTGTTCTACTGGAATGTTCAAAATCAATTAATTTTCTAAATTCTTATCCAAACAATATAGGTATGTTTTACAGCAATTTACCTTGGTTCTTAGCAGCAAGCCAAATGTCATAGGAATGTTTTGTTTGGATGGTTTTTTCCTGAAAGAACAAATTTACAATACAAATAATCAATTAATATGTATCTGTTCTGTTGGATTTACATCCAACCAACAATCTTTTAGAATACAGAGACGGTTTCCAACTTCCAACATGTTTCAGTACTGGTTGTCTCCACTGTATATCACGCCTCGAACACTGATGTGATACAACACCCAGTTTCAATATCCTGACACTGGGCCAAGCAATCCTGGAATGACCCTTATATGCCAAGCACCATCTTAGGGTGATTAACCAGAATCATTTTAACAATTTTGGTATGTCGCAGCCAATGATCAAACTCACAAACTCAAACTCCAAAGGTGAACGTTATACAAACTGAGCTACCAGGGAAGGTTATAAGTACAGATTGTGTGTGACAGGTACAAGTCATTCTCAGGCACACATTCAGACACAAAATGTGTCTGTGGTCATACCTATCTGATTCAAATATTATAATCAAGGAATTTTGAAGGAACAATTGAAAGGAAACTCCATCAATACCTACCTATAAATACAATATACAAAATTCGACTTGTAAAGTAAAATATGGAATGAAGCAATTTTTTGTGAGATATGGACTGTACAAGTGTTGCAGTGCATGTTTCGGTGGTGGTGGCGGAGTAAATGTAATATGTACATGAATGATTTATTTACGCAGAGTAAATACCAGGTAGCTTTTTTCAAAAAGAAGAAAGACATCCTTTAGAATTTTTTTCAATGCATACAAATATAAATGACTACAGTGATTATCAAACTAAATTTATGCCTTTACAGACCAACCATAGTTAGATGATAAAATATCCTAACTAATAGTTCTAAAGAATTTATGGTTGAAACCAATTTAGCTGACTCCAAATACAGTACAGTGAGTTAATGTGTGGTCACTTCAAATTCAAGAGACAGATTACAACACTGTTTACTACACATTCTGTAATTTCACTGACTGTGCATGAAAGCAAATGATTCTCCCTTTCACCAAGATAAAACATTATGCTAAAAATTATTTTACAAAAATCTATAATACATAGTATAATAAGGTTTTAAATAATATTATTGTAGTAACTTACTCTGAAGGATCAATGAAGGATGATAATAGTTTTTTCATCAAATGAGGTCTGGAAGTCTTTCCATCTTCTCTACTGGATTCTTGTTTTCTAGAGAAAGTGGAACAACAGTTCAGTTAAAATATGAAAGGCTTAAGTGCCATGATACTAACACACAAGATAAGTAAATGTTTATATATACAGGAAATTATTCATAATACTTCATACAACTTGTGCAAAAACATAGCAACTCAACAGAAAGTCAGTTGTTTAATTACCATGCGAAAACAGGAAGTATGCTGACATATGACCGTTCTTACAAATAAATGTGTTTGCCATAACACTATCTATTGACCAAAAAGGCCAATAACAATCTTACTGGCCTCTTAGGATGTTTTGGAATCAAAAACAGCATTCTGACATGTACTTTGGGTTATGTATAAAAAATAAATTGTTAAAAAAATTCCTACCTACCTACCAACTAAAAGTTTTCTGGTAACAGCAAACAAACATTTTTAAGGCCGTCTAATGTACAATAAAGTTCTTATTCCTATCCTTTCACAGTGACTACAATTTATTTTTGCCAATGAAAAATCACCAAAGTAGACATACTCACTCAGTTTTGTTATCTCCAGAGGAGTCCATTTCTTCCAATCCTGATGTTAAATCAAGATGTACATGTCTGCAATACAAAAATTTTGTGTTGTTATTTTTTGTTTACTGTTGTTCTTATGAACACCTTCCACCAAAATGCCATCTCAAGGGATTCAAGCCTAACCATAGACTGTAACTTAATCTTTACAAGAATTTTCACATCTTGTCATTAACACTATCTTGATTTAAAATTTATGTTCCACTCACTATTTTGCTTTGAACAGCTTTTAAAACACTGTGTTGCACAACTGAAAGGTGAGCGAAATGATGGATGGGTGGATTGTAAAATTATTAGTCACAAAAATTATTGTTAATTGTGAAGTATTTACATTTACCAAAGGAATGAAAAAAGAACAATGACACCCACTAAAAATGCAAAGTGGATATTAATTTCCTCTTATTGCGTTGAGTAATCTTGCCATTTAACTTATCGACCTCACTTTCAATAGCGGTCGTCCACATAGACAAAATTGTAGGTTATATTGGTATGACATGAGTTTTTTGTTGAACATCACTGAGACTTTTACATACTAGAGATCATATAAATCATAGTACATAGTGACTACATGTGATGATCAGCCTCCTTACCTGACCAGAGGCTTGTCTCATCACATAGGGACCAGAATTTGCAAAGATGCAATTATTTTCTGAAAATCAAATTCATTTCACTTTACCATCATGAATTCTTTATTAGAAGTTATGTAGGATTTATTTCACATCTATGGCATTGTATAGTAACTGAACAAAATAATAGAGAAACTAAATGATAAAACAGTACCTGCCACCATGCATTTCCATCTCTAAAACTGACACACTAGATACTGAATGGGTGCTCACAACATCCCTCAACTGTCAGGGGTGGAGGTCAGTCTTTATGGTCCAGGTATCTCAGCAGCAAGAATATGATGGTACCTAAAATAATGCATACAATATTACTCTTCAGCACATGAACATAATTATATCGTTTTTAAATTAATGAAAACTTTAGAAAACATTAATGGTTTGGAGCATCAAGTCTATTGACTAATTAGAAGAAACATATGAACATTACAGTCAGACTCAGAGGAAAGAAGATGAAATAGCTTAGATTTATATTGCATTTACAAATTTGTATTAAAATAAAATCAGCCTTCTCAATCAAATCTCATTACAACGTTAAGACTTGAACCAGATGGATGATTTCCTTCCTGTCTATCATTATCTTTGTGTGTTTTTCGTGAATTGCACCAGATCAAGGACTTATATACATACATGTATGTATATAAGTCCTTGACCAGATTAAATATAACTTCAATGTTTGTATTACATTTGTATTTGTTTAACGCCTTAATGAAGAAGTCAGATCTGTTGTGCATTGTCAAAATAATTGGATAGATATCACAAAGTGATGTAAGGCGCATAGCTGGACTTTATATTCTTGAACTCCTTGGATTTAATTTGAAATGAAAAAGAAATTTAAAACGGCCAAGTTATAATGCTTATATTATAAGTTATAATCTATATATGTTCCTTTAATTAAGTTTAATGCCAAATTAACCCCTCACCGGGATGTCAGCTTAAAAATCAAGACAGAGACCTACGACATGTTCACAAAATCTTTAATTGTACAGTCAGTCTTTAAGTTTTTATTCTTTAAAAGAAAACAACCTGTGTGCATGATTCCAAGCCTTGTTTAATACAGTTTTCGCAGGAGACTGGTCAAAAAGTTTAGACTCTGGGATTGGATGTAGTCCAACTAATTAGACTGCTTTGTGACGGCGAGACATTTTTCGACTTGGCTCCGTCCGGCACAGTCTAACATAGTCCAACTAATTAGACTGCTTTGTGACGGCGAGACATTTTTCGACTTGGCTCCGTCCCACACAGTCTAACAAAGATCTGCATATTTGTGTGCGGAAAATCCCCAATTAAAACCCGTTGGGCCCGATAACTACAATATCTGTGACCAAAGTGAACCATTCCGTGGGTAGAAAGCATGTTTCTATACTCATATGAGTATAAATTATTCCCACATACCTTTTCTGAAAGATGCATTAATGATTTGTTTCTCCCCACTATTTCCCAACTGAAAACGAAACTGGCGTAATGGCGGTAAAATGCCGGTGTCATGGTAAACATTTCCTACTCTCAAAATAATTTTTAAGTACACGTTTAAATAAGCTGGCATGTCAACGAAACGTTGGCAAGTTAATTTTCAATAAACTTTTGTTAATTCTAGGTACTCATTATAAAGATCAATATAGAATTAACTGTCCGACGGTATTTATGTACGGAGGGGAACTGTATGAGGCTAAAGTCCGTTCGTACCGTTTTTTTTCACGCGACGTAAAATTTAAGTTAAATATTTCAAGTTTGACATTTAACACAGATTTTTTAAAGCACATTCATGCAGATTATTGTTATTTGTATTGAATTAAGTAAGTTATACACGTAATTGAAGAATTTTGACGTAATTTTAAATTCCGCACATAAATATGCAGATGTTTGTAAGGCTGAGAGGATGGCCCTTCCGAATTCGTTCACGAAAATCGGCCAACCGGAAAGCCGAATTAGTAGGGCTAGGATTGGATGCTGTTACTTTGTCAAATCTAGAACAAGCCAAAATGATAAAAAACTTAGATATAGCCATATTTTGGACCATATATACCACAGACCTGAGGGGAGAGACCTATACTCCTTTTGAAGTAAGTTCCAGCTATGCCCCTGCATATTACTTTTTGCTACTTTCACTTTCAGTTCAGCGTTTTTTCGGTCTCGCCTATATTCTTGAAACCTGAGCTTTTTCGGTTCCAAAGCAGTTTTTCCACCGGGATTGATCGACATCGTCAACAGAAATAACGGAATAAACAATAAAACCGATCGATCTCTGCATGCCCTGTCGAAAATATAACCAGACAAAACAAAAATCATCGTACCTGTCGATCAGGAATGTCGCCCCTTCACGGTCACTCTGTATGTTATGATCGTGTTTTACCACGTTCCACCGAGCAATTCCATTTCCTAAATTAATCCTTGATTGTTCGTAGGACTTCTTACGAACAACCTTACGCCTCTTCCTTTCATTATCTGTCTTGGTCTCCCTCTCTGTTTACCGTGTGTATCCGCCATTGCTGTTATGCTAATTTATCACGTGATCGAGTGAAGCTTGATTTACGGAAATCGGCGAAGTATTTCGGCTTGTTTCGGAGAGGAATTTAGGACCCGCGGGTGTTAAAAGATTTTCAAAAGTTTAAACAAAATTTACTAAACTGTGGGACGCCATCCTAAACAAATAACAAAGTTAATGTATTGTTTAAAGGATATTTGATTCGATGGCCAGCGCATTTGGCTAACTTTTAATGGTGATTTTGAACCTTATAATAACTTTAAGTTTACCAAAATTTAAGAGAACTTAATTAACGATTACTAGCATAAAGCAAATGTGATCGATTTAAATCGATATCATTCATGATAGTTTAATCATGTCAAGATGCATTATTTTACTATCATTGTACAAGATAAATTTGTTACTTGTCTATTTATTTATTTGTTCTAATTTGAGTAATTCAAACAGAAATACTACATGGTGCACATTTTATGTACATATATTGTCTAAACTCACCATATACATGTAGATCACTAGCTATATAAAAGGTTGATAAGGCAATACATTGCACATTGTATAAAATTGTTATTTGCAGAATGTCAGGACAAACCGAAGATCTGGACTTACAGAGAGAATCACTGTGTCTATCAGAAGTAATGGATGATATAGGAGTAAATGAAATACTAGTGAAGAGACGAAGAGAAACATATATGCTGTCGGAAAAGCTGTCAACATTAGGTAAAGATATAAGAATCTTCATATTTGGCAGCCAAACGGAAGGTACCATAACACCTGGACTTGGTTCGGATTTTGATGAGCTGTTTGAACAGCCAGAATGTCAAATAATACAAAACATGAGTGAGTGGGATGAGGGAGTCGTAAATCTTTTAATGATACAAAATGAGAAGATAACACCTGGTTATTGTTATCTACAAATAAACATTCCAAACGATTTACCAGCAAAATTTAAAGATAAGTCAAAAATGGTACCTCTGACTGATGAGAAAGAATGCATAAAAAACAATTTTAATTTGGTAAAATTGATCGATGACAGGTTTGATTCAGAACATGGTCCAGCAATGGTAAGACAACCTTCGCGTGGATTCCCTCAAATGGACATTGTTTACGGTTTCTACTGTAAATCATTGCCTCCATCATGGTTACAGAAACAAACAAATAGAACATGGCCATCATCAGAAGTGCTAACATCGTGTAAGAATGTTGGTTGTTTTGTGGTACCCGTTGGCAGTAAGGTGTCTAAAGAACCAGAATTAGAATGGAGACTATCTTTTAGTTTACAGGAGAGATATATAATGTTCAGTTTGAACATTACGCAGATAAGATGCTATATCTTGTTGAAGATGATACTTAAAACCTACATGAAACCTCATGTTGATGTTCTGACAAGTTACATGTGTAAAAATACTTTATTTTATTGTATAGCTGACCAGCCAGATAAATGGCAACCAGACAACTTATGCCAAAACTTACATACATGTCTGTTAAAGTTAAAAGAATGTGTTGAACAAAGAAACTGTCCACATTTTATAATACCAGAAAATAACCTACTGGCCGGTGAAATGGATAATACTCAGAGAAATAGATTACTTGACATCATCCAGAATCTGTTGACAAATTATCCACAGTTTTTATTTGGGATACAGACTGATGACCTAGGTAAAAGACTTATGCAGAAGTTAGGATTAATATTAGCTCCATACCTTCCTACCCCATTGACTATTTCCACACTGCTATCTTGTTTTTTGATTTACAATACTTCTTCATCTGTCCATTTGTATTATGTTGAAATAGTAAAGAACATAAAAGATGAAAGTCTAGATATCGTACTTGAGCATCATAAACAAGAACTGTCACGCCTGAAGAAATACAGAGAGGATGTAGATTCATTTCAAGTCATTGCTACTGATCTCGTTGAACCAATAGTGAAATCAGCATTGGGTTCATTAAAAGCTTGTTTAAATATTGATTCAAATACGGCAATTTCAGATGAAGCGATCAGCTGTTTGCAAGATGGACTAAAATCCAATTCATTACCATGTTTACTTAAGTATGCCTCAGTTTTATACTGTAGTGGAGACATATTAGGAGCTAATATAATTCTGTTTGGAATGTATATCTACTGTAACACTTTCTCAGACGACGCTTTTTCAATATGTGGGTGTAATCAAATTTTACCAGATAAAATACATAAGCTCTTTCGAAGATTCTCTAAAAAACGTTACAATGAAGAAAAATGGCGGAGTTCTTTTTCGAACTGCACCGTATTCTTAAAATGTGAAATAAACTGCATTCCACATGAACTTCAATATGAAATAGCACGATCTTATTTGGAAGAAGATAAGCAAATGAGATCAAAAATAGATTCTCGATGGATGGATTTAATAGTTGTAGATTCTGTTCCATACTTTTACTTTTTAAACTATAAAATAAGTCAACATCGTCAGATGAAGGGGGAACAAGCAAAAGCACTACAGAACATGGTTCTTGCTGTTAAAGATACTGCTTATCTTGGTCACAGGGAGTCCGTCTTTAACTTACTGGGACAATGTTTCGAACAAGAAAACAGACAAACAGAAGCCTTGGAATGTTATATAAGATCACTAAATCATCGTAAGAGAAATAATGCTGCCAGAGTACTACTGTGTATAAAATTGTTAAAACAACGGAGAAATGATACTTTGTAATGATCTTGTCATGTTGATTGTTGTAAACTGTCGGTCTGCTTTGTAACTCACTGAACAGTGAACAAATAGTAAATCCTAGAGAAAAGAACTACCATAAAAATCTTAATTTTTGTTTGTTTCTGATTACTTGACCTTCCCTTATTTTTCAACGCAACTCACGACTTTGATAAGGCCTGAGTAGTGGAAAATCCACTTTCTCCTCAATCTTTCTACACATTTTCAAGAACAAGATAATGAGCATTTAACCAGAAACAACCAATTTATTTTAACATCTAAGGATCAAATAGATAGATCTCTGCACTGAGGCGATCTCATGTTTTGAAGTTGACATTATAGTGAAAACATTGGAACCTATATGAGTGTAGTATACATTTAAGTATATTGTAACTGTACTCTGTATTGCTGTTAAGTATACAAAATATCTCACAAGGATATGTACATGTATTTTTGCAATCAATTATGAAGAGAAGGCTTGTGCATTGTTAATAATCAATATCAATGGATGATTGGATTACAACCCTATGAACAATTGTTTTATTCAATGTAGTGTAATATTAGCCAACTATTTGTAATATAACCGTTCGAAAAAATGAACAAACAGACAAGTATAATTATTACCGAAGTTAAATTTACTCCTAATTTGTATGTACGCCTTCATAAACTTAAAGAACAAACTTATCTATACAAGAGTTAACGTTCCAGCTAAGTTAATGAACGGAACGTCTGAGAAACGAACAACATCATCTACACAGATGAATAATACAAAAGTATCGTTCTTCTTGCTGAATTAATTTTATTATAACTACATGAATATTGTATTTTGTGCTAGATACTGTTTTCTTAGAGGTGACTTCGTGCGTTTTAAGTTTTTTTTTGTGGTAAGCCTCGAACTTTAATAGCCGCGAAAAGCTCGCATCTTTAAGCCAAAATATGCCTAAACATTGGTACTATTTTTAAAACTAAAATGTTCCCTCAAGGACCAATAACTGATCTCATTTGACTTTTCCTGTTTTAAGAAATAACCTAACGGAATACAATATTTAGGATTTTGTTCGGAGGACAAAATACGATGATATGTTTAAATTCAACATTTGCCGAGCATTTCCGAAAGCTTCGTAAATGTTCGGAACTGCGCACATACAGTGACGTCCATACATTTTGCACTGTTATGTTTCTTACGTCATGTACTCGTGTATGTATGCTATCCATCCATTGGTTGTCGGAAAACTCACATAAATTTACGGAAATCTCCGTATTACCGACAAAGCAAGTGTAAACAATGTATCATGGAATGTCATATTTTTATTAAAGATATATAATCTCTCGGTCAGCATCACTACATCGGTCCGATATCGGGCCGACATAGGTGGATTTAAAAAAGTGTGTATTACACTTGACGTTAACTTATTCGAAGTCGACCGGATTCTGTTGACATGCATTGGTAGAATATAAATGATAACAAGATTAATCTGACTGTTTATATTCGTTCAAATGCGACAGAGTGCCGATATCAGACTGATGTAGGGCCGATATCTGTATCAAAGTAGGCAACTGTATTTTGTCTATAATGAGTTAACTGTCTTTATATATTCAATGAGGAAAATAAAAGTAGTGAAGAAGTAAGTAAAATATTAAATCATGCAGGAGGTTATGATAATTATGCAAGTATTCAACTACATTTTAAAATATTTTATCTTGGCTTATCTTGTATAACTTGTAACAAGATATAAGTATCTAAGACACACACCTGCATGGCGAAGTATAACAAGAAAAATTATAACAAAACGTTATAGGTAGACGAATTACAAGAAGCAAATTGGTTTATGTTTTTTGTATGAAGTTGCTTTTTTCATAAAGGATATTGACTGTATATTTTATTCAATACTGTATAAAATATTTACATGATATGAGCAATACAAATTATAATGGCAATCATGAGTATTTGACAAATGAATAAATAGATATATGAGTTCTCGTAGTTCACAAGCACATTGTAATATCTTAGTTACTCTACATCAATCAAATAGAATCAACCCTAAATGTGAACGAATTCACCATAAATCTGAGCACTATCATACAACCACATTGAACTTCAAATAGCCACACAACAACTTATCTAGGCAATGCTTTCATGTCAACTATTTATAGATTCAGTCATCACCATTAGCCAATCAAATGTCCAGGATTAGCCAAACTAGTAATAGACACTACACTATATACATCCCCCCTATCAACTTTTTTGTTTCTTGATGGATATTAATAAACATCATATTAATGCTAACTTTCCATAGTTTTGGAATACGTGATTAGATACAGAAATCTGAATTATTTTTATGCATTTATGCATAGTATGGTAATACTAGTACTGTTTGAGAAAATATACAGGTTAGAAAATATTTAATTTTACCTGTTGTGTTAAAATACGTTTGTATTAATTTCACAAAATGGACTGTTTAATTTATTTATTAAAATCATCAAGACCTAGCTAATTGGTGTGTAAAAACTTTCAATGAAGAGCATTTTTGTTTTAGTAATTAATTTCTTTAATCACATTAAATTTAGATGATTCTTAATATTTTGTATTTAATATAAACATACTTCTTGTTTTAAAATAAAGATAATTATGCCCCCTTCGAAGAAGAGGGGGTATATTGTTGCCAGTCCGTCCGTAGGTTAGGGTCCTGGGGTTAGGGTTAGTACAAATCGATATTATGGGGTTACAGTACGTACAAACCACCATAGTGGGGTTAAATTTTCTCTTGTGGGGTTAATGAAATACTTTTGTGGGATTAAAAATTGTAAAGGAATATAGAAGGAACAAACCCCATAATGTAGCTCTCGTCCGTCCGTCCGTCCGTCTGTCAGTCTGTCGGTAGACTGGTTAGTTTCCGATGGACAACTCGTCAACGGATTAACTGATGGGCCTGATACTTCGCAGGTACATTGGCCTTGGACAATAGATGACTCCTATTGAAATTGGGGTCACTTTGTCAAAGGTCAAGGTCACTGTGACATTGAGTGTGAAAATCGTTTCCGATCCATAACTCGTCAACGGATTGACTTATTGGCCTTGTAATTCGCAGGTGTATTGGCATTGGACACTAGGTGACCCCTATTGAAATTGGGGTCACTATGTCAAAGGTCAGGGTCACTGTGACATGGAGTGTGAAAATCATTTCCGATCCATAACTCGTCAACGGATTGACTGATTGGCCTTATAATTCGCAGGTGTATTGGCATTGGACATTAGGTGACCCCTATTGAAATTGGGGTCACTAGGTCAAAGGTCAAGGTCACTGTGTCAAGGAGTGTGAAAATCGTTTGAGTGATAACTCTGTGCCAAGGCCCGCGGAGCTCTTGTTTGTATTATTAATTCAACATTGAATCTATTTAAGTATCTATACAGCATCTATACATTAGCCATTTAGTATAAACTGATTATGTTATTAGAAGCTAGTCTATCAATGAATCTGTCTGTTTTATTGGCCCACCTTCTGCTGGGTCTTAGTCACATGCCTCGCATTCCTGGTCCAATGCCTTTAAAGCAATTCCTGGAATATCGGTTTTAACCTAGGCAGGACATTGAACAATATCGGGGAAATGCTATCGGGCTGACATCAAGCCGTGTAGCAAATTCAAGGCGGGCCGATGTCGAACCGGTAAATATGCAGATGTTGGACCGATATTGATGACGATATCGGCTTAATATTGGGTGTCGGCAGAAGTATACTCGTGTTTTAGTTTGTTATTCTAGTTTAGTAGGACCATTTTACACTTTTGTACCACAGATTTGCGATTGCCAAAGGATGATAATACGCCGTTCTCGAAGCTTATTGTGGCTTTAATAATTTCGGTAGCATTTCAAAATATCCGTAATGCACCCGTTATGAATGCGTGAAATTTTATCTTACCGAAAATTCCGAGAATATTTCGGGAAAAGTTTCTAAGAATGAAGTATAGTACGTGCTACTAGTATACAAGAGATATTTCTTTCTAAAGTTTGGCTTTATAAGCCATCTCGGTTTTTTTACATGCTTCAGACAGTTCTCTTAAGTAGTGCTTTGATTTGAATCACGGAACTAAATTGGCTTGTCTAATAACGAATAAATAGAATTTAATTTTATATGAAAAACCAAAATAAAATCTTTGTAATTGACTATTCCTACAACCAAAGTTATACGGAAAAAATCACTTTCCGTCAGAACTTTCAGTACTTTGATTAACTTACCCTAACCACTAGGTACCGGCAACTTTTCAACATACAGAGGAAAAACAACATTTGCCGTTGTTTACAATCGCAGAAGATGAATCTAAACAAGGTAACATAGCTGAAGCAAATTGAACAGATCTTATCAAGCTAAGAAAAATTCTGCAAGCGCAATAAAATGATTACTTTGCGGCTTTTCTGGTAAAAATCTAAAGAATTTTGTTTGAAATTAAGCGATTCCAGTCAATTCAATGAACAATACTGAGTATGAGTAAAATATTTAAGACATATAAGCAGTCTCGTTCCCTGACTGTATCGGGAATCAAACTTTTATGTATTTAAATTTTCCATATGCGAGGCCACATACTAGATGTGGTGATAACGAAGGAAGCTGACAAACAGTGACAAATTTACAGTTTAGAGACCCATGACTTTCAGACATTAATGGTAACCTTACAAAAGATCATTATGCCATAACCTTCAATGCTACAGCAGCAAAACCGGCACCGGTAAAGAAAACAGTTTTTTACAGAAAACTTCGATCCATTGATGTTGAATCTTTTAAAACTGACATAACATCTTCTGAAGCTCTTCGCAATAGTTTGGAAAGTAGTGATGCTGAGGAGATTCCAAATGTTTATACCAGTGAACTCTCAGCCTTGAGTGATAAACATGCACCGCTATGTACCAAATCAATAGTTCTAAGACCATCTTAAACGTAAGTTAGAAGGTAAATGGCGTCGATCTAAACTAACAATTGACCAACAGATATATAGAAACCGATGTGCTGTTGTAAACAAGGCACTGAAACAAGCCCGTGAAAGCTACTATATTGACAAAAGTGAATCTTGTGGTCGACCGTGATCAAAAGAGCCTTTTCAAGGTAACAAAACATCTTCTAGGCAACACAAATGAAGTGATCTTCCCAACACACTCATCATCAGAGGAACGAGCTCAATATTTTAGTGATTTTTTCGTGAAGAAAGTCGAAATTCCAACATGGCTACTGAACATGACTACTGAAAGAATGCTCAGAGGAACTTGTTCCCATTATAACTAGAATAGTAAAAGCATCTTTAAGCACTGCGCATGTACCAATATCATTTAAAAACTCGCGCATCAGACCTCTCCTAAAAAACAACTTTAGACCCTATTAATAGAGCAACATGTTAATTCTATGTGCAGATCCACTTACGCTCAGTTACGGCAAATAGGTCGCTTCAGACAATATACTAACAGAGACACCACAAAATCTCTAGTTAACGCTTTAGTTACATCACGGCTTGACTATTACAACGCATTTCTTTATGGAGTCCCACAATACACGATTAACAAACTACAAAATGTTCAAAATACCGCCGCCCGCATTATAACCAAAATATCAACATGGTTCAGCCACATCACATTTATATTATTTAAAGGATCTCCATTGGCTTCCCATCCAATATAGAGTGAACTATCAAATTCTTACGCATACATTCAAAGCTCTTCATGACTAATTACCTGCGTAATTTACAGACCAACATGGAATCTACGTTCAATGCACCAATCATTGACATTGATGGTAAACAGGAGAAATATGGTGACAGGTGCTTTGAATCAGCTACGCCTACAATACCATCAAGTGTTCAAGACTGCAAGACACTTCAAAGTTTCAAGAGACAACTAAAAACTTACTACTTTTTGCAGGTCTACAGGTTCTGATCGTTTCAATTACCATACATAATATCTGTTTTGTATAATATTCTGTTTATATGCTATTATGTTATGTGTAAATTTGTAAAGCGCTTTTGATCGTTATTTTACGAAAAGCGCTATATAAGTATAGTATAATAAGTATGTATAATAATAATAATCCGCAGTCATAACTGTGCCACCAACATCCACGCCTATTAAAAAAAACTGAGTCATGGAAGAGACATACCGTAAATATATCGTGTTTGTCAGAATGATATATGAAGCTACAAACGACACCACGTGATGTTTGAATGTAAAATCAACAAGTTTAAATAACTGAATGAATCCTAAATTGATTGAGATGAAATGCTTACAATACTTGTTCAAATCAAAGGCAAATAATACGAACAGCATTTACGACAATGAAAGATCAATAGAAATTCATGATCAGAATCATTTGTGTCATTGCATGGGGTTTAACTTCGCACCATCAGCCTAGGTTATTTGGCAAACCTTTTGTGCTATAAAGTTCGATCTCATATAAATAATCGTTAAGTACTTCAAAATTTTCTCTGAATCGAAGAATCAGATTTTGTCTACAGTCAATATATTGAATCAGTTAATTATAATAATCTTCACGTAATATGTACTCGTATTATTACTTTATTCCCGGATGTAGAGAAAGTACGATGTACAAAACCATACTATATTTCACTGATTTCTAAACATCAATTAATGATAACTTGCTTTTCTTTTAGTAATCCTTTTAAGGCTTTATGTGAGAAGTCATTAAATAAGTAACTTGTTCCTGTGTGACGTAAACTGGAATGTGAACCACGTGAGAACCACTTCTCCGGCGTCACTTCCGGTATTTAGATAAATCACGTGATTGCAATCACGTGATTTATCTAAATACCGGAAGTGACGCCGGAGAAGTCACCTATTGGCGAACATACCAACATTACAACGATACCATTACAACATCATAAACATTTTTACTTGCATTAATTGTGATTATTAATCAGTTTTAACAACTTTGAGACCTATAATTTAATAAATTCTTTTTTTTTCGATAGATATATTTTCATTTTAATATCATAAAAAAGTGAGTCAATTCTGTATCTCAGCCAGTCACCCCTCGGAAGGTGGAACACCTTCAACGATCTCCGGACTTGAGAGGAAAACAATTACTCTGTGTCGAGAGAGAGAAAATTATATCACGATCAAACACTAACTGACATGACATGACGCTTCAGACGGAGACGCATGCACAAACAGTACAAACGAAACATAAATCGTCTAGGACAATAAGTGACTACATTGTATTTTTAATGGTCTAACATTTCCATTTTCACATTGTGCAGTTCTTAGCACGTGCCATTTCTCTATATTAGTCTGGTCCGATAACTGGTCGCGTGCTCAAGATTTACTGTTCCAGCCAATCTGACTAAAGTATTCGATCTTCCTTACGGCAAGATCTGATGACGGCCTATACCAGTTTCTATTTTCAAAAGTCGGAATTTCCATGATCACTATTTATATCTATTTATAATTCAGCCAATCGTATAACTCGTTTCATCGGTACTTTGGCCGAATGAACTTTCTACCTGACGATGTTATTTAAACGTTAGTAAACATTAAATTACGTATAACATATTTGTCTGCAACCACTTTTTGATTTTTTTAGTAATCCTGATCGATTCGGCCATAGTAGTATAGAAAATTTAATAAACACGCATGTCACATGGGCGCTATCATTACATTTAGTTGCGTAAGAATAGGTGTTCGTGATAACTACAAGTCAAATATTGTTTTTTACTGCGGTTAAAAATAGAATCAGATCACTTTCAAAATTATGAAAGTAAGGCGCTGATTGGCTAGTGGAAAAGGTCACCTGAGGTGACCTTCTATAGGTCGTCTTCAGATCCTCATAGCGTAGCGGGTTTGAGGATATGATTTTAATCAGATTGCTGTTCCAGCCGACATTTTCCAGAATACATCGGTACCAAACTTAGCATTGTTACTGCAGAAGGTTGTCTTTAGACATTGCAGAAATTTGATGAACAAATTAATAAGTTTGTCCACTTTTAATTTCTCTGCAAGGTCTATGGACAAAACTTCGATAGTAAAATACCAATGTAATATGAAAATCTACGAAAATCCTAAAATATCGCTCGACATTTGAATAAATCAAAATCACGGTCTTTTAAAAAGGTCGATCGTGCCAAGTTTGATACATCATTAAAGTCCGCGGGCAGGAGAAGTAATCGGCCGCCTTGATCGGAAAAAATCTACAAAAATTCCAAAAAATTAACGACGTAAAATACCACGACCACTGCCTTCTCATAAGAGCTAATGTATGTTTAGGTTTACTATCATCTTGGTAAGGAAAAAATCACAATTTAATTTTTAAATTCGCTCATGACAACGCCTTAATATGTTAAGACCACTGCCTTCTAATAATGTAATATTCTTCAATGACTCATAATTGGAGATATACTTTAAGAGTAACACACAACACAAGTAAAAAATGCTATTTTTTGCTTAATAAGAGACAGTAACTCTGCTGATCTCCAATAAATTTGTATCAAGATATTCAGGTGCGTAAGATCACATGCGGACGACTATTCTTAGAATGTTTCATGGCTCTAGCAGTTATACTGGCGTGACACAAACTGGTCTATGGAGGGACAGCGCGACCGAGGGGCGGACAAGACCAGATCTATATACCCCCCCCCCCCCCGAGTGGTGGGGCACAAAAACGGTTACATTGTATTATGGATCACGACGGGCGGAATTTATTTAGCATTATTCGTCTATACCCCCAGCAGAGCTTCTCAAAAAGTTATTTCAGTACATGTATATCGTCATATAAATCAGATACACGTACTCTTTCGAAGGTGTCTTCTTACAGACGTTATTAAGAAGACGGTTCGCTAGGACAAACATTTTCGTCGGCTTCGCTTCGGACAAAAATTTTTTTTTTGTCTGAGCGAACCGTCTAAGACACCTTTGAAGAAAAACTCGGACTGTACTAATACAAAGAAAACAAACCTTATAAACTGTCAGCAATTTCATGTCGGTCTGAATTCCCTGTCCCACAAGCCAATGATGCTTTAGAACCACTCTACCAAGTATCGCCTAGTGTTCACTATAAACTTTTGAGTTTTTTTTACATAAAATCAGCCGTGTGTGACAAAACTCGAGCCACTTAACACAGGACAGCGTTAGCTCAATACAGACACAATACAAAAGGTAATTCAGCATGTTACTAAGAAAATATGGACGATTGTGTACTGGTCAACACGCTCCCCAATAAAAAGAAAACACAAGAAGTGAATACATGTTTATCGTTTAAAAATTAGATGGTATCCTAAATGATTGTACGGAGATAATTATTAAAAATATATCAGTCAACTTATTGTTATAAATATAATAATTTTAGCAAATTGTTTAGAGATTGTTCGCGTATGTTATTTTTTACTTTTAGTTGTATTGCCAATGTATGAAGAATACAGACTAACGCTTGCTGTAATAGGTGTAAAAATATTTATATCTGGGCACATGCTTATTTAAAAAAAGATACGTAGGTAAGGACTTTTTATTGATTTATTTTATTACTTTGAAAGTATGCGGAAACGTATATTTAACCGTGAAACGGCAATTCCTCGGGCCGTATAAAAAGTTTAGGGTCGAGTGTCAATAATAGAGTAGGTGACGTCGGATAACCAGAGACCAGCACATGTTAACGCTTTAGTAATACATGTACAATGCAACCTATCCAAAGCAACACCCTTTGGGATTAGCAAAATTATGTAGTTGTTGAGGGGTTGTTGCTTTAAAGAGGTCAAATTAATAGTTAATTCATACGGAGGGAAAAATCATGCTGTTGTTGAAGGTAGGTTGTTGCTCAAGACAGGGCCGCTCTGGAGAGGTTGTACTGTATTATAAAGAGGTTAATAAAAGTACATAATAAGATATTATATTTCATTCTACAGATTTAAACAAATTCAATGCAAATAGTAAATTATTTCATCCAGATCAGTTTATATTTGCTGTTTAACGGCCCATTCGACAGATATGGTCATTTTAAGGCCACCCGCAAGAGAGAAGATACAGTAGACCCGGGCATTTATGTCCCTACTCTTTTCATATAGATTTTCCTGATTCTTTATCATCTCCTGTCTAAAGAACTGATACACACCCCATCCATTTTCGGTAGTTGGGATAGCGACATTGAAACAGTTTCCCTGAAATAACGGAAGACTGAATCAAGATTTCAACCCACGACTTTCCGATTATTAGTCCAGCGCTAAACCGCTAGACGACCAAGAACATATACCACCGATCTATCCCGTATAATTCATACTGTCCAGCAACCAAAATGTATCAATAGAAACCATATACTAGTATTTATCTAAAATTCGCCACGGTGAGCCCATTTTAGTCTTCACGAAAACGTGATTATGGGACCTAGTACATATGTACGTCTAATGTCAGTATAATACAACATTGATTGAATTAAATCATTGAACAGTTGTAAATTTATGAAGTAACAGTTTGATTATCAATGGGAAAGAATACCAAGTGTGCTATTAAATACTTGAATTCATAGTAATGTGAGCCATGTAGGGACTGTACACATACTATAGACTCCCTGGTTGAGTACAGATTTATTGAAGCAAATAGCGGTGCAACGATATATCGGTATATTGCGATACAACGTCCGCCGATACGTACCGCGGTACGACATCCATGTATCGCGATATTATCTTTAATAATTGAGCTCATAATCCATTGAATTAAATGAATGCAGACACATGTTTTGTTTTGAACCATAAAATATCGATTCGTCCTTCTGAATAGCAAATGATTATTTGGATAAACTTATATTGGTATATAGTGTGTAAAACTGACAGTTTATCTATACAGGTTACACAGTCAATATGAATACAATGTAGTTATATCGTTATGTGGTAATGGGTAACATTGAGTAAACAGTGGCTTTAGTTTTATTCTGTTTTTCATTACTTCACTAGCTGTACGTATTGCAACACGTATTGCAATACGGATCCACTGCATTGCAATATATCGCAATACGGGTTATGCCTTATCGTTGCATCCCTAGAAGCAAAGCATGCTTGATTAAGACTCAGTTCTCACTGAAAATGTTGATGATATTCGAACAAAATCTAAATATGGATTTACATGTAATTATATGATCAATGTTCCAAAAATATTATTTAAAAAAAATAAGTAGTTAATTTGGGCTTTGTTATTTCGGTTCATCTGTAATATTTTTATGGTTTGAATTGTTCATTTTGACGATAAAAAAAACACAAATGTCAATTTGAATATTGTTCTTAAAAGATGTTTTTCTGTCTGATATGTAACTAGAGCTTTAAAAAAAATGAACCTAGCTGACGATCCAGTCCAAGATTTTGTATGGTCTTTGAAAATAAAGTATAACAAATCTAAGCCAAGTAAGTTAATTATTTTATCTCTTGGTCGGATATATATCCGTCCACATTCGTAACATAACTACCGGTGTGACAATAGAGCAAAATTAAAAATCCTGAAATTCATATACGGCCAACCATTTTTACCAAAGAAAGAGGCCTTCAACCACATTGTTTTCTTATATAACTCAGCTTGTATTAAAGAAAATACTTAAGAGCATATTAAATTGACCATAAATTGAGATATCCTCAAAGAACTTTTATTTTGCTCATAAATCATAACTCATGCGGAAAAAACAAATCTGGAATTCCGGAATATTGTCTCCCCTGCATACATCTGATAATTCAAAAAGATGTAAGTGGTATAAAGCCATCAAAAATGTAAAGTAATGTGCAATTTCAATGTTACTAACGCAATTTCTTTATCTACATCATCTACAAAACATATGATTGCTGTCTGAATTTATTTAATTTAGTGCTTATTTGCCTAGCGAACAGTTCTAAAATACAACAAGATGTGTTTTTGAAACACAATGACCCCTCCCATGGGTGACCTTGACCTATTGACCTTGAAATGCATTGGTCCTATAGAGGATGTCATGAGAAACCAACATATGAAGTTTGATGACAGTAGATGGAAGCGATTGATTTAATGTTTAGTACAAACAGCAAGACATGCCAAAAACATATACCCCCGATCTATCGATTCGGGGGCATAAAAAGTATCAACTATGTATGTTTCGTCTAGTTCATATGACAACATAGTCCGTATTTTAATTATTGGTAGCCTTAAAATGCAGATCATTGTATTAGTGTGGTTTAACGCTATTTATGCTGAAGTGTACCTGTATGTGACAGGGATGCAACCTTAGTCCAGTGGAATCGATTACAAGTCACGTATGGCCATCCACTTCTGTAAAAAGATACACCATAATTATTATTGTATGAATAATTTGACAATAATGTCAATTTTCCTAGAGGTGTGGAGAAGTTGTCGCTGCTCCTTTTGGAAGGATAAGCTAGTACAAGCGGTGGGGCAGTTTCAAAATTCAGAAACCGGTTAATCGTTGATTTAAAACCGAACCGGTTAATTGGCCGCCATTTTGAAATTTCTTGGATGGCCTTCAATAAACTTACTTCCGGTATCTGTTATCATCCGGAATTCATGGATTCTATTGAACCAACCAACTGCTTGTCCGAGAAATAGAAGTAGGTAGTACACTTAACATGAGCATAAATACATGAAGTTTGTCGCGCTGCAGTTTGATTACAATGGGGCCAGGGAAAATAACTCAGGGTACAAATCAGGTACAGCCACACACAAGGTATTTAAGCGGTGCAGTTTCCGGTTTGTTGGAATTAAAACTTGCTAATGAACGGAGTAAATGAAACAAAGGGACACAACTGGTGGGAAATGGTTTTGGCTAATTTAAAGTCCGCCATTGGTCCGCGATATCCGTAACCTAATCAAAATGTGATGTGCAATTTTGCAGTTAACATTATATATTATAATTTGCATCTAATGGCTGATGGTATCTTTCATATTGTGTGGTCATATCGTGTATTTTACTTGGATCATGGTGACGTGCAACTGTGCAATGTTGAAATATCGTTGCTGGTAAAATAATACAGTCCCGGCATGTTGAAATATTTCATTATGCTACATTGCACTGTCAATAATACAGTCCCGGCATGTTGAAATATTTCATTATGCTACATTTCACTGTCATTCAACCAAATGAAATTAGAGCTTTGTTACAGAGGTGACAAAGACACCCGCCTACGCTTTGACACAATGAATGCGATAGTACACTATGTGGCTAAGTTCAAGGGCTCATATCTCTTGAATGAGTGGATCACTGGGTATGTTGCACATCTACATTTCATACTGATAATATATATTTCATGTTTTAATTCAATCCCTTTGCTCCACAAACATTCATGAGCTAAGAATGCCATTGTACATTATAATTATGGCCAAGTTCAAGGGCACATGACTCTGATATGATTGAAATGCTGAGCATGAAGTTTCATTGAAATTGCTTAAAGAGTGTGGAAGTAGTTCGCTCCACAAACGTGTGATATTGTATGCGGGCGGACTCACTGAAGTGACGTTGTGGGGTGCCGCCATTAATCTTCTTTTGATCTTCTGAACCCCATAAGCAACATTTGTGCACCCCATAAGCACAAATTTTCCCCACAACGTCGGTTTGTACGTACTGGAACCCTATAACGACAACTTAAACTTACCCTAACCCCATAATGACACATGGGTGAGTACGGACCAACGACCGACCGATAGAGAGACTCCAATATACCCCCTCTCAAACTTTGTTTGCGGGGTGTAATTATGATATAGACATCAGGGACTTGAAACAGCATACAAGTTGTCCAGCAAGTATGCTATCATTGTCAACAAGTGTGGTAGTGAAGGCGCCATCATTCATACTGACTATACCTGTACGCACAATAGCAATATCAATGAGTAAATTGTAACAGTAAGCAGGTATTGTGTAATTTTTACCTAAATATTATTCTATAAGGATCATAGAAAAGTATTACATTAATGATTAAACACAACATCATTTGTAGGCCCTGAGCAAAACATCACAATATCACATTACAATAAGGCAATACATAAACATATTTGTTTCCAACAACATATAACAACCCCAGAATAAGGACATATACATGCATATCAATAAAAATGTATTTTGAGTTGTCTAAGCTGATTTAAAAGGGAAGAGTGTGTATCAACAAGAAGTGTTTGTGAAACATGGATGCCCCCTAATGGCCAAGTGGATAGTAAGACCTTGATCTTTGACCTACTGAACTTAAAATCAATAGAGGTAAAATCTACAAGCAATGGCGTACCTCCTAACCAAATCTGAGGACCTGAGGCCGAATCGTTCTCTAGTTATTTGTCAGACAAATTATTTTTGTACTGAAGGTCACGGTGACCTTGACCTTTCAAATACTGACTTCAAACTCAAAAGGGTTCATCTATATGTGATGACCTATCTCCCAACCAAATCTGAAGAGCTTAGGCCTACTATGATATTTCTCTAATTATTAGTTGGACAAGTTATTTTGTGCTGAATGTCACTGTGACCTTGAACTTTGACATACCGACATCCAAATCGACAGGCATCATCTACATGTGATGACCAGCCTCCCATCTAAATCTTAAGTGCTTAAGTCAAATCGTTATGTAGTTATTGGTCGGACAAGGTGCGGTTACGGACGGACAGACATACCGACATGGACAGAGCAGTTTACCCCCTCTTCTTCGAAAGGGGGCACAATAAAAATTTATGAATACAATATATTTATGCATTAAAAAATATTAGACCCACCAGCTAAGTCCATACAAAACTTTATGCCAGAAAAAATTTGTTTACCAAAAATCATACTTTGGATGTACATGTATCATATGTCCCCTATAATTTTTGTACTTCGGATTTTGCTGTTAGAAAGGGTGACAATTCTTTCTGGCCTTACTCGGTGAAATCATGACGAACCAACAATATTTTAATGTTGTCTTGACATCATATTGTTTATAATTCTTTTGATCTAAGATAAAATAATATCTCTCATGACTAGTGAGGATAAATGCATACACACACAAAAACATCAACAAAAAATATTTAAAAAACTACATCGATGATTGATATCAATCAGGAGAAAAAATGTAACTCCAGAAAAAAAAAAAGCATAGAGATTAAAATCTAAACAGAATTATTGTATTGTAGTACCATTTATAAATAATATTTTTTAATAAATAAAAATTCTGGAAACCAGCCCCTTCAAAAGTTACATCAAAGATCATTTACAGCACCACAAAAACATGTAAATATAAATGTATAAAATTACAGTAAAATATATCAGCATTACATAAGCAGACAAAAAGATAAATACTCAAGATTGTATGAAATACTGCTTACATGTATATACAAATACACATAAGGCAAATAAGATTCATAATACATTCCAACATAGATAATAATAAAATTTACAACAACTTGAAAATAATAAAATTTATGACCACATGCAGCTTACAAGATTTTGATAAAAGTTGAAAGTGAATTTAATATTTTTCAAGGTAAATAAAAGAAAACAACAGAAAAAAAGAAATACTGAATAATAATCATACAAATGTCAATTTCCGATATAAAACTTAAGATTATTTTGTTCCTCATTAATTCAAATATGTTTCAAATATAAAAGCGTTCCCTACATTTACATACTTAGGAAATATTATGAGAAATACATAATATTTTGGAAATAAGTGGACATTATCACATGTAACACACACCATCACAAAACTGGGCATTCACAAGTAAAATACACCATAATTTGATTTGATTCAAAAATATTATAAAAAATAATTAATAAATTTCCAAAAAAATTGAAGCTGTTATATTGCATTGAGCAAAATGTCAAAATGCAAAGATGGACAAAAAAATTGAAATATGAAGGTCAGTGCATTGATGAGATGTCTTAAAATATTCTTAACAATGTCAAATGTTTAATACATACATGTAATATAAACATACAATTCATAACCTGTTGAATTTCTTTTGATACTCTAGTACAATTATTATTGCGTAAGTCTGAATAGAATACACTGTAAGTTACAACCAAATTATCACTCCATATTATCAGAAAGAGGAAAAACAATCTAGAATAAGTTTCAACCTAAACCAGTAAATATTAACTAGCAAATTAAGATCACCAATACTTGAAATAATCTAGTTAAATGTATGACTCTATAGAATTTCCCAAACACTCTGGTTATAATATTTTTCTTATTCATGTCCTGCATTACCATCTCTTCTAGCCTCCACAGCCACCACAACCTCCACCATCTCCTCCTCCTCCACCATCACCACCTCCTCCACCGTCACCCCAACCACCTCCATCCCCTCCCCAGCCACCGCCCCCATCTCCTCCCCCACCCCATTCACTATCGCCACCCATTCCATCAAAGGCTCCACCCCCTCCACTGCCTTCAAAGGCTCCACCACTAAACGCTCCACCCCCAAAACCTCCACCTCCTGAATCACCACCTCCACCCCCACCATCTCCAAACATTCCCCGACCACTACACGCAGCTCCACAACCTCCACACCCTCCAGCATCTCCATCATCATATCCAAAACTCCACCCACTGTCTCCGCCCATACCGTCATTAGCACCATCCCCTGACTGACCAAAATCCATGTCTCCAAGAAATGTATTAAAGTCCTCATTGTAGTAATTTCCCATCATGTCTTCATGCAGTGTATCATAATCGTCATTCTCATCAGCAATGTCATCAACATGACCTAAATGAGAATCTGCAACATCATCATCACCATATAAATCATTCATCACTGAGTCATGAGATGCATGGACAATAACAGTATCTTCACTTTCATCACCCATAAGATGGGTCATTATATCTTCAGGTTTTGTTGAATCATTTTCTGCATGGTTTGAAAACACAGATTCAGAGAAACCATCCACAACCTGAGGCTGATTTTCAGACTGGTCCTGATTGTCTTCTGATGCAACAATCAAACCTCCACCACCAAAACTCTTCTTGTCCTTCATCTTTTGTCGAATGAAATGATTGGAAGGTGTTGCAATAAGCAGGCCTGCTGCTAAAATCAATGCAAGTTTATCGCCTTTGATGTACCTTATAGGGCGTGTGCCTCTTTTACTTACTTCTGGCTCAATGCTTTCTCCAGGCTGCCAGTTTGCTGGACGTGGTTGCAAAAATACATGAAGGAGAGAAACGCAAAAGGTCAAGGTTAAATGCTCAGCAATTTCATTCTTTTCACCATGGATGCTGATCTTCCCAAGCTTAAGGTCAACTTTGGCATCCCCTAAACTGAATCTGAATTCCTCAGTGGCATAAGGGTCCTCCATTGACAAAAGTTCCCACTTTTTAGTTTTAATTTTGTAGAGCAACAAAGTGAGGTATCCAGGACGACCTTGACTGCCAGGTCTACCCGGCTGTGTGCGCGTTCCTAAAATGAAACATACAAATGAAGTAAAGAAAACCTAAGATTCTTTTCAAAGAACAAAACATAGACCTTCAAAGTGACATCTTCGTGAACTTGGCGCCCAAGTATGATAAACAGTCAGGGCTCTACACTTAAGGTTGTCCGCCAGGTTTTGACAAACAATTTTGATGTCAGGGCAAGTTAAATCCTCATCTGAGTTGTCCGATTAGGCAATTGAAAATATTCTAAAAGGCAAAATTAGGAATCAAACCACATTTTTTACTTTGGAACAGCATTTAATGCCGATCAATATTAACCTTTCAAGCCAGAAATCATTTTGTTTAGTTTTATTACTTAGTTATATAGTTTGGACGAGTTCATTTTTGGAAGGGGCAAGTTGATATTTTAGTTTCATGTACTACAGGTCAAGTAGATTTTAAAGTTAATGTAGAACCCTGACAGTATCAAGTTCCTAAAATGATATTCAATACATTCGGACTCCATTTTATTAGTTTGAGGCACTGACTATGGACATTTGTCTTACACAAATGGCATTATTACTACATGTAGTACTGAATCCAGGAAAACCATTAAAACTTATTAATGATATCTAACTGACTGACCTCGTTTTGCCGAAACTCCTCTTTTATAACCATCCCATCTTCCAATAAGAATTCCCCAATCACCTTCATGGTTCTTTATAATCATACCTCTCTCACCATTCTTTGGATCAATGTTTACACAAGTCTGTAAATCACCAACCTATGGAAATACAATATTAAAATACAACGCATATTGTTCTATCCACCTATACCTGTAAATTCTTTTTGAGTCCAAAAATATTTAAGAATGTTAGTTTGGTAAGACAAACAAGATGGCCCTTGATCGCTCACCTGAGAACAAAGGCACTATAATTAATGACCAGATAATATAGTTTCCATCTCGTATAACCCATTTTTAAGTAGATTTTGAGATCAAAACCAACAATGAAGGTATAATACTGTTAAACAAGCTAAAACATATAACTCTTGAAGTTGTGGTCCGATTCCATTCATATCTGAACTTGTCCAAGACCATAAAGTCATACACATTCATTCTAAATATGATTAGGATCGGTAAATAAATGAAGGCGCTAGAGTGTAAACAAGCTAAAATATAGCAAGGGCCCATAACTCTTGAAGTTCAGGTCCGATTCTGCCCATAATCGAACTTAGCCGAGACATTGTGGCCATATACATTGTGAACAAGTTTGATCACGATTCGTTAAGAGCTGTGGATGCTAGATTGTAAACAACCTAATTGTGGCCGGACGCTGGACATTCATCGATCCTAAAAGCTCGAGCTAAAAAGGTAAGTAATAAATGAAGGCAAAAACAAGATACTTATATATCTGGAACAAAACAATATTCAGGAAAAACGTACATATAATTCACAAAATTATGCATGTTTGAAGCATCACTCATTTTGACACCTTTAAGATATCTGTGCATTCACTATGGGTTTCAAAGACCAGCCTCAGTGGGCGAGTGGTTAAGGTAGCTGACTTCAAATCAACGTAACCTCTCACTGATAGAGGGTTTGAGCCCCACTACTGACCATGTCTCTTTATGTGAGAAAGTAGGCGGTTGCATACGGAAGATGGGAGTCTAGTACTGGTTCTTCCCAGGAACGATGGTAAGTAGGTGAACTGCCCGCCTCATACAACTCTGACAATTGAAAAGAGGCGTAAAATTTGATTTATATATACAAGAGGGCCATGATTGCCCTATATAGCTCACCAGATAGGAAGACTCTTAGAGAAAATTATCATGAGCCTATGTAAAATTAAGTGACCCTGGGGCGGGGCCAATTTTATTCCTAGGGCAATAATTTGAACAAACTTGGTAGATGTCCACCCGACAATGCTACATATAAAATATGTGAGCTCTAGGCATTGAGGTTTGGACATTTCTTTTTGTTTTCCTATATAAGCCTATATAAATCATGTGAACCCCGGGGCGGGGCTAATTTTCACCCTGGGGCCACAATGTAATAAACTTGGAGGTCCGCTATACAATGCTACATACCAAATATCTACGGCTCTAGGCATTTTGTTTCAGCCAAGAAGATTTTTTAAATTCTCCTATATAAGTCTATATGAATCAAGTGACCCCCTGTTGAGGGCCAATTTTGAACCTAGGGCAATAATTTGAACAAACTTGGTAGAGGTCCACTAGACAATGCTAAACACCAAATATCTAAGCTCTAGGCAAGTTTCTGACAAGAAGATTTTTAAAATTTCCCTATATAAGTCTACACATGTATAATCAAGTGACCCCTCGGATGGGGCTAATTTTCACCCTAGGGCAATAATTTGAATTAAGTTGTTAGAGGTCAACTAGACAATGCTACCCACCAAATATCTAAGCTCTAAGCCCTGTGGTTTTGGACAAGAAGATTTTAAAAGTTTTTCCTATTGGTTGCCATGGCAACGAGAGTTTTTAATGAAATTAAAAAATTTAACAACTATGGTGGAACTTCATGCAAGGAACATCCATGTAAAGTTTCGTTGAAATTGGCCAACTGGTTAAGAATGAAATTATATTTAAAGCAATTGTTAACGCACGCATGCATGCACGCAAACACGCACGGACGGCGGACATCATGCGATCACAATAAAGTGCTCATAATGAGCTAAAAAATGTCAATCGAGCTTGTTACAACTAAGGGAAACAACCTAGAAATCTTGTACTAGACACAAATGCATTATCTCCCTTATACATGTACTACTTATTTTCAAACAGAAAGTAGATTTTTAGAAAATCCCACCAAAATTTCCTATATATTTCACAATGTTTGTTTACACTGTTGCTACAAACACTGTAAATGACAAGTTATACTTTCATGTAAAACTTATTTAAGGCTGTTATCTTCTGAACAGAATAAGGTATTTACTATTCATAACATTATTTTGTGTTTGACAATTATATTTTGTACACTGTAAAAAATTGGTTTACTCAAATTTCTTTCTAATATTTCAGAAGGACAAGTTAAATTCATAAAATTAAAGTTTCCATTTTTTTTGCACATAGACATCATAGCAAAAATGAAAACTCTTTCATGATTTTTAGCTCGGCAAGCTTTTGTGATCATTCTTTGTCCGGTGTCGTGCGTCGTCAAACTTTTACCTTGTGAACACACTAGGGGTCACATTTTTTGCATTTATTTGACCCTGTTTTTTTACCCAAAATGGCCCATTATCGAACTCGTCTGAGATTTTGTTGTTCACAACATAAGGTTTGACGACACGACGCCGGACGAAGACTGATCCTAAAAGCTCACCCTGTCACTTTGTGACATGTGAGCTAAAAATCATGAGAGTTTTCATTTTTCATATATATGTCTAAGTGCAAAAAACGGGAAACAGTAGAAAATGTCTTTAATTTACAATTACTAGCACAAAAATAAAAGTATTCATAATAGTTTTGTCAGTCCAAGATGCATTGTACAAGATAAATGTGTTACTTGTCTATTTACATTTTATGTAAATGTATTTTTTTATCTCACCATATACCTGTAGATCAAAATAATGATAAGGCAATACATTCTACTTTTTATGGTTGTAGAATGTCAAGACAAGTTGAAGAAGACATGCACAGTTTATCACTGTATCTATCAGAAGTAATGGATGATATAGGTGTAAATGAAAGACTTGTGATGAAACGAAGACAAGGATCTATGCTGATAGAAGCACTTGATACAATGGCTAGCAAATATGTCACTGAGATGAAAAAAGTATGTACACAAATATTACTATTTGGTAGCCAAACTGAAGGTTCAACAACAATAGGACTGGCTTCGGATTTTGATAAGTTAATAGTTTTATCAACATTTGACTTGAAACAAAACATGAGTGAGTGTAACAAGGGAGTTGCAAACTGTCTGATGATACAAAATGAGAAGACGTCACCTGGTTACTGTTATCTACAAATTATCAATCCGGACAAATCACCAACAACAATCAAAGACATGGGGTGCGAGTTAAAATATTTCACTCTTACTGACGGGAAATTGCTTTTGATCAGCAATATCAATAGGATAAATATTATGAATGACATGTCTTCTGATACGGTACATGGTCCAGCAATGGTATGTCAACCTCCTGGAAAAGTTGCAATTGACTTTGTTGGTAGTATGTATTGTAAATCATTGCCTCCAACTTGGTTACAGAAACAGACAAATAGAACATGGCCATCATCAGAAGTGCTGAAATGGTGTAAGGATGTTGGTTGTTTTGTGGTACCCATTGGCAGTAAGGTGTCTAAACAACCAGAATTAGAATGGAGAATATCTTTTAGTTTACAGGAGAGATGTATAATGTTCAGTTTGAACATTACACAGATGAGATGCTACGTATTGTTGAAGATGATACTTAAAACCTACATAAAACCACATGTTGATGTTCTGACCAGTTACATGTGTAAAACTACTTTATTTTATTGTATAGCTGACCAGCCAAATAAATGGCAACCAGTCAACTTATGTGAAAACTTACATACTTGTTTGTTGAAGTTAAAAGAATGTGTTGAACAAAGAAACTGTCCACACTTTATAATACCAGAAAATAACCTACTGGCTGGTGAAATGGATGATACTCAGAGAAGTCAATTATTAGACATCATCCAGAATCTACTGATATATTATCCTAAATTTTTATTTTGGATACAGACTGATGACCTAAATATAAGACTCATCCAGAAATTAGGATTACCATCAGATTCACACTTTCCTACTCCATTGGATATTTCTGCGTATATATCTTTTAATTTTATTTATAGTAATGTTTCACATGTCCAATTGTATTATAATGCAATTGTACAGAACATAAAACATGAAAGTCTAGATTTCGTACATGAGCATCATAAACAAGAACTGTCATGTCAGAAGAAATACAGAGCGCATGGAGACTTATTTCAAGTCATTGCTACTGATCTCCTTGAACCAACAGTGTACTCAGCATTGGGTTGTTTAAAAGCTTGCTTAAATATTGATTCAAGTACAACAATTTCAGATGAAGCCATCAGCTGTTTGCAAGCTGGACTAAAATCTAATTCATTATCATGTTTTCTTAAGTATGCCTCAGTTTTATACTGTAGTGGAGACATATTAAGAGCACATATAATGCTGTGTCAATTATATATATACTATCAGAGTAATTTCTCAGAGGTTGTTTCATTATGCAACTGTTACCAAAGAAGGCATGAAACTTTTACTTGGGACTTTCTAAAAATCTTCAAAAAGAGTTACAACGAAGAAGCCTGTTGGAGTGCTATTCCATATTGCACTGCATTCTTAAGATGTGAAATAAACTGCATTCCACACGAACTTAGGTTTGAAATAGCACGATCTTATTTGGAAGAAGATAAGCAAATGAGAACAGAAGAAGATTGTAGGTGGATGGATTTAGTAGTTGTAGATTCTATGCCATACTTTTACTTTCTACTATACAAGATAAGTCAACATCGACAGATGAAGGAGGAACAAGCAAAGGCACTACAGAACATTAGACACATTCTTAAAAATAGTAAATATCTTGGTCACCCGGAGACAGACTTTAACTTACTGGGACAGTGTTTTGAACAAGAAAACAGACAAACAGAAGCCTTGGAATGTTATATAAGATCACTAATTCACCGTAAGAGAAATAATGCTGCCAGAGTACTACTGTGTATGCAATTGTTAAAACTTTGGAAAAAAGATACTGTGAAATAATCTTGTCATGTTGTGTGCTGTAAACTGTTGGTCTACTTCTAGTAACCCACTTGAACAGTAGATAAGTAGACTACTGTTTGGATCTAGTAAATAGGTTGTTACATTGATGAGATCTCATTTTCACCTTGACTATCCAGAGTTCCTGAGAAGAACCAGTACTAGACCTCCATGCTCCATAAGCACTTGCATACTTTCTCACATAACGAGACATGGACGGTAGCTGGGCTTGAACCCATGAACTTCTATCAGTGAGAGGTTACAGTGATTTGATGTCAGTGACCTTAGCCACTCAACATCAGAGGCAGGTCCATATAAACTGTACATAATAAGCTTATTGATTATTATTATTGATTAACAATTGATTATTTGTATGATTGATACACAATTTGCATAAATAAATCAATTGAAATAATAAATGTAACATTGGATTATATTATTTCATCAAAGGACACATTCTCAGTCATGCTGTTACAGTAAAAGCTCTACCTAGTATATAAAGACCAATTTCAGGACCAAACTAAATCTGTCTAAATTTTGAGGTGCTCTTATTATCAAGTTTAGATACAGAGTATTGTAGAAAGAGGTTGTTATACTCATAGGGGACTTACACACTAAAGTGTCTGTGCGTATATATATACATATACATGATGATTTTAGTGAAACCGGTTGGGGTTCATTTAAGAAACAGTTTTCAAAAAGTGATTTAGCATTGTGTTACAACTATACTGATTTTTTTAATTAGAAATAAAGTTAGCAAAGAATCCTGAACATTTTTTCCTTTAATTATATACGGCTGGTACAGTGAATTTTAAACTTTTCATTATACATGTATATATATATATATATATTGTGTCAGTCCCCTTATTGTAATAACTGGATCCAAAATCATCAGGCTGAAAATAAAAATAACATGTTTGGAGTGCTCCGACCTACTTACAAAATCCTAGCACATAAATTTGTTTTGGCATTTTTTTTACTATTATTACATACCGGTAGTGAAAAAAACTACCTGACCAGAGCTAGAATTCAGGAACGGTGCACGACAACAAACTTATCTTTATTTTCAGTCTAAGACTGAAATATTATTACTTATCAGATGACTGGTTTTCTATATTACACTCACAGGTAACTGTATCATGAATAGATTATAATTTTTTTTTTCATAATTTATAATCTATTCATGATACAGTTACCTGTGATTACACTGTGTTATTCCTTCATTCTGGTAATTAACCCACATGTGCTCTGACTCTCAGGTTATAAAACTTGAGAACAATCTCCTAACTAGAACTTCAATTTTATTCTCAAAGTATTTAGGCTAATGCAAAAACATGTATACAAATTCATAATACCATTATGTTGGAAATTTATTAGACTTTAAAAAAAATGTACAACATCAAATGCTTTTTTCTGACATATACATGTAAATAAAATGATGAATTGAACTGCCTCTGTTTTTCACATTTTGCCCAGCATTTTCTGATAAACCTTCAGATATACAGGTATACTTATCTGATTGGGGGTCAGAATGAAATGGGTTAATAATATAATTGTTTTTATCAAAATTAACATTAATTTGCACCAAAATAATGATACTTAGTTTGGAGATTTCGATAAAGTTTTTTAAACTCAGAAACTGGGCACATAAAGAGAATTTGGCAACCACAGTCAATTTGACAGCCAAACTGATCAATAATCTTGACAAATACTAAAACAAAATAGGTCTAAGGTTGGTTATTTGTATTCATTCAGAGAAGCAACATATCTTTGATTTGATCAAATTTGCATAGAATAAATATATGCATTCACAGGGTCCAAATATGTGATCCCTAGATCATCAGAAACAATATGCACCCGATCTATCGATATGGGGGCATAAAAAGAGGTTGTTATAATGAGATTGTCACCCAATTAGAGGTCACTAAATAAGAATTTAAAGTATGTCATCTAGTATTTAAAAACTTTAAGTGAAGACTATTAAATTTTCACATACGTCTCCAGGTTTTGGTAATGTATCCGATCCAATCACATGACCAACAGCCACCATCTTGTCATGATAGAACACTTGAACTGATGACATCATCAACGGAAGACTGTGAACTATTCGACAAGTGAACTCTACTTGACCTTTGTAGTTCTTTAACCTGAAAGAACAATGTGCATCAATTTTCATACCTAGAGTAGACAATAAGTATCTGTAATAAAAGAAGTAAACTGCAATGTTCTGTTTTTTCATTTAATTAACATTTAATAAAACAGGTTGAATGACCTCACATAATTCAGCTGAGGGTTTGATAAGGGGCTGAAATCTTATACTTCAAAAATTATGATGAGTAACTTCATTGAATAGTATGAATATGAGGGGACATAGATTTCATCCTCTTCACAGACCGACTAGGTCTCATGGAAGAAATCACTATCCCAGCCAATTGTGCAGATTTTAAAAATTCACAGAAATATTGTTCATAAAAAGCAAACAAAACAAGGCACTGCATTCAATAAATGCATATGTCTCTGGTGGCACACTTGACTTAACCTTCATTCAACAAAGGGATGGACAGACAGACAAACACAGGCAAACACAGTCACTGGCATTAAAATTGAGAATTCTTCGATCATAAAAATTACCATGGCAATAGCAATGGCAGATCAAGCCATTTTTTGATAAGTGATAAATCAATGTACATGTATGTAGTAAAATATGGTTATCATGAAGTACATGTACTTAAACAGGTTTCATGGACATCATTATAACTCATTATTTACTGTATTATCTTGTTTCAGCTCTCAAAAGTAAACTTGACTTTTTTATTTTGACATTTCTTCTGGCTTAATGATTAACCCCACACCACAGAGCTTTATGTTTAGATATTAAGATAGAAATTCATGTTTCCCTAAAACTGTATTTCTGAATAACTATATGACATTGCTCCTACTTTCTAAATAATTCTTACCTATGAGAGGCTACTGAACAATTATTGGTTACTCCAGGTGGTAACCTTGGTAACGGAACTGGTCCCCATAGTTGTTCAATTTGCTCTGGCATTACACACTCTTCATAGGTACCTGGAACCAGCCATAAATCACACTGACCTAATTTTGTCAAAGTCAAGGTCATATTCATAGCAACCAAAAGGTCAGAATCAATGTCAACTTTAACATCTTCAGTTAAACTTTCCTTAACATCGGTAAATTTAGGCAACCATGAGTCAAGGTCAATTTTACCTTCACCCACTTCACTTGACCCACTTGTGCAACACATTAATGACTCTGATTTGACAATTTGTATGCATAAATTATCTGACTTTAAACACTGCAAGCATTTTCTCAGGCTTCCAACATTTTCCCAGGCAAATTGTGGACCTTTTAGTGTTATATGTTTCTCAGATAAATCTATTGTTTCTTTTTCACCATGGTAACGGCCTGACATGATCACTTCATCCTTTTCTGTGATATGCAGCTTAAATTTTCCAAGACTGTGACATCCATGACCTTGAACTTCAACCTGGTTGAATTTGACAATAGTATTCTTTGACACAAGCGAAAAGCATGTATCTTTGGATATTTCATGCAGTTTCCCATTGGGAGGGTCTCCCCGCCACATAGCACCATAAGAGGAATAATGTTCTTTGTACTCTTGTTTCCATAGCGATAGTGTTATTGCGTAAGATTGATTCAGTTTTGATCCACCACTTCTGTCGTTCACAGAGTCATCATGATTCAGAACTTTACCAAGCAATAGCTCAGTGACTGTTCTATACCCAGCTGAAAAGTTCATATGGGTATGCCACATTATGTCCATATCATAACATGGAACTAGGAACGTTTCAGGATGCTTCTGTTTTAAAAACAAGAACTTCTTGTACCTTTCTAGACATTTGCCAAGAAATTTTTCATCCCTGTAATGAGGTAAAGAAACTTGGTAGTAAAACATTCTCTGTCTGGAAGCAGCTGCTACAAGGTCATAGGAAAATTCAAATGACCTTGACCTTTCAAGATGACCTTCATCATTATCTGACCCAGACAGATCCAAAGAAAATGGAATATCTGGATATTTTTTAACCCAATACTGTTCAGCAAAAGCCAGTGATTGTTGATAGCTTCCTTCTTCAGGCACAACATGGTCAATCATACAGCCATAATTTGTCATACAGTCAGTACTGTAAACCACAGGGGCTAGCAAGTGACAGTGCCACACCCATTCAACATCCAGAGGAGCAACCAACACCTGGGAAAAAATTATAAAGCAGCATAAATTAATTTAAGTTGTGTATTAATTAGTATAAATACAGTCAAAACCTGTGAACTAAGGCCACCCTTGGGAAAGACCTAATGTGGGCTTTACTGACAGTGGTCCTTATTCGGAGGGAATTTTGTATTAAATAATCAATCATAGTTTTAAACAGAATCACAGAGTGACCTCTATTTGGGCAAGGCTGCTAGCACATGTTTGACTGTATAATAATAATAACAAAACTTGAAATGATAAAATAATCAAATTAACATTATTTACAGCATATTTCATGCATTTTCACTGTTGCCAAACAAATCATATTTCTGACAGACAGATATACACACAAACAAACAATTAGTGCAATTTTTATGACTGTATATACTTAAGATAGGTTTCATAATTATTATACAAATTTTTAGAATTTCTAAAAATTGACCTTATACAAAAGTTTTAAAGCCTAACCAAAAATTGAGCAGTCAATTTAACTAAGAGGATCACATAAATACATATGTAAATCCATCACAGTGAATCTCACAAAATCAGCAAAAGACAAAATACAACTACCCTGGTGGGTATAAAATCAGATGTTCCTAACCAGGTGAAATATTATTTTCTTTACCAAGACAAAAAGATGCTTCTTTAACATAAAACTTTAATGAAGTTTGTAAAAGCTAATTAGTTGCTATTTTGAAAAACAAGTATAACTAGAGCTTTGCCACTGAAGTGACTAATACCACTACCGCCGCTTTGACACTAAGAATGCAATAGTATACTATATGGCTATGTTCAAGGGCACATAACTCTGGAATGTGTCGATCACTGTGCATGTAAATTGTGTCTTGCACATCTATACTTCATGGTGATGACACATTTCAAGGTCCACTGCAATTGCTTAAGGAATGGGGAAGTAGTTCCCTCTACAAACTTGTGATATTGTAAACATGTAGAGAACTGCCTGAGTGCCCGACTGACAAGTGACTCTAATATACCCCCCTCTCAATCTTCATTTGCATCTGCATTTACCTCATCTGGATGTTCAGCTTTTAGTGGAAGCCAGAGTTGACCATATCTCCAAATTGCTCTTTCCAGTACTGGCCCAGCATAGAGACAGGGGTGCTTGTTAACATCATTTAGGAAATTCAAATGAGAACCTGCTGCTGTTTTGAGATCAACGCCAACATCAATGTCAGTATAACTTGACACCTCCATTATTAGAATTTTTCATTCAAGCCATTTGATGAATCTGTAAGAATATGTTGTAATAGTATAGTAGTTAATGTTATCATACATAGTAGGTATGTTCCTGACATACATAGCATTTCTTTGATAAAATCAGGGTTTTTTGGGGTCGATTTTATAGCTGAAATTGGTCATATTCCCAATGGAAAATAGTATCTTTTTTCCCATTTTACAGACAAAAATTCCCAATCCCAAAAGAATTTTTTTTTTTTTCAATTTTTATAAGTTTAAGGGGCATGCCCTAGCTGGAACTGAAGAGTCTTGAATATAAATCAAATTGATATCATTTGAATGCCTAAATCAATTCATGAACGTCCTGTAAAATATTTACGAAATATCCCGCTAGTTGACTCAAATTACACATTTCAAGATATACCAAACCTGCCGATTACGCCTCAGAAAATATTCGTCATTTTCATAACTCGACCCTTTCAGGATCTGTCAAAAGCGGTAAGTATTGCTCATGTCATGTCATGTTTGCGACATAAAGCTTATCTATCGATCAATTATAGGTAAATATCATTGTTTTGCTGCTTGAAAGGCAGCGCGCACGCTAAGTTAAATCTCAGACGAATCGGAAATATCGTTGTTGTCAATAAAAAGCAGTTAACCTTTTATTTAAACCGGCATATAAATACCCACGCACGCATTATAGGGCCATTTTTGAAGGCATATTCTTCTTTGACTTTTCGGTAATAATTGTTTTTACAAGTGATAAACGCATTTTTGGTGTATAAAACCCAAGACACAGCAGTTCCAGGGCATTCCCCTTTAACATCACTATTGGTAGTATAAATACCTTATTCTACTACTGCTGTGTGGGGAAATTAGTAGAATAAGTTGAACATTGCAAAAATTATAGTATACATTTTTCCCAATTTTGATTAAAACACCGCGAAAATTCCCAATCCCAAGGGTACGGGTCATATTCTCAAAATACCGAAAAAAAAAAACTGAAAATGCTATTCGATCTAAACGTATAAAGAACCACATTTTAGCCAATTTATATATATTATATATTATACCAACTGAGCTAATCAGGCTGGTGAACATCACAGCCAACTTATTTATACAAATACTATATACACTACTGCTACATATATAAGTGCAAAATTTACAACAAACATCAGCCTCAAATAAAATATGTTTAATGCGTTATAAATTAGTTAAACATTTATGTCCGAAAACTGCTACACTTCGTGTTTTTCCAAAATTGCATGTTCAAATTCTGTTATTTTAAGTTAATTACAGTATAATATATGAGAATTTATCTAAAGTTACCCATCTATCCTTATAATACCATCGTTCGGTTCATTGATAAGTGAATTACCTCAAATCCAAACTTTTACAACTTTTCGTAATGTTTACCATTTCCTGGTCAAGGGAAACTAATCTCGCAAGATGGAGTACTATGAAATCAATTATATCCAGAGTTACTGTTCCTGCTCCTCGCTCACGTGCTTACTGTAAGTTAAAAGATTCTCGTGAAACTCGGGACACTGTGTATATTGAACTCAGATGAAACAGGCGAGAAAATTGTTCACGAATTGTTTGATTTTTATGGGAAAGAAAAAGGCTTTAGCTATAAAATTGTTATTTTATAAATTTATTGACTCAATCGACCAGGATCACTCAATCAAGGACTTATAAATATATGTATATATATTATAAGTCCTCGACTCAATTAAATTAATTAGAATTTTTTAAAGACTTTGACTCAATTTATTTGGAGGAAATGCAAATAAGCATTATTATATATATAGATGCTCTATTTTGACAAAGGCTGGTATACGTAACCAAATTAAAGAATATAAATTATAATCTTTTTTTTACATATAAATCCATGGTTTTCATTTTCTCAGAGACTCCTGTCCTAGTCACCCAACTTCTAAAGACCTTGTTTATTTCAATTTTAGATAAACGTAAACATTATTCGTCTTCTTTAAATGACTTTGATTTAAATTAATTGCCCTTTTAAACATTTCTTAGACTTATATAATCGCCTGGACAACAATATATGGGGCTCCATCCAAAGATCTTTGCACGTGTACATGTGATCTAATCTGGGTATGTAAACTAAATTTAATTGTTTGTTTCTGGTTACATATGTGAAGGACTTATATAAGTCCTTGCATATGTTCATTCATTGTAGAATTAGTAGCTAGGGTTCTTGCATGTAGAATATGTGCACGATTCCTTAATTAGGCCTAATGAAAAAGTCCGTAGGGTCGCGACGAAAAATTTGGGTAGGTCGGGTAACAATTAAGAACCAAACATTTTTAAAGCCTAATGTGAATGATCGATCAACCAACAATATAATTATAGAATTTCTCAATTATATAATATTGATACAGTACGTATTCAAATTAAGAAATATTTTCGTTCAAAGTCACTGAACTGATTTTCCGTTCTGATTTCAATGCGATAAGAAAGTTGAACTAGTGAAGATCGAAGAGGTGTCCGTTATACAACAGCCAAGCGTCTAGATTTTGACCTAACCTGTGACCTAGATATTTGACAGCCGAGTACAGAAACAAAAGTCGGTTTCTGGGTCGTGTGACGGATATTAGCCAATCAGAGAAAAGAAATGTGGGGGCGCGACTACTACGTCACAGATCAGTGTGTCGTGTCGACAAAAACAAAACAGTCTGAAATCGCGTTACCAATCGACGTATAATTTTAATTTCGTGGACTTAACACATAGAAATAAGTGCTAATTGGGTTTACAAGTGTGTACGAAAGACATTGTTCAACCCTGTATAGGGTTGAATAAGTGATTTTGGTGCAAAATCTTAAAAATTGGAACGTACAGAGGATGAATTTTTCGTTCGCAGGTTGTGGATTTTTGGGAATTTACCACATTGGTGTGTCTAGCTGTCTTCGACAACACGCTCCACATTTGATTGACAGCTGTCAATTTGCTGGTGCATCTGCAGGTGCCATTGTCTCGTGCTGCCTTTTAAGTGGATGCTCGTTAGGTAAAAATCTTGTTAATTGTCTGAATTTTGTTCATTTATTTATCAATTAATGTTTTTCAAAGTCATTCAATTTGTGTATTAAGTACTCCATCGCGAATTGGTTGAATATTACTTAACAGGCTAACTGCGCCACCTTTAACTCATGTATTTTAATGAAACACTTGTATTTTAGTTTCTTTGTAATGAAACGAAAGTGCATATTTCTTTTAACAATATAGTACTGATGTCAATATACTGTTATTGATTTATGTATAGAATACGCCAGTGTTACCTAATTTTGCTAAATTGTTTGTCCAACCAGCCTTTGTTGTGACCAGGTTAGATAAGGATCTATCGACTGCTGTGTTTCCCTACTGATGCTAATCTGTCTGACAGCTGCTGTCAAGATATTAACACCTGAATAGCTGTGAAGATTCACACCAGTGCACTACATTAATATATTGGCTATTGATAATTTGTCTGTATGTATACCATTACATAAGTGGCCAACACTGTTGACATTTGCTGAAACTGTCAAGAACAGCTATATAGTAAGACTAGGTAAAACTGGATAGTTTTGATGCAGCTAGAGCTATGTTCTGTCATATCAAACCGTAATACAGTGATCAGTCCGCTACTTAGCGCTTTCTGTGAATTACACTCAGACTGACTCAAAGTTTACCAAAATATCTGACAAAAAATAAACTTACCAAGTAAAATTCCTCCATCTTTATTTTTGGTGTTTTGAAATCAAGGACTTGTTGAAATTAACATGATTAAACTTACAGATGGAAATGTACGTTTTAACAGTCTAATTTATGAACTTAGAAAGGTTAAGGTGATGATGTAGATTATTACATGTTCTTGATATGAAAATGGGACATATGTAAATAACATAGCCCCAGTCTCTTAGAAAATACCATTTTCACAATCACATGAATGCATGAAAAACAAAAAGATATATTTCTGAATACCGGAGTATGAAAGACTTGGCATTTCCTGGGTTGTCAAATCTCTCTTCACATGCATGCAGTTCCAACAATCATTTACAATCCGTGTATTGTATTTTAATACAATTATGTTCAGGTACATTTTGTAAATGCATGGATTTAGATTGATCAGTCTTACTAAGTTAGAATATATGAAAAGAAGGAAAGAAGTTTACGTTGAGTGAGATTACAGATGACCTTCACTGTAACTGTTAGGTTGGGCCTGGTCAAGATTCTGATATTATTCATTGTGACACAAATCATTTATGGACTTACCATCAGTTCAAGGAATATTGTCAGCCTGTAATATTAATATAACACATGACATTTTTATGATTTATTATTTTAGGTGACTGCACCAAATTCACTCTTCGTTTAGCTACCAAAGCAAGATCTTTCTCCATCGGACCTCTGCATCCAAGCTTTAAAATCACAAAGATTTTGCGAGATGCTCTTCGTGAAGTTTTGCCAGAGAATGCCCACGAGGTTGCGACGGGAAGATTGTTCATTTCTCTGACACGTGTCAGCGATAGAGAAAATATTGTTGTGTCTGATTACAGTTCAAAAGAGGAGTTAATTCAGGTAATATTTCTATGATTTGGCAAAAAGTTCTTAAGTACCTCTTAGTCTAACAATTTGTATGTGTTCGCATGTAAGGATAGTAAGATAAAATGCTTTCTTGACTGAATTTTGAAGTAAGATACCAGATAAAATTTGAAATGTGACTCACTGTTAGTAGCGACTTTTGATCAATTTTGCTTTTATAAGAATAAATAAATTTGCTATTTTTCATAAACCCCAATTATTGACTTAGTTGATCGCAAACTCTGCTGAATAATTAGTTCTTTGTCGGATTAAAAATTAAAGATCTTTCATGACATAAAACAACATTTTAATTTGAATGTAATCTGAAAAATATGTCCTTAAATCCTTAACTAGGTTGGATGTTCATGACCTGGGTTCAACAAAGATATCTTGGTTTAATTTTAGTTCCAAATCATTTTCCATTTTCATATCAAGATAAACTCATTTCGGTGTCAATACTACAAAGATAAAACTTTGATCATGTTGCTAAGTGGTATGATGTGTGATATATGACTTAAGAGGCTGTTTATATGCTTTGTCATATAGCTGTATTTCTTTCGCTGGGGTTGAAATTCCAAGTACCGACGTTAAGACTTTGAACTTTCTGACCTACTGTACATTATGTGTGTATTGTTTGTCCAATGCGTCAGATGATTTACGATAATTTATTTATTAAGAAATTGCCAATCTCACCTTCATAAATTAATACACCTGGTTATTTTTCAGTATTTTGGGAACATGACCCATTAATGCATTACTGTCATTAATACGTACCCTTGGTATTGGGAATTTTAGCTGTGTTATGCCCAAAATTAGGGGGGAAATGTATGCCTTCATTTTTGTAATGTAGTGTAATGTAGTGAACACAAACAATAAAATTAATGTCTATGATGAAAACTCATTGGTCATAACAAGTCTATTACAGTGCAAGATCTCTTGTTCTTATAGATTTAAATTGTTTTACATACCCAATATCATTATTTTAAATTTTCAATGTGGAATTTTTGTCCGTGGTTTGGGAAAAAGATACAACTTTTGATTGGGAATATGGCCAAATATTGGCTAAAAACCCCCGTCATGTATTATCTATGTCTACGTTCGGTTACATTTTTGTTTGGTTTATTATAGGCTTTGATGTGCAGTGCTCATGTGCCATTGTATTCTGGTCTTGTCCCGCCATTGTTTCGTGGAGTGGTAAGTCAGTCATGTTGATTATAGTAGGGGTTCGGGTTGTGATCAGATTTTGATATTGACAAGCAAGCAGACTTGCTAATTTTACAATTACTTCTTAGAAGATTTAGGTGAAATGAAAGATTTGTAATATATTCTATAATGATGTATGATATTATATAAATATTATAACATATACAGGTGGCACTGGATAATAGTGTAGCTAAATTTAGAATGGAAATTGAACAAAGAGAAAAAATCACTGCCATGAACCTAATATTGAAATTTATAGGTACACAGTTCCTTTACAAATGCTCAAAATCTGTACTAATCTAGTGCCCACAATCAATAAATACAATGTAGTTCTTTCCTCAAATGATCTAAATAACAATGTACAAGTATAAACCTCTGAAGATCACATGGCATCATAATGTAGCAGTGATATTATTATGCTGGGTTAAATTCCAAACAATAATTCAACACAGAACTATTTTATGATGGAAGTGGCATAAAAACGAGCACCTGCATTCAAAAATGCAGACGGCAGTTAAACCAATCTAGTTTTTCAGAGAAAAGCCACATATTTTAATTGAATCATTAATATTTCATGTATTTTTAATACAAAACTAATTTTAATGCTTACTTATCCTCAAAATGATGTTTTAACTGTGTTGACAATTGTAAGTTATGCTTGATCAGTGTATATTACCGATATTATAAGATGCACCGTTATTTGGATAACACCGGTAAACAGGGTTACCGGTACTGACTATATCTAATGTCAATAAATACCCGGTAATTAGAGAAACAAATTTTATGATATAAAGTATTGGTTAGGCTTTAATTTTACAAACTTCAAAGATGTGAGTTGGTAAAGGGAGAAATGCATTATTTTGCTACATGTATAAGATGAAGTCATTAATCACATTGATGTTTGTTTGATATACGCCTATATATTATGTGTTCTTATCTATTGACTCATATGATGACACTGCACGATTTTCAGAGGTATGTCGATGGCGGATTAAGCAACAACATTCCAGCGTTAAATGATCAAACGATTTCAATATCACCGTTCGCTGGCGAAAGTGATATATGTCCGACAGACAGGACGGCAAATACGCTACATATCTATCTCGCCAACACTAGTATGCAATGCTCAATGGATAACTTGTATCGAATGTCTAGAGCGTTATTTCCGCCACACCCGGAGATACTGAGCGATATGTGCCAGCAGGGATTTGACGATACTTTGAAGTATTTGCAAAATAATAGTAAGTATACATGGTCATAAGTGTTTCGACTGTCCATTTAATTTATGTGTTTCATAATTTTGATGAAAGATCTCAAAATATAATAGATTGTAACTGATAGAAATCTGTAAGATGTACCGGTACATGTTCATGACTTGAATTTTCTTATGTTGAGTAAATTCAATTTATCAACAAATGAAGTGTATACATGCATAACCTGTCTGATTTCTAAACATGTAATGGTAGTTGAACTTTTGTCATTATTATTGTAAATCTTTAAATACCTGTTTTGTAACTAGGCCCCACTCAAGACCATACAAATTTTACATGTAAGAAAGCTTTCCAGCTTGCTTAGCAGAGAGCTGGTGGTTTTACCCAGGAATTAGTCTGGGGTCTTCCTCCTGTATCAAAGTTGGAAAAGCTTTATTGAAATTTGAATATGACTGTTTTACAGCCATTCACTGATTCAGCTGCATGTATTTACTGTTTATGAAAATATTGTATGTACATGTAATTAAATTTTTCAAATGAAAATAGTAATATGATAATTCTTTTTACAGAATTATTATCCTGTGTACGTCATCTGAGTATACGAAGTGTGATCACTCAGGTACCGATTGATGAAACAGATTGTGAAGTGGAGGATATTAAAGAAGGTTGTGATGAACATAGCTGTTATGATTGTAAAAGAAAGAAGCAGGTTGCATTGATAGATAAATTACCCTCTGCTGTTGGATTAGGTAAATATTTTCTTTGGAACTTTCAATAAATCATTACTTCACCAAGTCTTGCTGCATTTAACTAAAATGTAAAGTCCTAAAATGGCCTCATGAACCAATATTTATCATGATAATTGTGTTTTGGGTCTGTGTAGACATTTAGGCCATCCCTTCAATAAGCTAGCCCCCTATCATATTATAGATATGTATTCATTTATTTTCCTATATATAGATGCCTTTGTGAAGTATGAATTTATGTAAAATGTTGTCTATAAATTACCACAAAAATATTAATTTATTATACCATATTAAACTAAAAATAAAAATAAGTTCCATAATCATATACATTTATCGGTCCTGGTAGTTTCTGTTTGTTCTATAACAGATGAATCCTGTGTGTTTTCCTCCCGTGCATACTTTATAGCAAGAAAAAATGTTTCCAAAACCACTATCATATTTTTTTCAATATCATTGAAAGAATACAATTTATAGAACAGCTATGTTTTCCCGCAGTCATATTATGCACACGGCATGAAGTGACGTCACGCGCTCTATATATTTCAAGTTTACAAAAGCAAAATTCACAGCGAAGTTTTTAGAAGTAAAAGGGCTTGTTTCGTCGGTAATAATTATCCTGGGATAACATCAGCAATTGTTTTTTTTTCATATATTTTTTATAGCAAAAAGCTAATGGGGCTTTAAACTGACTAAGTCAGCTCGAAAGATGTTGAATACATAGCAAAAGAAAGAATTTTGACTTTTTAGTAAGATCACATTACTAGGATAACAATTGATTATTCCTTTATTTCCATTATGTACAAATCATGTACACTGGTAATGTTGTTTAAGAAAATCACTTGTGATTTCTCTGAAATGTTCAAAATTGATCCTGTTGATTGTTTGGATTTTTTGTAGAAGATAGAATTATTTTTTCTATTTCTACAGTACTTGGAAAAAGTTAAAGCTCCCTTTATAAGCCGTGGGCTATTCACTACTTGAACAGAAGTTTATGTATACCACAATGGTGTTGTATACTGTAGCTCAAATACAGTCAAACCTGTAAACAACGGCCACCCTTAGGAAATACAAAATGTGGCCTTTATTGACAGGTGGTTCTTATTTTAAGGTCACTTTGTTCTAAATAGTCACTGACATTTTTGGAAGAATGACCTTTATTCACTGTGTGGCCTTTATTCAGAGGCGGCCACTATCACAGGCTTAACTGTAGTTGAGGCTTGATATGTGCATAAATAATTCAATTGATTATATTTATTTTTTCAGTATTTCAAGATGCTATGGAAGAAATGAACAAAGGTGTGAAAGGGTATATACACAGACACAAATCTCTCAAGATGTTGTCATTTCTAGCTACACCATGGTTCTTGCCTGTAGATATCAGTTATACATATGCAATGAGGTAAATAAACATTACAAATCAGACAGGGGTATGGCATATTGGGGCCAAATTTCGACCCCAAATCGATTCCAAAAACACTGTCATTAAACCATTTCAGCTAGTATTTTTTCATCCATCTGTCTGTTTCTTATACTACCAGTTGACTGGTATGAGTGTATATCCAGTCTTCAGTGGAAATAACAGTAACAGATTTTGAAAAGAAGGTAATAATTCTATCTGTAAGATAATAATAAATAAGATAAGGCTTCTGACCCTTGAGCTTTTGAACCAATGTGTCAAATTTGGTATAACAATACTAACATTTTGTTGATTTTTAATTATAATCAGCCATTGGAGTCATATTTGACCAGTAACTTTTTATGTCAAATGAGAACCATGGACGACGTTCTGTTACTTTAAATATAATCAATAATAACAACTTATAATGTTTGTATGATAAATTTATGATGTTTTTTCTTCAGGTTTTTAGAGTATCTTCCACGATTACCTCAGGATGTCCAAGTTATGTATCGAGAGACTGCTGACTTGTTACGATACTTACTAACAAATATACGTCATCATCGGCGTAGATACACGGCGAGGTTAGTATCCTTTGGGTTATCTTGAGAATGTGTCTGATATTTCTAGTTTTTCGGCCTCTTTACAACATGTGATAACTTATCGGTTACAATGATGAAAAATTATCATTGAATGATACATATCGCCTGCACTTTATCTAGTGGTAGCTTGCGACATTATCAAACACTTCTCATTATGATGTATATTATCCAATAAAGGGAACAATGTCCTATCTTGTTCTTTGTTTAAATAAGTAATACAACCTTTTTGCTAGGATGGGATGAATAAATTTGGTAAAAACTTTTATAGATTATGTACATGTGCGTATTAACTCAATAACTACAAGTGGACAGTTGAAAAGCCATGGTCTAGCGGTTAGTGCACTAAATTTGTTACCCGGTGGCCCGGGTATGATTCCAGTCACGGTAGGTCATACCCTTCCATGAAAATTTAACACAAATGTTGAATTTCCTCGGCATGTGGAAAAGTTGCCTGTTCTTTGTGGGAGGTAAATTAGAATTGGTAGAATACAGTCTAGGAAAACTGGTTAGGTGAATTGGCCATCATATTTAACTGAAAAATCTGAAAAAATAAGTAAGACAGTAGAATATCTGAAAGATTAAAGAGTTATATTTTCTTTGATTAAACTTACACCATTTCCATTTTAGTCACACAAACTGCTCTTAATCTTAGTACTCAACTTTTACTATTTTATTTGAAATCGTTACTGGTTAATGACTGACTTTAGTTTCTGAATGTTGACATTCTGTCGAAGATAAATCAATATATCCATTAAACTTTAATACTAATTGATGAACACATTTTAAGATCATGAAGGCAACTTACAGATGCTGTAAACCAGTCATACTGTAAAGTTTGTAAACCTTCAACTAGGTAAATTTAGGATTTAGAAAAAACTTTTAGGAAAATGTTAAGCTTGGGGCCTTTATTTGGAGTTTTACGGTATTGGTTAAATTCTTGCCAAACACAGATCTTGACCTCTGACAATTTTTATTATGATCTCAAATTAAGCTAAGCTGACCTGAAAGGATTAAAATGTTCAAGCTAGAAGATTTGGGGAATTAACCTATTTTTTGTCTGAGAAATAATTATTATATGTAAGTGTCACAATGTTTCTTGATTTGAAAAGGAATTGTAATTTTAGTAAGATTTAGCCATAGTAATACAATGTTGTTGTTTTTGTTCACATGTGCAAATATTAGTGATTTTAACCCAGAAACAATGTTTAATTCAATCTCAGCAGATTCATGTACATTGTATCTGGACCTCAATGTCTTATTGACTTCTTCAGTCTTCACATTAAGTGATTTTAATGTTTGTGCTGTTGAAAATAAATTGTTAATAATGATGAAATAAATTACTTATGAAAAAAAAAAATTAATATATAGTATTGCTAAAATACTATTTCTACATTATCATGATGTTTAGATTAAACCAGTTGACTCCTGTTGCTTAAAACTCAGTTTCCTCTTTTAGTTATACATGAGTTTGTCAGTACATGTAATAAGTAATTACTTTTTAGTACTTTCTTATTTGATACATACATTTTGTTCTTCTGTATCTGTTTAATTACAAGTAAAACATATGCTTGTTTTCTTTTTTATCTGAATTTCTAATTTGTTTGAGTCTGGCCTGTTGAATTGGTTTTCTAGGGACAGACAATCATAAATCTAAATATGACTTTGAAAACATGGACAGTTGTTCATTTTATCCTATGAATATGATAATTATCAGGAATAGAACAGAAATGTTCTGATAGATATATACAACTTGGACATCTAATTGTAGTTACACTATATTTATTTTAGATTATTTATACGATAAAAATATTTTTTTTCTTCAGATTTTCATGTCAGCTTGCCATCACTGAAGTGAACTACAACCAGATAGACTCTGACATATATCCCACAAGTCATCATACAGTACACACTTACACTATTCCACAGCTACCTCAAAATGTATGAAATCTCAATTTTGAATTCGCCATGGATCTTGATAGCGACCTGCAAAACACGAGGCATCAGCACGTTGAAAATTTTCATATGAGAAATGCCATTCGTCCAAGAAGTGATAGTGCTAATGGTAGACTTGTATCAAATAAACATATGAAAGAACTTCCTAAGCCACACACTGACCACATTGAAGTGTTTGATAGTCTTGAGCAGTGCTTACACGTTACAAATCAAATGGAATCAATAATGGCTTATCATTATTGGGATGAGAATGATGTCGAGAGTTGTCGTTTTGAAGAAATTTACACTTTTAAAGAAGGTGATATTGATATATCAAAACTTCTAAACAATGACACTGAAGTTGATGTTCAGTTTGATCCCAAAGTTCGTGCTCGAAGCCAATCTCTTGGTCATAGAGCAAATACTGCAAAACATACTTTAGAAGATGACCTTGAAGAGTTTGCTGAACATAGGTTAGAGGTTGCAATGAAAGACAAAGACTTTAAGGAACATATAGAACCCTCATAGCATATGAAGAAGTATTTTGCTAACCTATAAGGTGCTATGAACATACCTGGTAGTGATAACGTGCACTTTCTTGCGTGTTCTACCTCGCCAATCTTTTCTCTTCCATGATTTAAACAGATACTAGAAACCATTAGATTGTGCTGGAACTACATTCTAAAATCTTACTATTTTTTCATATTACTCCAAAACATGCTTTTCATATCATTACTTTATCAGCCTGTTAGTGCTAAGCAAATCATGTTTAAAACTATTGATTTTGAAGATGATAGATAAATAATGATGTGTCATTTACCTCAATATTGAATTTAATTTATTTGGTCTGCTTTTTTGTACTTATGTATTTAAACGGATTTAAAGGTTTAAATATAAATCATACAAAAATGTTTCTTTTACTTTATGCGGATGATATTGCTATATTGGCCGAAACAGCAGTAAAATAATGATAAATGGACAAACTGTCAAATGAGGATACCCTACTTAACTCTTTGTTCACTTCATTTTCATGGTCCCGCCCCCTGTTAACGCTTTACTCTCTTGTTCCACCTTTTCATGCAGTTACTGTGTTTACATAGTCCTGCATTTTTATATAGGTGATAGATAATTTTTCCCTGAATAAATAATAAATTTACCCAATATATCTGAATTACTACCATTGTACATAAAATGTATTGATCAGGGGGCTATACATTTATTATGGGGCTTTAACCTTTTAATCATAAGTTGGCTTTGAGGTATAGGGTTAACTCTCTTTAGATAACTGTTCTGGATTTATTATAGCACTGCAAGGGTAAATTGTGTCAGGCTTTTGTTTGTTGCTTCTGACAATGTCTGGATTGGTGAAAATCATATTTTGTGGCCTTATATTTTATAATTTATTTATTATTCATTTTCATAATGTTTATACACATATACCTACAGTCATACACAGAGTTCTCTAAATGTGTCTGACAATATAACATGATAATTTATTAAATTTACTTAGGACTGGATTTCAAATTGTATTCTTAAAAGTTTACCTCAAAAACTGGGCAAAAGTACATGTATTTATTTAGTCCAGTGAAGGTCAGCTCTATATGTTGAACTCTGTGTGACTTCTTGTGAGGTTATCTGTTTGGTCAGACAGGTTTGATAAATAACCTAAGTCTACCCAATGTAACCTTTCAGAATTATTTGTTTGTTTGTTTACATTGTTGATTTAGACCTAGTTTTTAACCTTAAAAGGAAGTACTCATCCATGATTGCATCCATGTGCTATTTTCTTTTCATTTTTACATTAATTTTTTTTTAATAACCTAACTGATTTATCAAGATGAATGCAACAGAAGAAAAAAATGTTGTAGGAGATCCAAGGGGATAATATCAGTCTGGAATTAAAGAAAAATATTGTCTTAAGATATTTTTTACCAGTGAAATATGTCATGTTGAATATGTTCAATATGCGTTATTTAACTAAAAGTATAGCCTTGTGTTGAGCTTTTCTTGAGAAACAAAAAAAAAGGAATTATAGTTTTTGACATTTTCTGACATTTTCTGATATGAATACTGGGTATACCATGAGGTATTAATATTCTGATTAATCTTTATTGAATTAATGTGATTGATTGTGAGTGTCCTTGAATCATGAGTGAAATTCGAGGTTGCAGGGGTGACAATATTCCGGATATATTTGGAAAGAGCCATGCTTTATGAGCAAAATAAACGTTATTTGATAAAAATATCTCAAGAAATGGCAAAGTTATGGTCTATTTAATCTGTTCTGAAGGATTTTTTTTAATACAAACTGAGTTGAATATAGAAACTATGTAGTTTGAATGCCTCTTGTTTGGCAAAAAGGGTCGGCTGCGTATGATGTTCTGGATTTTCAATTTGGCTATATTGACACCCCTGAGGTTGGATAATCATCTTTAATATCATTAAATTTTGTCATCAGAGAGTTTCAATGTTCAAATTCACTTGTGATGGACTTCATTTATATATCTTATTGTAGGAAATGCAGTGAATCTAGATAAAGATATTCGGATAGAATTGATTTACCAAATATTCCCTAAAAAGTAAACTTGAGTAAGGGGCAATTTTTAAAGTTCTCTAAATTAGTGAAGTGATGTTATTGGTTGATTCATTTATGTTGCTAGGATACATGAAAACTGTATTTTTGAATTGTTAAGGTTTTTGTTACATGTAAATTATGATTTTTATTTGATAGCATTTAAGTCTTTTTATTCTAATTTATTTTTTAAGTCTTCAGTTTTTATTTTGATTGATACTTTTATCTGATTCTTTTCATTATTAAAATTCACTCTAACCATGTGATACTGTAGTATGCTGTATTTGAGGATATTATTCAACCTCACAGCATCTGATTCTTCACTATATTCAAGTTTGTTTTAACAGCGTTCTTCCGTTCTTCCGTAGTATACTGTATACATTATTACATCTACATTTGAAATAAATTACTGTAAAACCTTGATTATACAAACTTGTATTATCAAAAAACCTGGTGATATCCAAAATGAATGTTTGGTCCCGTTTTTCACTTATGTCATTCTATGTAAAATAAATACGATTATCCAAATCATGTTATCCAAAACCGTAGATCATTGGAAACTATATTTCGGTCCCGTTGATTTTGGATAATCAAGGTTTTACGGTAACATAAATTTAAACCAGTATAATGAATTGTGTATGTTTTTTTTACCTTTCTTCTGTTATTATAATATTGTTATGCAAATTATTAGTACTACCATATCTTGCATTAACTTGAGTCAGTCAATGCAACATCTTATGCAATAAAAAAACATACAGAGTTTGTAAAGTTCAAGTCTGAACAGTTTGGTATTCTTTTAGATACAAAGAAGTTCAATTGATTCTACTTTATTTTAAGGTCTTTTTATATATTTGTTGTTTGATTTTTGATTGAAAAGAAATAAATGTTGAAACACTTATACAGCTCTCTTGATTCAGTCATTTCATTGTGAAGACCTTAATTTTTTAAAACCTTGCATGGTTGATTTCATATCTCCGTCTGAAATCTTGATATGTGTCACTGCTTTACATTAACAAAGCGACTGCCGATATATATCTGAGGACAAATAAGGTGTTATGCAATTTAGTTCCTAAGAAAGTGTCAGTCAAAGTTGTTCATCAAGCTGTGTAATAAATATATTTGACCTCTGTAGTATATTGTAAAAAAACCAGCAGTTTGTAAAGAAGAAGAACTTGACAGGAGTTTTATTTTTCTTGTGAGTAGTTCCTATGTCCAGGGCTCAGCGCAACACTGTCGTAACTTGTTCTTATTTCAATATGAGTTACGCCACTTTTGAGTTGAACCCTCGATGTTTGCTTACCATGTACTGCTGAAATTAGACGTTGTTGGTCCAGGTTTGCCATGTAGATGTGAAGACAGCCAAAGATCTAGTGATGAATTTTTAGTGATGCTTAACTTTATTCTTGCTATTTCATGATTTTATGCATTCAAAAATGTTTTCTTTGTTAATGAGATCAACCTCTCGGAAGACACTTTTTAGTAGGCAGGCTTGTTAACAATAGTTATATACTATTGTACTTTGGTCTTCATCAAAATTCATTGACAGCTATGGAAAACTGAACTATCATTCAGTTTCCAAAATGGCTTTATAATTTCTATACACTGCAGTGAAGCCATTTAAGTTATCTGTCACAGAAATGTGAAGAATATTGGATTCACATGTAAGATAGTCGAATGTGACTTATTTGTGAGGTGACTCGACTGGTTAAGGAATTGGTACCTTTTGCCTGCCTATCTGGTCAGACTCCGTGTATAAGATAATTGTGGACTTAACAAAGACGTAATACCAGTCGTCCTTTGCAAATTTTGGTTTTTATATGATAAATTAACAAACTAAAAAACACAAAACTTGGCGTAAAGTCAGATGAAGTTGAATATCCATTTTTGTAAACAATAACTGATGATGATTATGAATTTAAACGGAAACTTAAATTGACCCTCGTCACCTGATAGACAAAATAAATCGAAATAATGAAACAATACAAAGGTCGTTCTAAGGGTCGAGTGTCCTCCATAAATGATATTTCTTTATAGTTTATGAATATGATAATAGATATCATGCCTTACAAACTTCACGGCCTATAATCATGTGATGCATTGTTTTGATTTTGATTGATACCACAGGGTCTAGTAGAACAATGGCGGCTCCCATGAGTTAGAAGGTTAGTCATATTTTTCTTCATATTTAAACTTTCAACAAAAAATACTTACTTTTGAACTGGTGGGCACCGCCATTTTTCTACACCCTGTGGTATCAAAACAATATACCATATGATTATAGACATTGAAACTTGTAGTAAAGATTTGTATGTTTGAATAATGCTGTAATTTTCTATGTACAATTTTGTATATGCTGTAAACAAGCATTACAGAAAATCAACCCAGCATTCTACTTTCTTTATATTTCCTTGATTTTGATCTTATTGTAATTAAAGTCAGACCTGTGTTAGCGGCCACCTCTGAATGAAGGCCACCCTGTGAAAAATGGCCATTCTTTTAAAACTGTCATCGATTGTTTGAGAACAAACTGACCTCCGAATTAACATCACCTGTCATTAAAAAACACATTTTCTATTTTTCAAGGGTGTACTTTTTTCACAGGTTTGACTGAACTATCAAATTTTATGAGCTTATATAATCAATAGAACTAGTAATATGATCGCCCACCCTGCTAGCTCAGTGGTTAGAGCGTTTGTCTGATGATCGAAAGGTTGTGAGTTCGAACCCAGAGCAAGCTAGGCTCACACTGTCCGTGACAAATTTGACTTAGGATATTACATCCTATGTAAAATTGTCCTCCACATCTGAATTATGTGGGGTAGCTTGGCAGAAGCTTATGGATAGAATGTGGTTTGTACTGGTTAAGGCCTAAATGAAGTCCAGGAAAGCTGGTTATGGATAACTGCCCACCACGATATGACTGAATAATGTTGAAAATGGCGTTAAACCCAATGAAACAAACAAACAAAGTAATATGATCACTGTTTAAAAGATATTGACCTTCACTATGATGAACTTCAACTACACCAGTATGATCATCCATGAATAGTGTTGATTTAATGATTACTATTTTCTACATACGTCATATCAATTGTTAGTGAAGTTTCGCTGATAAAAACTCAGTATCTTGTTTGTTGAAGTCATCGGTAACTAACATATATTGGTTAACATGCGTTAATTTGGCTATCTTACTGCTTTATCATGAATTAAAATCCTTTAACATTCAGTGTTAATTTATTGAGTGCTAATAAGTCTATAATTTGTTAGAGAAATTATTTTAAAAAATTCTGAATTATACATGTACATTGATTTATTATTAATTCAATTATACCAGATATTGGTCACCGTTATAAAGGGGATTATATTACAAATTTTATGAATTAAACATATTGTGCTGCTACATTTAAACGTATATATAAATGCATAATTCTGCTTAGTGACTTCCCTGTACATGTAGCTGTATTTCTTTTTCTGTCATAATTTAACTACATTGTATTCATGAAGTGTGCAAGAATAGTTCATGAAAAAATCATGTTTGTATGAATTCCTTTAGAAGGAGCACATACATGTATCTCGATCAGGAGACAAACTGTTTGCAAGCGTGTGGTAAAAAAAATACTTTCAACCTTGACCTTTATGTTCACTATTATAGGCTACTCAACTTTTATTATTGGTCTACATAGTATATTCTTAATATTTTATGAGCAGGAATGTCATTTACTTCATTTGAAACTTTACAGATGGACTGTAAAATGTCTTTTTTTTAATCGTAAGCTTCACTTGTTCTAAACTATAATCGCATTTTTTATAGTTATAGTATTCTGGTCATTAATTGCCTTATATACATTTATTTTAATAATGGGATATGTGACTGGTTATATTAAAGAGCAGTATAATTGCTATCGAATAAAATTAATCTGGAGTTCAGTTCCTTTATGTGAAATTGAAAATGATAGTTATATATACCTTTGATTTGATTGTCATAATTATGAAGTCTAAAAAGAAATAATTAGTTCCATGAAAAAAAAGAAATTTTATCATTAGATCTATGTATTCAGATATACATTCTAAAGAAGTAATTGAATTGTTAAATTGATGAACAGTTAGACATTATCCTCATGCAGTATAACATAATTGATTATACAATAATGTCATTCAATGAACAATTATTATGCTTTATTTTAATATTTACGTTATGAAAAATAATTCTTTTTTTTTCTGTTTCACATGAGAGCATCTATTTTGTACAAAGCATGCATTTTGTCAATTACTTTGTTTTAAAATATCCCATCAATAAAAAATGGCCCCCGTCTGTTGACAGACATCGATTGATCAGATTAGCAAATGATTGCTCCGGTCTATTGGATATAGTGATGTGTTTATAGGGATATTTGAGAATGGTGTGAACAACATACAGTACGGTTTGTGACATTTTGCACATACTTAGCGATTTTGGACCGAATTTTATGAAAATTATAAAACTTTTATGGACCGATTTTTTAACCATTTTCTGCGACCCAAATTCGGTCTTTTAGCGCCCTGTCCATCATGTATAGTTGATCTGGTTGCATGTAGCCAAGCCATGCAAGCTACTCAGTAGTGGTGTTCAAAAATAGTCCAACGTCTGAGTCATGCTGCTAATTGGCTTTTTTATATTGCAGAATTGAGTTTTTGCGCTTTCGGTTAGATTTTTTTGTTGCTTGGTATTAAAGTATGATATCTAATCTTCGTAAATAACTATTTTACCTTGTTTAGCGATTTTAGCCAGTCCCAGTGACGTTAATTCAATAATGACAAAATGCAAACACACACCGGTTACGTCACGCTTTGCTTTGTGTTCTAATCAAGGGAAGTAACCGCTGCGGGGAGTTAGCAAAAAAAATGTTGATTTGTTGCTAATTCCACTTTTCACCCTGCCTTTGTTTTTAAACCAATCAAGTTTAAACTTAGACCCTCCTCCATTCATTGGACCGCCCATAGTAGGTGTGGTTTATTCTTTCCTGTTGTAAAACCCTCGAGTATTCATGGGAAAGCATGGACTGGTTCTTTAATATGTAGGATGGTGTATTAACTTTAAAGATCGTTGGGAGGAATCCGCGTTTTACACCTGGCCGAAAACATGCGTCCTTAAAAAGAAACGTAGACATGTCATCATACACCTTATTATAGCGTTCCTTTTCATTGAGTTTCTCACAAAGTTCGCAATTCGATATTTGCCGATTGACCTCTTTTGAAATCGGTTCATATTTGTTTTTGTTATGAAGATAATTAGTGTATAATGCTTCGTTCGAATTCACTTTTAAAATAAAAGCAGCAACCTCTTTAGCACTCGGAAAATCCGCCGCGTTAATGAAAGTAGTCCTGTCAAAATGCTGAGTGTAATTTATTCCTCCGCGCACAACGAGCACAACATCTAGTTCATAGGAGAAGAATTTTTCGGTAACATAGTCCTTGCAAAAACTGTTTTCAAATGACAAATAGAATTTATAATCTTCAGTAATTTTCTTCTCTACATCTGATTCTCTCTTGCCCGATGGAGAACAGCGTCCGAATATATCTACAGACAACCCATGTTGCTTTAATTGCTGAACATATTCATCTCTCCTACTCTGAGTCTTGCAATTACTCACAACCCAGGCAGCTACTTTAGTTTTACTTTTGAATATTTCACTATAGTTCTTGACTGGATATGTGCTTCTTGGTATAAGTGTCTGATAACCCCACGACCAGTTCATTGTTTTTCTCCAAATTGGATTTTCAAACCACTTTACATATTGTGCAATCGGAGGTGGTTCCATTCGAAGAAATATCCATACTTGACCCTCAGGTTTGTCTCGTGGTTTCAACGATACAGCTAAGTTATCTTGGGCACTGAATACAATGGCTGAATAAGATTTAATGTTTCGTACTTCTTTAGTCATTCTATGTACAGTTTGTATATGGACAATCGTGAAATGGATCTTCTAATGAGAACCAACTTGGCTTATTAATCAATAGGACTGTAATCAAGGAAGAAGTTGTGTTTATTTTTGGCAGGCCCAAACGTCTCTCCTTTTGAATGTATACATTTTCCAGCGTAGGAGATTTAGAGGAAGATTTCAGCATAATGCTTTCGTTTGGCTCGAGGTTAACGTCTCCCTGCAATGCATCAACATTTTTGGTTGCATTCATTTTTGGCAAGCCTGTCCGTCTCTCATTATGAATATATATATCTTCTTTCCTAAGAAAGGACGTCTTCATGAGGTCTTTCTGCGATGCATAAACTTTTTTGAAGTATACAGAAACACCATAAAGTGACGTCACACAAAAACAAACTGACAAAATGAACAGTACTTGAAGAGGCTTCGGTTTTCCTTTCACATAACGTCTGAAATACAACATATGATTTTTTTTTATGTTTTGTAAGCCTTCTAATTATATAATATCATATATGCACCGTATAAGAAATAAATTATCCAATATTTTTTAACGCGAAGGTCAAGCTAAGGCACAATAGCCCGTTAAAAGCATATTTACTATACGAGTACATGTATACATACAGATGCCTCATTTTCACACTTTCTTGTGTCTTCATGTTACATAGCGTAAGCATTCTAAGACTTGTCTTGTGGTTACAGTTCTAATATTCATATTTTAGTTTATATAGAAAGATGCAATTTGCATTCGATTGTTCAGTTTTAAGTCACAGAAAATAAATCAGGTTCATGAGTTACAGGTTGGGTTGTTCGTAATCTAAATATAACACAAGAGCGCAACGCTCGACTATTCACCGGTCAATGAGATAGCTTCATGTCGCTACCTCTTATAGTTTCTGACTTATGAGCTATATTTAAGACGCTGGCGTTGACAGAGACGACGCAGTGATCTTCGAAAACAGACAAGCTAATGAACCAAGATGTGTTTTAAAACAAAACGCCCCCTCCGGGTGACATTGACCTTTGACTTACTGACCTAAGAATTCACATGCCCTGTAGATATTGTCATGGGGAACCAACGAAGTTTGGTAATTGTTGGTGGCAGCGTTTTGATTTTATAGGCAATGTTACAATTTGATACAAAGAGACAGACAGGCAGGCCAAAAACAATAGCTAAAACCTATATCTTCAGCCAAACCGTCACAAAGAACAGAACATGTGTCACATCCAGTGTTCTGACACTATAATCCCAGGTCCGTTCCTAAAGCTCTGTGAATTGACCTATTGCCTGTGGACTGAACTTTGATCAGATATACCGATGTTCTTATAAAAGGAACTAACTTTCTGCATACATTTCATAGTAGAAAAAATAAGGTAAAAGTCTCTGGTTTGTGCCTCAATATTGATAAAACGAAGGTGGTGTGGATAGGCAGTAGGAAAAATAGTGAACATACTTAATGTCCAGAGCTAGGTCTAATCTGGGAGAAAAATATGTTTAACTTACTAGGGTAAATTTATCTACAAATCTTCATACTATTATCAATGAAAATTATACTAAAGCAATAAATGAAATAAAAAAATGTTTTGAATAATTTTTCTAAAAGACTCTTAACCCCTAGAGGAAGAATAGTAGTTATAAAAACGTTGGTATTACCTAAAATTATTCACTTAATTATCCGTTTACCTACACCATCTGATCAAAATTATCAATCTCCTACAAAATTTATGTTATAAATTTCTGTGGAATAATGGTCCCGACAAAGTTAAAAGAAGTTACATAACACAAAATTATGAAAATGGAGGCTTAAGGATGATTGATATAAGGAAGTTTATAATCTCCTTTAAATGTACTTGGATTAGAAGAATATAAACTAAAAAATCAAACTATCTAGACTTTGTCTTAAACATATATCCATTTATCTCTAAGATAACATCCTTTGGTAATGCATTTATCAAGAGTAACTTAAACCAAGTTTCTAATATTTTTGGCAAGATGTTCTTCAAAGTTTACTTTTTGTTGGTGAAAACTTATCAGTAACAGCTAGAACATGTTATTCTTTACCTATTTGGCACAATAAAATATTCAAAGTTGGAGGTGACAGTGTTTATTATAAGAACTTTTATGATAAAGGTGTTGTATATATATAAATGACTTACTGGATGAGAATGGTCACTTTCTGTCATTTGAGACTTTCAAGAACAAACGGAATTTAAAAACTTACTTTTTACAATATAACGGCATTTTAAAATGTGTAAAAATATGTTAAATAAAAGCAATATTGAATTTCCTTTATATACAGCTCCTCAACCTATACAACCCCATATTGCCCAAATAATAAATAGTTCAGATAAAGGCTGTAGAATTATTTATGATCATCTTCTTCAAAAGCCACACTTCCCTCTTAAAACACAAAGCAAATGGATAGAGGAACGAAATTTACCCCAAAACTTCAATTGGAATGTGGTTAATAAAAATTCTTTTAAATTCACCAAAGACTCCAAACTTCATTGGCTACAATATAGAATTAATCATAGAATATTAGGCACAAACCAGCTCTTATTCAAAATGGGTAAAACAGATAATAGAAACGCTGCTTTTTGTCAACAAAGTTCTCAAACAATTTTACATCTACTTTATGACTGTAGAGTCGTTAATCAAGTTTGGAATCAAATTAAAACTTGGCTCTCTCAAAATTTCTCTAATATTTATACATCTTGGTCGAAATGTGAAATTTTGTTAGGTAGCATAAATAAGTGTATTCCTTCAAACGTTATTGTTCTATTAGCTAAGCAGTATTTGTTCAAATGTAAAAAAAAAGTCTTTACCTAATCTTGAAATGTTTAAAATTTATGTAAAATCACATATCTGAAGTGAAAAATATTATGCCTCTCATAAAGCTAATAGACCTGATATTTTCCTTAAAATCTGGCACTCCTCTTCTGTCTACTGGACTACACACCGATCTGACTCATAACCTTGTCAATTAATGTTGCTTGTTTATATATTTGTTTTGTTTCGCTGGCTTTCAAACCCTTATGCACTACCTAAGATCTTAGTGCAGAAAACAGAAAAAATATACATGACTACGCTCATGACCTTATTTTGTAAACTTTGTTAATTGTTGTTATGCTAGATGTTAATTGCCCCACTCAGTCAAACATGTAACAACAGAGATATTACTTCATATTTTTGCATATATTGCAGGATTTAATAACTTTGATAAAACTTCTTAGTAGTCAACAATAAAAAAATTATATAATCGACCCTGGAAACTATTCTGACATAGGCCTACGTACCATGTAATTACTTTATCTGTTGTTAAGGGAAGAAAATGTATAACATTCGGGTAGAATACACTTATATTAACTGAACAAAGTTTGTGTAACTATTTAACATATGTATTGTGGCATGTCAAAATATATATTGTCTTTTAACAAATATAAATTATATTACCAAAGGAAAGTAGAGCTCTTATAATTTACGAAACATTATAAACAAATGTAGGATCCAGCCTCTTTAAATTCGACTAATTCAGTAATTGCGTGATGATAGAAGTCTTAAAATAAATCTTCGTACTGCAGTTAATGATTTAATTGAATTTGTCACTATATATCTATTGTAATCGCACGTACACAACAAAAGCTTTGATCGATATAGCATGTGTACAATAATGAACAAATAATAAACTAGTATTTGTTTAGAAGTATAACAGTCATTGCAATGATTCATTTGTATAATAATTATTTAAGCAACGGTTGTGAGGCTCCCTAAATTCAATAGGGACCAGAAGGGTGGATTATGAAAATAAAATTTGTACATTTTTTGTGTGTGTAATATTTCTATCATATGCCAACGGGCAGTTTAAAGATGACCAGTGTCGCTAGATTTGGTACCATTACCAACCATATTGTCCTCATGTAACCAAAAAAGAACATCTTATTAAGCCCATTGTGCTTAGAATATGCAGCATGCGGAACATTGACGCTATATTCCCTATGAAAAGACAACTCTAGTCTTCTATTGATTTTTACCTGTGTGGTTAACTAGTTGTTTACCTTTACGCCAAAAAAAAAAAAAAAAGAAAAAAAACAATAAGTGGTCAGTATTGATTTTAGCAAGTTAACCTTATCGAGTATGAATTATTTAGCTTTAAACCGAGATCTATATCCCTGTCGTTTTATGTACGGTCTGAGTTTTTGGGAATTTGAGAGTATCATTTTCCTCACAAGGGTGAAGGATCATGGTCTTTAACAAAATAATAAAACAGATCATATTTTTTAAACGACATTATTACAAATTTTAATGCTGGTCTTTAAATAAATAAATGAATATTGATGTGAATTACATTAACAAAACTAGCAAGTCAACTGAGGTTGTTTGATTCCAATTTAATGGCTTTATATACGGTCATGGAAAGTACAGCTACAGTTCGCTATATTTTTCACATAGACATATAGGCAAAATAAAAAGTGAACATTGTAATTTTTTTAAACTTTGCATGATCGTAGCATATGATAATAGAAACATTTTAAGCGGAAAAAAATAGGGGTCATTGATCTTGTTTTTGAGTTATCTGCCATTGAATTTGAATTTTTGCTTATTTTAGGTCATATAAAATAAAAATAAAATACGTATGTTCTTAGGACGGAGTTCCTAATACCGCGGTACTAACAAATGAATTAAATGCCGTAATGAAAGAAAGCCTTATCTGTTAATTTTCTGCAACTGACAATGTGCATTTGCACCTTATTCACAATTCTACGTCAATAAAATCATTTTCGTCTGCGTCTGTTTGTTTATCGAAGATGTTGTAGGCGGCCATGTTTAACCTACTTTCAAACTTTCCGCTTCCGGTAATACCGCGGTATTTACATGGGGCGCCGCAATGGGTTTGTCAATAAGGTTTATTGCGGTCAGTGTGAGGAAAACGTTTCGCACATATATACTTTCACTGTTGATAACTATGAAATATATCTCTTAAAAATAAATCGTTAGATATAGCGCTTTAATAAGAATTCCCAGCCTGCTTATCTCGAGGTCGACAATAAGTGGACAATTGGAAATAATTTTAGTCCAGAACCCTATTACGGGCCTCTTTACATTCGTGAATTTTCATGAAAAAGTGTCCGTAATCTTTATACATGTATTCCTGCGTGTTTTGGTTAAAAATATAAACCAAAGCAAATCCGTATGCGTTATTTACAATATTTCAAACAAACAAAACCGTCAGAGCCTCCTTATTTTTATGTCTATTTTTAGAAAGCTGTGACGTAATTAAATTGAGGCAATGCAATATTTACCAATGTCATTAATAAACTTCAGTACCAGGCGAAAAAATATTACGATAATTCTTTGCAACTTTCAATTTATTTATGTAGTAAGGATCATGATTTTGATGACTTATCATTTTACTCTGGGATCGATACAGTTTGTTGTTAAACGAAGTTTACTACATCTGTCCTTCAAAATTTCGCGCGAAAACGGACGCTAGGTGGCGTCATTAAGCCTCATTTACGAGATTTGTAAATACCGCGATATTAGCGATACCGCGATATTAGCGATACCGCGATATTAGCGATACCGCGGTATTACCAGAAACGACTATAACTCTGATTAGGAAGTGAGCGCATTCAAGCTTTTGACAAGAAATTTTGAAAATACCTAACTATAACATGACTTTGATCTGCTAGAACTATGTACATGTGTGTACTAAATGATACAAATGACTATGGTGAAGAACGAGTGCTTTCTGATACTTTCCCATGAAATTTACAACATACAGATCTGATTTAGCATAAAATGTATAAAAGCATTTTTGACATTGTTTTTTCCATCAAATAAATCTAGATCGCAGGGTAACAATCAATCGTAACTACCCAGCCATCCCCGTCACTGAGAAATACGCACTGAACGGAAAAGTATGGTTACAAATTTTGGTTATGTAGTTTCTGATCACTACTTTTTAAACACTAAGCAATATTCGCTTTTAATAATCATTCTTAGAATGACAGACATCAAAAGTGTTTATCATTCTCGTTTGATAAAATGGACAAAAGTTCCCATTGAAAGAGGAACATATTTCCATCGCTGGATTCTCAGGGTCAGTCATGATAGAAATTAATCCGTGAACAACAACAATATGACTGTCTGCCTATTATGTCCGAGGCATTTTTTGTAGACAAATGCCTAGTAGTTCCGATTGGGCAACAATGCATGGCAAATACTCGTTTCTGGAAACAGATTTATTTCTTGCTCTCGGATTTTGCACCTATGCCTTTTTTAAATAGAAGAATGCCTAACTGGTATCCAAGTCTTTTTAACAATAAATTTAATTTTAATTATTAAAAACAAATTCTACTAACTACTACTAACCAATACTACATCATGATTCTGTCTATTAAGTATATTTTCACTGCACAAATACTCACATGAAATCCATCTGATCAATCCAGCTTTTCACAAAACAGACTCACAGATCTGGTTCACCAATGTTGACGAGGAAATATACAGTCCTTTACCTAAAACAATCTTTTTCTATGACAGTTCTCTAATTTTCATTGCAAACTCTTGTATGAGACATCATGATCTTTGTAGTTACATACATACATTGTCTCCAAAGTTCATAAATATTCAATGCGTATGAAATAACTGAAACAAATTGATTAGCCCGTTTATCAAATCTACCTATTAGTATTTGATCTTTTAACGAGTTGTATTGTGCATGTATTTTGCAATTGATTAACCTGTACACACAACAATACGCTCTTTTGATAACATCAAATTAGTGTTTAAAACTACAATATCGTAGTGCAGCACAATACATTTTATTTTGAACATGTTCACTAACTGTGCGCTGGTTTATGAGAATGGGGTGGAGTTATGTGGCATTTGTCATGGTGGGGGTCGGTCATATGATCCTCGCAATTTCTGTGCACATGACATACACGTGTGCGCGCATGTAAACAATAATTATTGTGAATAAGCCATGAGTGGAATGGAATTTGCACTAGATTCATCTTCTTAATTCGTTGTAAATCTTATGATCAACGTGCATTGCCTACATTGATTCTAGTGTATAAAACTATACAATGTGGAGCCACAGTAATCCCGACCGCTCCAATCCAAAAAAGCTTTAAAAATTGACATGTTTAAGTTTTTTTATTCAACATCTTTAATAAAAAAATATGTCTATCTGGTTCTGCAAGCATTTTTATTTTCTAATCCGGAATCATTTTTAATCCGGGCGTTTAGCCTGGTCAAGACAAGTAACAGTCGTAACTACACGGGCGTTTCCGTACCTGAGAAATACGCAAACACCGATGTGTCCGATTAGACTCATAAGTAATTGGTATTAGGTAACCCGGTTGTAGCGGTATAATATTAAGCACTAAATGATTTACGTGGACTCAGATTTGAACTCAGTGGTGCCGGGAGAAGAGGGGTTCCGGTTTAAGTAAAGGACTTCGTACATGTAAATATGACGCTCATTGTAAGTCGATAAATGAACCAAAAAATCGGCGTAAACATTGAACTGATATGGTTAAAAAGATCCAGAAGAATTCGGTAAAATATTGAAGACGAACTCGAAATAAGTCCAGTGGCTCGTAAAAATGACTTGGATTTTATATTGCATACTTCAGGCTCCGAAATTATAAAACATGCGAACAGTTTCCGAGCGCAAATCTCAATTCCATTCTCAAAGTATAGAACTGGTTAATGTTTAAATACATGTTCAGCTATATTATGCTATCCGAGTAATGTGTCAGTTATATCGTTATTGGCAGATCACAACAAACTTAAAACCGATCTCAAGACCGATATCAAATTTTATAACCTGGAGGCCTGGACATTCTTACAGATTAGAGTTTTACAGTTAGATTTGTCTCAAAATTTTAATTTGATATTGAGAATACCTCATTTGTCTGTCGATTAACAGTTTTAATACAATTAGATTTGAGCAGGTCTATTGATGGTTATCTAACGAGAAAAACTATAACAAAACGTTATAGGAAGACGAATTACAAGAAGCATGTTGGTTTATGTTTTTTTTTGTATGAAGTTGCTTTTTTCATGAAGGATATTGGCTGTATATTTTATTCAATCCTACATTAAGAAGAGTATTTAATATTTACATGATATTTGTAATACACATTATAATGACAATCATGAGTATTTGACAAATGATTAAATTCATGCATATAGTTCACAAGCACATGGTAATATCATACTCTACATTAATCAAATAGAATCAACCCTAAATGTTAACGAATTCACCATAAATCTGATAACTATTATACAACCACAATGAACTTCAAATAACCACACAACAACTTATCTAGGCAATGCCTTCATGATTTACTTACCTGTCAACTATTGATGGATTCAGTCATCACCATTAGCCAATCAAATGGCCAGGATTAGCCAGACTAGTAATATACACTACACTATATACTCGCAAACAACTAGAAAAAGGTGCGAACTACACCATTAAAAGTGATAATTTTTTATTTGGATATATTTGATATTGAGCATCATATAAATATTGATTGTCAACATTTAGATTTTGTTCAGAGCCTTATACAAGTGTTTGTACATTATGTTTCTCATAGTATCACGTACGCGCGAAGTGAGGATTTGACTTGACTTGACTTTGAGGAAATTGTTTAAGAAACAGTAACAACTACATATATCAGTCCTCAGTTTTGTTCTTTTCTATTTAGATTATGTTTAAATATTCCTATTGCACACAGTCAGTGTAAATGCTAGTTCTTAATTATATAAATGTCTTCAAACTTTTACATCCAGCTCAATCTGGATTTCGTAAAACATTTTCCAGTCATACCGCTCTAATTCATTTGATTGACAATTGGTCGAAAGAAATTGATAATGGGAACTATGTGGGTGCTATATATCTTGATTTGCGTAAAGCTTTTGACCTAGTTGACCATAGAATTCTCTTACACAAACTTAAGTTATATCACTTTTCTACAAAAACTATCGAACTTTTTTCCTCTTATTTAGATAACAGAACACAGAGTGTTAAATACAACAACTTTACGTCAAATAAACTTTACATTAAATCTGGTGTTCCTCAAGGGTCTATTCTTGGACCTTTTTTGTTCCTGATCTACATAAATGATATAGTGCTTGAATGATCAGGAAGTAACATTGACTTATATGCGGATGATTCCACACTTTATGCTTCTGATAATGATATTAGAAGATTGAAGGTCAAACTACAGGCAAATTTGAATGATATTAATAATTGGTGTTCTTTAAATAATATACAGCTACAGACTAAAACAAAATGTATGGTATTATGTTCTCCATATAAACGTAAGCATCAAAACAATTTAGAGATTAAAATAATTTTAAATAATACGAATTTACAAAACGTCAATGTACATAAAGTACTTGGTATCTGGATTGATAATACTCTGTCCTGGGACACTCAGTTTAATAAAATTTGCTCTAATATTAATTCTTAAATATATCTTTTGAAAAGAATAGCCCGGTTTCTATCTGATGACATGAAAGTATTATTTTACAATGCATACATATTGTCATCAATGGACTATTGTTGCACTATTTGGGGTATGAAAGAAAGACACTACACCATTCTTCATAAGATCCAAAAACGTGTTGAAAATAATTTGTGAACAAAAGACATCTTATGATCAATTGTTAAAATTTCTAAATTGGTTAACATTTAAAAATAGATGTCAATATCACGTTGCATTGTTAATTTTTAAATCACGGCATAACTTTGGTCCTGATTATATTGATGAACTCTTAACATTTTCTAATAACAGCGCATATGAATTACGATCAATTTCAAATAATAATTTAATAACCCCTAAACATAATACTAATTACGTCAAAAATTCTTTCTCATTCATGTCTTCAAAAATTTGGAACAATATCCCGTTTTCAGTACGTTCACAATCGAAGACTTCATCCTTTAAGAATGCTCTAAAACAATATCTACTAAATACACAAGATGGCTGAAATATCCACTTATTAAAAAAGGAACTAATGATTTTTTAAGTGTTTGTCAATATTTTGATATCAATGTCACTATTGTTTTCATGTTTTCTTTTCAGTTTTTGCATTGATTTTTGTTGTTTGAAGGCCATGTTGTAATTCCGAATTCAAAATCCGAATTATCTTTCTATTTCAAAGTCATACAAGACAGATTAATTTATCAATGTTTTACTCATTTTTCTGGCCTTAGACACGAGAAGCAACAAATAAATTATATTAAATTTTACATGCATACAAACTTTCGTTTTCGAGTACTTGTACTATTAGTGAATAAGAAAAATGGTTCTCGTGCTGTATAACACTATTAACAACCAAATTGATAAAATAATATAATTATGGATTTTCGGATTTTAAAAATTTCAATAAAAATTAAATATTTTTTCTATAACTGCATTAAGATCTTTTACTTGCCAACTGCGCTGGCATTTTCTCTGGTGTACATTATACTATCGATGTTCATACACAGATAATTATGTATATTACAAGCTTGTATAATACCAACCGCGGTTTTATTGCCTATCAATTTCCTGGGGCTATATTGGTGACGTGGTAATTTTTTTACCAGTATCATGTGTTCTATCCAAAGACCTAAAGTGAAACAATCAAATAGTTGGTATCAGCTTAATCAGCTATATATTTTAAGGGAGACTACGTATGGAAGTTGACCAAAATTGTTTCATATAATTATTAAGATTAACTTTTTTAGCCCCAAAGGTTGTCTTTATGTCGAGGTTTTACTTTATATTAAAATCATGTCATTCTTGTAATAAAACTCTTCTAGTTGAACAACTAATTAAATTAAAATTTAATGGGGCTTAACTGCTGATAGGCATAATAATTAATGATGATCAAACTCACCAAAAAATCGTTTGAATGGTTAAATGTCATTCTTAAATGCTATTTTTTTCTGATAAATTATAAACGATATTCTAACGTATGTCCTACATTATACGAGCTCCTATAGTTATACATTACCTCTTCTTCTTACAATTACGTGACGCCCCTTACATCCATCCGCGTTGAAAAATAGTACCACTTATTGTGTAAGTACACACTGCAACTTTGTAGTTTTAATAAAGAATGCTCCATGATTCTGTTGATTTTGAAAGTTTCGTTCAGACAATTAGTGCAAGAACACGATATTGTCTTCGAGCAGCGACTGGGACAATCACTGTCGTCAGAAGCTGTCGATTTCTCCCAGATATGATGACTTTGGTTTGGCCGTGCATGCTCACTGATTTCTATCCGAAGGCGCTTTCAATAAAATCAGCGTCTTTTTAAACATGTAACTATTGCTTATAAACAACAAATTAAAACTGAAGTACTGACACAATCGATTTTGTCTTGTAAGAACTTCCAACATTTTGTTTTAATTACTTTCGATTTTGACATTTGATGTGTAAATTAGGCTTTATAGTTGACGTATCGATACGTAGGAATTTTAGAAAATGCGTTATTCTTGAGATGGCGACTTTTATAATTATGGCGAAGTTTTGTTTATAGAAATGCATTTAAATATTTTTTTTGTGACAAAAACAATAGCACCATTTCATAGTTAAGGTGTAAACATGGGTTTTTGTCATGTTTTAAAATGGAATAAAAACAATTAAAGTACAACACAGCTTCTAATACATTCTTTCTGTAAATTTGACGATGATTGGTCTAATGCCTTTTTGAATAATGAAAATGCTCAAATAAACAAATTTTGCTCAAGTCAAAAGGTATTTTAAAAATCCTCTCAAAGCTATAGTGTACCTTGGTGTATGTTGCCCTGAACATACTTTTTTTACAATCAAAAGCAGAAATTATCTTACTTTATAGTCCGTACAGTCTTGTGAAGCCTCGTTCAGAATATGGCACTTATAGTATCACGTGACCTTACACGGTAAGAAAATATAAATAACCATTATCGTCTGTTTCCACGAAATGGAAAGGGGGACCTGTGGGATCGGAGAGGACTAATGCTCCTGTTACATTCAATGTAATTTCCCCTTTCCGGTGACGTCAATTCCTTTCCGACTTACAAGTGCGATGAAATATTAACTTTAATTCCCTTCATACTTAAATATACAGGGTTCTTTCTGATCTTGGTGAGTCCTTTCTGCGAATCGCGACATTTTCTACATTTAGTCCAGTGCTCCCGATAATATTTTAGGGCCATAAGTATTTCAGTCATTGAAACGGATGAGTAAAACTGAAAAATCAAAACAATCAAATGAATATTTTGCAAATAACAATACTTTTAGCACGTTTGGTAGACATTGAATGCATGTACGCTATTGCAGAGTTTCCACTGGGCTAAAATGCGCGACAGGGAAGTGTCGATTTTTGTTTTGCTACCTTTAATCACACAATTTTAAGTGTGAATAGTGCCTGTATTTGGACCTTTTCTGTAGGCATAATCTTGTGATTATTTTCATATTGTGAGTTCATAATTATCATATTTCTACATTTTCCAGTAAGATTAATCTCCGGACGACTATCAAATGGGCATGCCCTGGAACTGCCGTGTCTTGGTTTGCATTCACCAAAAATGCGTTTATCACTTGTAAAACAAATTATCACCGAACAGACAAAGAGGAATGAGCGTTGAAAAAGGACTCTATATTTGTTTAGATACTTCAAGTTAACAGAAAGGAAAAAACTGTCAAGTCCGACACCAGTGTCAAAACCAAATGCCTCAACACAAATAGCACTGCGTTGATACGCCGTGCAATAATATGGAGGGTAGTACCTTTAAAGGTCTTTTGGAGGAACACATGCATCTTTGAAAAGAAAGGTAGACACGTCTTCATACACCTTATGATAGCGTTCCTTTTCATTGAGTTTCTCACACAGTTTACAATTCGTTGTAAGTACCATGTTCCCTATTGTTAGCGCTTCGTATTTATCTTTGTTGCGAAGATAATTAGTGTATAAAGTTTCGTTCGAATTAACCTTTAGAATAAAATCTGCAAGCTCTTTAGCACTCGGAAAATCCGCCGCATTAATGAAAGTAGTCCCGTCAAAATACCGAGTGTAATTAAATCCTCCGCACACAACAAGCACAACATCTAAGCCATAGTAGCTAAAGAATTTCTCGGTAACATAGTCCTTGCAAAAACTGTTTTCAAATGACAAATAGAATTTGTAGTCCTCAGTAATTTTCTTCTCTACATCTGATTCTCTCTTGCCCGATGGAGAACAGCGTCCGAATATATCTACAGGCAGCCCATGTTGTCTTAATTGCTGAACATATTCATCTCTTCTACTCTGAGTCTTGCAATTACTCACAACCCAGGCAGCTACTTTAGTTTTCCTTTTGAATATTTCACTATAGTTCTTGATTGGATATGTGCTTCTTAGTATAAGTTTCTGATAAGGCCGAAATATATCTGAACCCAGTCTATAGCCCCACGACCAGTACATTGTGTTTCTCCAAATTGGATTTTCAAACCACTTTACATATTGTGCAATCGGAGGTGGTTCCATTCGAAGAAATATCCATACTTGACCCTTAGGTTTGTCTCGTGGATTCAATGATACAGCTAAATTTTCTTGAGCACTGAATACAATGGCTGACTTAGATTTAATGTTGCCTATTTTGTTAGTCATTTTACAGTTTGTATACGGACAGCCATGGAATGGATCTTGTAATGAAACCCAACTTGGTTTATTAATCCATAGGATTGTTATCAAGGGAGAGCTTGCGTTCATTTTTGGCAGACTTAACTGTTTCTCATTATGGATATATACATTTTCTTGCGCAGGAAAAGAGGTCTTAAGAAGGTTTCTCTGTGATATATCAACTGTTTTGAAGTATACAGGAACACCATAATAATATATTACCATCACACAAAAACAAACCAAAAAAATGAAAAGTAATTGAAGAGGCTTCCGTTTTTTCCTACATGACGCCTGAAATACAACATATAAATTGGTATTAAAGTTTTCGTAAGCATTATATAATCATAATACAGTATATTTATTGTAAAATAAACTAAATAAACTACAAAATGTATATCGAATGATATCCGATATTTTTAGTGCGTATGTCAACGATTATACGGGGACAGTAGCCCGTGAAACATTGAGCATATTTGCTATAAGAGTATACAGATGACTCATTGTTCATGATACACACTCTCTTGTATCTCCATTTTGCATAGCTTAGGCATTCGTGCCTAATAGTAACAGTTCGAACATACATATTTTCGGTCATATAGTCAAATGTAAACTGCACTTTATTTCTCAATTTAGTCGCTCAAAATAATCAACGAATCGATCAGGTATATAGATTCTTATAAAAGGTACCAACACCAGATTGACATTACATTTCATAGTTACAAAAATATAGTAAAAGATAAATGCAGTCATTTATAATCGAAGTATTTTCTATTGCGTGACCAACGCTTCGTATTTCTTCCATATGATGAAGCAATCGGAACTCATCGGCGGTTGTCCAAAGAAAATCCCTCGAACATAATAGGTAGGCCCCCATAATTGTTGTTCACGGGCTACTTTCCATCATGGCTGACCCTGAGAATCCAACGTTATTTAATAGAAACTTGATGCCCATTTTATCAATCGAGAACGATAAACACGTTTGAAAGTCACCAATTTTAAGAATGGTACTTGAAAACGATCGAGTGCTTTGTGTTGGACCGAAAACCACATAGCCAAAATGTGTAACCCTTAACTTGTGTACGATTAAAGGGGTTTATCACGAAAAAAATCCAAGAAATCTCCATCCATGTAACCCATATTATTGCAACGCAGTAGAAAATATTTAACTCATATATAGTGCAACGTGCGGGCAACTCAACACGCTTACAGAAAAAAATGTATACTTTTACTACTTTAAAAGAAATTTAAACACGCTATTTAATATTTTTCACTCGAAAAATCGTCAAATTTTACAAAAAGACACACAGTCGTAAACCCGCAGCGTGTATACCGGAGAGAAGTGTTAAATTATTGACAAAACTTCCTAAAACACTATAATTTACTAACTGTCAATGATTTCGTATTTCGAAAAGCTCTTTTAGCGAATAATTTGCGTGTTTTCTGTTCTGTTAGCCGGCTTCTGGAAGTTTACTTCCATGACATGATAACGATGTGAAGAAAGAAAATAAAATATAGTAATAATGAAATTCTTTTTAACATTCAAACCACATAATTTCCAGTTTTTAGCTCACTTGATGAATCAGGTGAGCTTTTAGGATCGTTGAATGTCCGGCGTCCGTCGTCCGTCCATAATTAGTTTGTTTACACTCTAGCAAACGCAGCTCTCAACGAATCATGATTAAACTTGCTCACAATGTATATGGCCACAATGTCTCGGATAAGTTCGATTATGGGCAAAATCTGCCAATAACTTCCAGAGTTATGGGCCCTTGAATTACAAAATATGCTATATTTAGCTTGTTTACACACTAGCGCCTTCATTTATCCACCAATCCTAATCATATTTTCAGTAAATGTGTATAACCAAAAGATCTTAGACAAGTTCGATTATGGGCAAATCGGACCAGAACGTCAAGAGTTATGGGCCCTTGACTTAGAAAATTTGCTATATTTGAGTTTGTTTACACTCTAGCGCCTTCATTTATTCACCAATCCTAATCATATTTTCAGGAAATGTGTATAACGAAAAGATATTGGACAAGTTCGATTATAGGCTGAATCGAATTAGAACTTCAAGAGTTATGGGCCCTTGACTTAGCAAATTTGCTGTATTTTATCTTGTTTACACTCTAGCGCCTTCATTTATTCACCGATCCTAATCATATTTACAATGAATGTGTATGACCTTATGGATTTGGACAAGTTAAGTTATGGGTGGAATCGGACCACAACTTCAAGAGTTATGGGCCCTTGGATTACAAAATTTGCTACGTTTTAGCTTGTTTAACAGTATTATACCTTCATTGTTGGTTTTGATCTCAAAATCTGCGAAAAAATGAGTTTTTACTAAATTACCTGGTCATTAATTATTGGCCTTTGTTCTCAGGTGAGCGATAAAGGGCCAATGTCGCCTTCTTGTTTATTTATTCGTTGCATTAATTTAGTTTAGAAAATATAGTTGATTGAAAGCATTAAAATGATTGCATGACATGGATATTTTATCACCATGAGTATTTTATACAAGTAATTTTATTATGTTAACTGTATAAACAATCTGCTCTAGTGTATGATTTCAGTACGTAGAAAATTTATATAATCTTACAACTTAAATGAATGAAACTATATGTCAATGATTTCATATCTCGAAAAAATCTTTTAGCGAAGAATTTGCGTGCTTTCTGTTCAGTTAGCCGGCTTCTGAAAGTGTACTTCCATGACACGATAACGATGTGAAATCAGTGACCGCGAAAGAAAATAAAATAGAGTAATACGGAACTTCGTTCTTTTTAACATTCAAACCACATTCAAAATTTCCATTTTTTATTTATTCGTTGTATTCATTAAAAAAAAATATTGATTGAAAGCATGAAAATGATTCCACGAAATGAATATTGTATTACTATAGGTATCTTATACAGTTAATGTAATTATATAAACTATAAACTGTATACACAATCTGCTCTAGTGTATGATTTCAGTATGTAGAAAATGTATATAATTTTACAACTTAAATTAATGAAACTACATGTATATTCAATACATAGTACATTTCTAACAGACATATTTTTCTAAAATTTTACATTGGATAATGTATATGAAGTTAAAATTTAGAATCTATAATAATAACAACAATCGTTGTTTGTGCTTTTTAAGGAAATGATCCTATGTTTAATAGTACTGTTAAGTTCCACCACAAGACCGGTCCGATAATACGACCGTCCCGCTAATACAACCGCTTTCCTACAGTACCAATATTTTATTAGTGTGAAGTTGCCAAAGCAATCGGCAATCGACAATCGACATGCAATGTCTAGCTAGACAATCGACATTCATCTCGATATTCCAGAAACAGACTTTATAGCCTTCATAGTAATGAACATTTTGAATGTCTAGCTCGACAATCGACATTCATCTCGACATTCGTAAAACAGACTGTATGGCCATCAAAGTAATACAAATCGGGAATGTCTGACTAGACATTGAATGTGGATTGTCAATTGCGTTGCCAATTTTAGAAAAAATCAATATAATAAATTCCCTTACCATTTCTATGAATAAAAGGTCCAATAATACAACCGGTCTGCTATTCCGTATAACGGCCACTTATTAGACCCAAACTGTAAAATACTGTAGTTTAAGTCCGACTATAAAACGACTATTTAAACAAGTTAGTGATGGTCAGTCTGTGTGTTTGTCGCAGGTGTTTGGTTGTTGTTTATTGTTAACATACAAGGAAATATATATAAATCTACAATGTATATATATGTCTGTAAATTTCGCCTTAGGCATGCATTTGCAAATTGAAATTTGCTAGAAAATCGACATTTAAAGTATTTAACCATTTACAAAACATGTATTAACAACATACACCGATTGCCTTATTTGAAATTTTAAGTGTTAAATTCATTTATTCATGTATTATGATATGAGAGAGAATGAACGTATTTTGACTTGACTTTGCTATTTAATAATAAGTGGTGATTGTTTGTTGTGGTGAAGTACTAGATACACATCAATTGTTCATCTATCATGAAATGAGAGAATAAACGTATTTGATTTGTCTATTTTATAAAGATGCTTTGTTGTGGAGAAGTACTATGCATTAGCCGGCTCAGGGGATGGGGCGCACATCAGCGCCCCCTAAAAGTTCCCGACCATACATAGAATAAAAATCTCATTCAAAACTGATTTCTATTCCAAGGCGCTTTCAATAATATCAGCGTCTTTTAAACATGTACGAGTACTTATTGCTTATCAACAGCAAATAAAAACTGAAATACTGACACAATCGATTTTGGTCTTGTAAGACTGACTTTAACATTTTATTGAATTACTTTCGATTTTGACATTTGATATGTAAATAAGGCTGTAAAAGTTGACGTATTGATACGTACGAATTTTAGAAAATGCGTTATTCTTGAGATGGCGATATTTAAGTTCATTCTTAGAAATGAATTTAAATATTTTTGGGGCCGTAAAACATTGGCACCATTTCATAATTATGGTGTAAAAATGGGGTTTTGTCATACTTTAAAATAAAATACAAACAAAGTAGAATCTACATGTACAACACAGCATCTAATGTGGCCACTATGTTATAGTCATACATGAATCGTTCTGTAAATTTGACGATGATTGCATGGTCTATACCTTTTTGAGTAATTACTATGCTTAAAAGAACAAATTTTGCTCAAATCAAAAGTTATTTTAAAAGTCCTCGCAAAGCTAGTGTAGCTTGGTGTATGTTACCCTGAACATTCATGCAGATATTATCTTACTTTGTAGTCCATACAGTCTTGTGAAGCCTCGTACAGAATATGGCACTTAAAGTATCACGTGACCTTACACGGTAAGAAAATATAAATGACCATTATCGTCTGTTTCCACGAAATGGAAAGGGGGACCTGTGGGATCGGAAAGGACTAATGCTCCCGTTACATTCAATGTAATTTCCCCTTTCCGGTGACGTCAATTTCTTTCCGACTTGCACGATGAAATATTGACTTTAATTCCCTTCATACTTAAATATACAGGGTTCATTCTGATCTTGTTAAGTCCTTTCTGCGAATCGCGACATTTTCTACATTTAGTCCAGTGCTCCAGATAATTTATTAGGGCTATAAGTATTTCACTCATTGAAACGGATGAGTAAAACTGAAAAATCATAACAATCAAATAAATATTTTGCAAATAACAATACTTTTAGCACGTTTGGTAGACACTGAATGCATGTGCGCTATTGCAGAGTTTCCACTGGGCTAAAATGCGCGACAGGGAAGTATCGAAACAAAATTTTTTTACTACATTTAATCCCAAAATTTTGTGAATAGTGCCTGTATTTGGACCATTTCTGTATGGGAGGGAATATCCGCCAGTACATGCATGCTGTTAAATGACAATTGCATCTTGTCTTGTTACATGCATATTGTTAAATGACAATTGCATCTTGCCTTGTTTCATTCGTTTTACACTAACTGCAACTGCCGTGTGCCTTTATGCTTCTTTCCATCAGTAAGTGGCACGTGGCTTGATTCTATCCTTACTCTATGTATATAAATTACATATTCTTGCGTGTAAATGACAAATGCATCTATTATATTCATTATTATTATACCGACACATGCATGCTAACATCAATGATTGCAAGTTCAGCAAGGCGAAACCAATTAGCACTAAGCAGCAGCTAGCATGAACTTAGACGAATGCATTTGTAATATTCAATTCATACAATGCTGGGAACCAGATTTTTTCGGCAGTTTCCGTAAAAAGGTCAACCACGCACGGTGCGTACACAAAAAACTACTCGACGAATTAGTGTAAGTTGAGCGAAACGGGACAAAAAATGTTACTGTAGAATTTGTAGCCATTCTTCATCGATGTCAATACATCGTTTCAAAAGCAGCAGATACTATATTGGTGGAGGTGAAGGTAAGTCCAGAGTAAGTTTTATCCTAAAATAACAGTTATTGTGTACTCTGTCATGTGAAATTATGTTTTAGTTATTGCTGTTGTGTGAGGAGAATTTTATTTCTATCAGGGATCTACCGGTATATAACAATGTTATATAGCATACCTGTTCATATACAGTTAAACCTGTGAACAAAGGCTATCCTTGGAAAATACATAATTGTTAATTACCAAGTGCATGGCATTTATTTGGATGTCATTTTGTTTTAAGCAATCAATGTTCAATATGAAAGACCTACACTAAAAAGAACAGTTTTAAATTTTTCATTTGCATCAACATTCATTTCTGTTATTCATATATCAGTACAGTTGGGTACAAGTGACTGTATAGTATATCCCATTCCCATCATGTTTCTGTATTGCTCCCTGTATTTAGATATTGTGTTTCATTTTGTACCACACAAAAATGATCTAAATATCACTTATCACAAACAGTGCCATTACAGTATGGATAAACATAAATGTTGGTATTTGAATGTGTCTGTTTATTTTATTGCAGGTATAAAACATTAAAGAAAAAAACAAGCTGGTGAGAGTTGACAGATATGGAGGTATTTTGATGCATGGAGGATATGTTTGCTAGTGATCCAACATTTATTTCTACCTCAGTTGTGTCTTCTATCACAACTTCACCAAGGGTATCCGCGCAATTGTTGATTCTTCTCAAATCAATGAGAAAGATGCGTTAAAGGATGAGCAGCCAGTATACTTTTTCCCCTGAGTTAAATGAAAGGACGACCCATATAGCTTTGATGATGACACCCCTAGATTGTTTGAGATATTTCAAGAAGAACATAGACATATGCACAATGTGAGGATAGCTTAGGACACAATTAAGGTGTGTGTCTACCTTGAAAACACTAGTCATCCTACTTGAATCAAAGGATAGATAAAATACAACAATTATCATTTTTTTCATTTGTCTATTTATTATAATGTTTATTTATGTATTTCTGTAAACAATAAATTCAGTAACCAATTGAATCATGTCTCAGTTTTAACAATAAACATATTTCATTATTGTCAATTAGTACAACTAATTGAAATATAACTGACAACCATAATAATAATTGCACATGTCTTCCAATGCTTCACTGTTAAAAATGAGACTTAATGAAATTAAAATACTTCAAAAAATTGAAGTGAGGTGAATTAATTAGTCATTACAGGAACATGTATTTTGGACTACAGTCAAGACTTTGAAGGCCATCCTTGGGAAATAGAAAATTTGGCCTATATTGACAGATGGCTCTTATTCAGGAATTATTTTGTTCTAAATGATAAATGACGGTTTAGAAAGAATGACCTTTTATTCACAAGGTGACCTTTATTCGGAGGTTTGACAGTATCTAGATATTTAACATTTGTACAATTGACAATATTGACTGAAAATTTGCATTTATTATTAAGTAATAATTAACATGAAGAACCTAGAATAGTGATCAATTCAAATACAAAAATATCTTTACAAAACAATTTAGAAATTACTTTGACACTAAATAGGCTGATGCTTACAAATGATGAATAATCAATTCACATGTATTACTTATTATCATGGATTTGCATTTACATCAAATAAGTCAACTTCTTAGAAAAAACATAAAATATAGCTTCAACTTTAAATTTGCTCAGTTCTAAAATTTCTTTCAATATTACACTAATATGCAATTTGTCTGTGAATATAGTGTGATTTATAACTTCTGATATACATGAAAATTAAATATCTTCCTAGATGTAACTCTTTACTTTATTCTAAGGATCACGGATACAAAATTTATTTATTCATTTAAACATTAGCTATGTATAGCTGTTGACCAAAATGGAAATAAAGGTTTATTTAAACTTTTTTGTGTTATCCTTTATATAATATGTCTAACATGGCTATAGACATGTTTCTTGTAATATATGTATATTTTCTTTAAATGTATGCCAGTTTATTAATACATTGTAATTTGTATATTGAAAAAAATCTAGTTAAATACTTTTTACATCATAACGAGAGCTTAATAGTAGAGCTTAGTAGTATAAGATTTAATAATTTATGCAAATTATATTTTCAATTGCACACATATTTTATAAACAAAAAACAACAACAGATACTTGTAAGTCATTATGGCAATGTGCTGTCACAAACAACCTATAGATGGAATGCATGTGTATCTTTTCCTAAATATTCTATGAGTCACAAAATTCTGCAGGTCCTGTGATGTGAATAATATGTCAGAATATAACTTCTGCATATAAATATATATATACTTCCATCTTAATATTACATATACGGTATATATAATACCTATGTAATGTTTATTATGTTTTATTACTAACTTCCACCTCTGTAGCAACAATTTTGTCAGGAAAGCCACTTTTTGAGAAAACCCATTTGCGATATCTTCGTGTACCAGTCTGGCCAACATTCATTGAGTATAAACTCATTAGCTCCACAACCAAAAACACACACTAGCTAAAAGTCTTCTGTCCAGGCTGATTGACTGTACATGTACCACTGTGAGTAGTCCAACCATTGCCAATATTGACTGAAAATTGAAGACCATTGACATTAATTAGGTTTATTTTATAAATATCATCAAAAGAAGTATGTTAGGCTGTAGGTAATTGAAAAGTTAATCATTCCCATAATATTATTCTTGATACCAAACATATTTTCACATATGCAATTATTTCTGTAATGGGGAGGAGGAAAATAATGTAGTACCCAATGCGGGACTCGAACACGCAACCTCCTACTTGCATGTCAGATGCTCTACTAACTCGGAGCTAATCAGGCTGTGAATATCTCAGCCAATTTATAAAATTTAATACAATATACCACACAGCTACATTCCTCCTTCCTTTTTATTCAAAGTAATTAATTGCGACAACTATAGGTTCTTTTGACTAACTAAGCTAGCCTTTGCTTCACCCTAGGTGCTAGTCTCATCCTAGTCACAGCACCAAATGTAATAGGAGGAAATTTAAATTAAAATTTAATGTTCCTGATGCGGGGCTCAAACCCACGACCTCCTGCTTGCAAGTCAGATGCATTACCAATTAGACAATATACCACACCCCTACATTTCAAACAGTCAATAGACCGTTACATACAGGTTCAAAGATGCGAAACACAGTCTTCATGAATAAGAACCAGATCCTTTACTGCTGTCTATAATCAAATACTGCAATTTACCCCTCCCCCCCCCCCCGTCTAAAAAAATCTAAAATAAGCCCCGAACCTGAATTTGCTCCAGACAGACCTGAGTTAATGAGAAGTAACACGGTAAATATAGGAGTAAATAATGTTTATGTAGATCTACTAAAATATTCACCTGAAACAGGTAGTTGTATTTAGACCTGTCTGAAATGATGTTCAGAAAAACATTGCCGTACTGCCTCGTCGTAGCACAGTTTCTTCAACATTCAACAAAATGTTATGTTCTCGCCGATCTCGGTTGGTTTATTGGATGTAACAGAAACCATTTCTAACACACTGCCACTGACATTATCGTCGAGACCGACGAGACAGCTCGATATCAACATGTGTCATTGATATACACTTCCGTAAACATTGAAGTTTTTACTATCGCACCGTTAAACCACGGAAAATTCCGGACTTGTAAATTTGATGTCCGGAGTTGTCTCCCGTGTATAGTAATTTGCGCAAGAAGCTAAAAGTTTTATTGGTTCCCAGTCATGTACTTCATGTACCATTGTAATGTCATGCTTCAACAAGAATAATGTTGAATCCAAAAAGCAGTAACAATAGCAGTTAGAAATAGTGTGAATAAACATTTCAAGATAAAGAAGGCATAACGCAGTTGTAAATTGCATGCAAGAATGAACGATATATATGAAGGGAGTGTCCACTTAGCATCAAGTAATATGAAACATGAATAACGTAGCAAGCACTTGTAAGAAACCAAAATGCAGTTGTCAAGTAGAAGAACGCATATGCAAGTAAATAACATAACATTGTCATTTAACAGCATGAATGTACTGGCGGATATTCCCTTCCATATTTCTGTGGGCATAATCTTGTGATTATTTTCATATTGTGAGTTCATAATTATCATGCAACCATGAATCCCCCCAAATGCTTTATTTCTTGATTCTACAAAGATAATTATCTACACACACAGACACTCAAAGCTTAACATTATAATAAGAAAAGAAAGTCAAAGCATATTCAAAAGTAACTTGGATTACTATTTATTTTATTTATTAACCAATCCCATGAATTTGACACACAACTGCATATTTCTACATTTTCCAGTAAGACTCGTCTCCGGACGACTATCAAAGGAACATGCCCAGGAACTGCCGTGTCTTGGTTTGCATTCACCAAAAATGCGTTTATCACCTGTAAAACCAATTATCACCGAAAAGCCAATGAAGAATGTGCGTTGAGTAAACAGAAAGGAAAAAACTGTCAAGTCCGACACCAGTGTCAAAACCAAATGCCTCAACACAAATAGCACTGCGTTGGTACGCCGTGCAATAATATGGAGGGTAGTACCTTTAAAGGTCTTTTGGAGGAACACATGCATCTTTGAAAAGAAAGGTAGACACGTCTTCATACACCTTATGATAGCGTTCCTTTTCATTGAGTTTCTCACACAGTTTACAATTCGTTGTAAGTACCATGTTCCCTATTGTTAGTGCTTCGTATTTATCTTTGTTGCGAAGATAATTAGTGTATAAAGTTTCGTTCGAATTAATCTTTAGAATAAAATCTGCAAGCTCTTTAGCACTCGGAAAATCCGCCGCATTAATGAAAGTAGTCCCGTCAAAATACCGAGTGTAATTAAATCCTCCGCGCACAACAAGCACAACATCTAAGTTATAGTAGCTAAAGAATTTCTCGGTAATATAGTCCTTGCAAAAACTGTTTTCAAATGACAAATAGAATTTGTAGTCTTCAGTAATTTTCTTCTCTACATCTGATTCTCTCTTGCCCGATGGAGAACAGCGTCCGAATATATCTACAGGCAGTCCATGTTGTCTTAATTGCTGAACATATTCATCTCTTCTACTTTGAGTCTTGCAATTACTCACAACCCAGGCAGCTACTTTAGTTTTCCTTTTGAATATTTCACTATAGTTCTTGACTGGATATGTGCTTCTTGGTATAAGTTTCTGATAAGGTCGAAAGATATCTGAACCCAGTCTATAGCCCCACGACCAGTTCATTGTGTTTCTCCAAACTGGGTGTTCAAACCACTTTACATATTGTGCATTCGGAGGTGGTTCCATTCGAAGAAATATCCATACTTGACCCTCTGGTTTGTCTCGTGGATTCAATGATATAGCTAAATTTTCTTGGGCACTGAATACAATGGCTGATTTAGATTTGATGTTGCCTATTTTGTTAGTCATTCTACAGTTTGTATATGGACAGCCATAGAATGGATCTTGTAATGAAACCCAACTTGGTTTATTAATCCATAGGATTGTTATCAAGGGAGAGCTTGCGTTCATTTTTGGCAGACTTAACTGTTTCTCATTATGAATATATACATTTTCTTGCGCAGGAAAAGAGGTCTTAAGAAGGTTTCTCTGTGATATATCAACTGTTTTGAAGTATACAGGAACACCATAATAATATATTACCATCACACAAAAACAAACCAACAAAATGAAAAGTAATTGAAGAGGCTTCCGTTTTTTCCTACATGACGCCTGAAATACAACATATAAATTGGTATTAATGTTTTCGTAAGCATTATATAATCATGACACAGTATATTTATTGTATAATAAACTAAATAAACTACAAAATGTGTATCGAATGATATCCGATATTTTTAGTGCTTATGTCAACGATTATACGGGGACAGTAGCCCGTGAAACATTGAGCATATTTGCTATAAGAGTATACAGATGACTCATTGTTCATGATACACAATCTCTTGTATCTCCATTTTGCATAGCTTAGGCATTCGTGCCTAATAGTAACAGTTCGAACATACATATTTTCGGTCATATAGTCAAATGTAAACTGCACTTTATTTCTCAAATTAGTCGCTCAAAATAATCAACGAATCGATCAGGTATATAGATTGGGTTGTGCATAATCTCATTATAAGATAAACAGCTAAATCATCTGCGAAACCATCATGAAGAACACGTGTTTAGCCAAAGGGTGTTCAGACTCACTACCCCAAGGTCCGTACCTAAAACTCTGCCTATTGACCCATGTTCTTGTAAAAGGTACCAACACCAGATTGACATTACATTTCATAGTTACAAAAATATAGTAAAAATTAAATGCAGTCATTTATAATCGAAGTATTTTCTATTGCGTGACCAACGCTTCGTATTTCTTCCATATGATGAGGCAATCGGAACTCATCGGCGGTTGTCCAAAGAAAAAAATCCCTCGAACATAAAAGGTAGGCCCCCATAATTGTTGTTCACGGGCTACTTTCTATCATGGCTGACCCTGAGAATCCAACGTTATTTAATAGAAACTTGATGCCCATTTTATCAATCGAGAACGATAAACACGTTTGAAAGTCATCAATTCTAAGAATGATTCTTGAAAACGATCGAGTGCTTTGTTTTGGACCGAAAACCACATAGCCAAAATTTGTAACCCTTAACTTGTGTACGATTAAAGGGGTTAATCACGAAAAAAATCCAAAAAATCTTCATCCATGTAACCCATATTATTGCAACGCAGTAGAAAATATTTAACTAATATATAGTGCAACGTGCGGGCAACTCAACACGCTTACAGAAATAAATGTATACTTTTACTACTTTAAAAGAAATTTAAACACGCTGTTTAATATTTTTCACTCGAAAAATCGTCAAAATGTGTATAACCAAAAGATCTTAGACAAATTCGCTTATGGGCAAATCGGACCAGAACTTCAAGAGTTATGGGCCCTTGACTTAGAAAATTTGCTTTATTTGAGTTTGTTTACACTCTAGCGCCTTCATTTATTCACCAATCCTAATCACATTTTCAGGAAATGTGTATAACCACAAGATATTGGACAAGTTCGATTATGGGCGGAATCGGACCCGAACTTCAAGAGTTATGGGCCCTTAACTTTGAATATTTGCTATATTTTAGCTTGTTTACACTCTAGCACCTTCATTTATTCACCGATCCTAATAGTTTTTTCAGTAAATGAGTATAACCAAAAGATCTTGGACAAGTTCGAGTATGGGCGGAATCGGATTAGAGCTTCAAGAGTTATGGGCCCTTGACTTAGCAAATTTGCTGTATTTTAGCTTGTTTACACTCTAGCGCCTTCATTTATTCACCGATCCTAATCATATTTACAATGAAAGTGTATGACCTTATGGATTTGGACAAGTTAAGTTATGGGTGGAATCGGACCACAACTTCAAGAGTTATGGGCCCTTGGATTACAAAATTTGCTACGTTTTAGCTTGTTTAACAGTATTATACCTTCATTGTTGGTTTTGATCTCACGAAATGAATATTGTATTACTATGAGTATCTTATACAGTTAATATAATTAAATGAAATATAAACTGTATACACAATCTGCTCTAGGGTATGATTTCAGTATGTAGAAAATGTATATAATTTTACAACTTAAATTAATGAAACTACATGTATATTCAATACATAGTACATTTCTAACAGACATATTTTTCCAAAGTTTTACATTTGATAATGTATATGAAGTTAAAATTTAGAATCTATGATAATAACAACAATCGGTGTTTGTGCTTTTTAAGGAAATGATCCTATGTTTAATAGTACTGTTAAGTTCCACCACAAGACCGGTCCGATAATACGACCGTCCCGCTAATAAGTTGACAAAGCAATCGGCAATCGACAATCGACATTCAATGTCTAGCTCGACAATCGACATTCATCTTGACATTCGTAAAACAGACTGTATGGCCATCAAAGTAATAAAAATCGGGAATGTCTAAGTCTAACTAGACATTGAATGTGGATTGTCGATTGCGTTGCCAATTGTAGAAAAAATCAATATAATAAATTCCCTTACCATTTCTATGAATAAAAGGTCCAATGATACAACCGGTCTGCTTTTCCGTATAACGGCCACTTATTAGACCCAAACTGTAAAATACTGTAGTTTAAGTCCGACTATAAAACGACTATTTAAACAAGTTGATGATGGTCAGGTGTTTGGTGGTTTATTGTTAACATACAAGGAAATATACAATGTATATCTATGTCTGTAAATTTCGCCTTAAGCATGCATTTGCAAATTGAAATTCGTTAGGAAATCGACATTCAAAGCATTTAACCATTTACAAAACATGTATTAACAACATACACCGATTGCCTTATTTGAAATTTTAAGTGTTAAATTCATTTATTCATGTATTATGATATGAGAGAGAATGAACGTATTTTGACTTGACTTTGCTATTTAATAATAAGTGGTGATTGTTTGTTGTGGTGAAGTACTAGATACACATCAATTGTTCATCTATCATGAAATGAGAGAATAAACGTATTTGATTTGTCTATTTTATAAAGATGCTTTGTTGTGGAGAAGTACTATGCATTAGCCGGCTCAGGGGATGGGGCGCACATCAGCGCCCCCTAAAAGTTCCCGACCATACATAGAATAAAAATCTCATTCAAAACTGATTTCTATTCCAAGGCGCTTTCAATAATATCAGCGTCTTTTAAACATGTACGAGTACTTATTGCTTATCAACAGCAAATAAAAACTGAAGTACTGACACAATCGATTTTGGTCTTGTAAGACTGACTTTAACATTTTATTGAATTACTTTCGATTTTGACATTTGATGTGTAAATAAGGCTATAAAAGTTGACGTATTGATACGTACGAATTTTAGAAAATGCGTTATTCTTGAGATGGCGATATTTAAGTTCATTCTTAGAAATGAATTTAAATATTTTTGGGGCCGTAAAACATTGGCACCATTTCATAATTATGGTGTAAAAATGGGGTTTTGTCATACTTTAAAATAAAATAAAAACAAAGTAGAATCTACATGTACAACACAGCATCTAATTTGGCCAATATGTTATAGTCATACATGAATCTTTCTGTAACTTTGACGATGATTGCATGGTCTATACCTTTTTGAGTAATTACTATGCTTAAAAGAACAAATTTTGCTCAAATCAAAAGTTATTTAAAAAGTCCTCGCGAAGCTAGTGTAGCTTGGTGTATGTTACCCTGAACATTCATGCAGAAATTATCTTACTTTGTAGTCCATACAGTCTTGTGAAGCCTCGTACAGAATATGGCACTTAAAGTATCACGTGACCTTACACGGTAAGAAAATATAAATGACCATTATCGTCTGTTTCCACGAAATGGAAAGGGGGACCTGTGGGATCGGAAAGGACTAATGCTCCCGTTACATTCAATGTAATTTCCCCTTTCCGGTGACGTCAATTTCTTTCCGACTTGCACGATGAAATATTAACTTTAATTCCCTTCATACTTAAATATACAGGGTTCATTCTGATCTTGTTAAGTCCTTTCTGCGAATCGCGACATTTTCTACATTTAGTCCAGTGCTCCAGATAATTTATTAGGGCTATAAGTATTTCACTCATTGAAACGGATGAGTAAAACTGAAAAATCATAGCAATCAAATAAATATTTTGCAAATAACAATACTTTTAGCACGTTCGGTAGACACTGAATGCATGTGCGCTATTGCAGAGTTTCCACTGGGCTAAAATGCGCGACAGGGAAGTATCGAAAAAATTTTTTTACTACATTTAATCCCAAAATTTTGTGAATAGTGCCTGTATTTGGACCATTTCTGTGGGCATAATCTTGTGATTATTTTCATATTGTGAGTTCATAATTATCATGCAACCATGAATCCCCCCAAATGCTTTATTTCTTGATTCTACAAAGATAATTATCTACACACACAGACACTCAAAGCTTAAAATTTTAATAAGAAAAGAAAGTCAAAGCATATTCAAAAGTAACTTGGATTACTATTTATTTTAGTTACTAACCAATCCCATGAATTTGACACACAACTGCATATTTCTACATTTTCCAGTAAGATTCGTCTCCGGACGACTATCAAAGGAACATGCCCAGGAACTGCCGTGTCTTGGTTTGCATTCACCAAAAAATGCGTTTATCACCTGTAAAACCAATTATCACCGAAAAGCCAATGAAGAATGTGCGTTGAGTAAACAGAAAGGAAAAAACTGTCAAGTCCGACACCAGTGTCAAAACCAAATGCCTCAACACAAATAGCACTGCGTTGGTACGCCGTGCAATAATATGGAGGGTAGTACCTTTAAAGGTCGTTTGGAGGAACACATGCATCTTTGAAAAGAAAGGTAGACACGTCTTCATACACCTTATGATAGCGTTCCTTTTCATTGAGTTTCTCACACAGTTTACAATTCGTTGTAAGTACCATGTTCCCTATTGTTAGTGCTTCGTATTTATCTTTGTTGCGAAGATAATTAGTGTATAAAGTTTCGTTCGAATTAACCTTTAGAATAAAATCTGCAAGCTCTTTAGCACTCGGAAAATCCGCCGCATTAATGAAAGTAGTCCCGTCAAAATACCGAGTGTAATTAAACCCTCCGCGCACAACAAGCACAACATCTAAGTTATAGTAGCTAAAGAATTTCTCGGTAATATAGTCCTTGCAAAAACTGTTTTCAAATGACAAATAGAATTTGTAGTCTTCAGTAATTTTCTTCTCTACATCTGATTCTCTCTTGCCCGATGGAGAACAGCGTCCGAATATATCTACAGGCAGTCCATGTTGTCTTAATTGCTGAACATATTCATCTCTTCTACTTTGAGTCTTGCAATTACTCACAACCCAGGCAGCTACTTTAGTTTTCCTTTTGAATATTTCACTATAGTTCTTGACTGGATATGTGCTTCTTGGTATAAGTTTCTGATAAGGTCGAAAGATATCTGAACCCAGTCTATAGCCCCACGACCAGTTCATTGTGTTTCTCCAAACTGGGTTTTCAAACCACTTTACATATTGTGCAATCGGAGGTGGTTCCATTCGAAGAAATATCCATACTTGACCCTCAGGTTTGTCTCGTGGATTCAATGATATAGCTAAATTTTCTTGGGCACTGAATACAATGGCTGATTTAGATTTGATGTTGCCTATTTTGTTAGTCATTCTACAGTTTGTATATGGACAGCCATAGAATGGATCTTGTAATGAAACCCAACTTGGTTTATTAATCCATAGGATTGTTATCAAGGGAGAGCTTGCGTTCATTTTTGGCAGACTTAACTGTTTCTCATTATGAATATATACATTTTCTTGCGCAGGAAAAGAGGTCTTAAGAAGGTTTCTCTGTGATATATCAACTGTTTTGAAGTATACAGGAACACCATAATAATATATTACCATCACACAAAAACAAACCAACAAAATGAAAAGTAATTGAAGAGGCTTCCGTTTTTTCCTACATGACGCCTGAAATACAACATATAAATTGGTATTAATGTTTTCGTAAGCATTATATAATCATGACACAGTATATTTATTGTATAATAAACTAAATAAACCACAAAATGTATATCGAATGATATCCGATATTTTAAGTGCTTATGTCAACGATTATACGGGGACAGTAGCCCGTGAAACATTGAGCATATTTGCTATAAGAGTATACAGATGACTCATTGTTCATGATACACAATCTCTTGTATCTCCATTTTGCAGTAACAGTTCGAACATACATATTTTCGGTCATATAGTCAAATGTAAACTGCACTTTATTTCTCAAATTAGTCGCTCAAAATAATCAACGAATCGATCAGGTATATAGATTGGGTTGTGCATAATCTCATTATAAGATAAACAGCTAAATCATCTGCGAAACCATCATGAAGAACACGTGCTTAGCCAAAGGGTGTTCAGACTCACTACCCCAAGGTCCGTACCTAAAACTCTGCCTATTGACCCATGTTCTTGTAAAAGGTACCAACACCAGATTGACATTACATTTCATAGTTACAAAAATATAGTAAAAATTAAATGCAGTCATTTATAATCGAAGTATTTTCTATTGCGTGACCAACGCTTCGTATTTCTTCCATATGATGAAGCAATCGGAACTCATCGGCGGTTGTCCAAAGAAAATCCCTCGAACATAAAAGGTTGGCCCCCATAATTGTTGTTCACGGTCTACTTTCCATCATGGCTGACCCTGAGAATCCAACGTTATTTAATAGAAACTTGATGCCCATTTTATCAATCGAGAACGATAAACACGTTTGAAAGTCGTCAATTCTAAGAATGATTCTTGAAAACGATCGAGTGCTTTGTGTTGGACCGAAAACCACATAGCCAAAATGTGTAACCCTTAACTTGTGTTCGATTAAAGGGGTTTATCACGAAAAAAATCCAAAAAATCTTCATCCATGTAACCCATATTATTGCAACGCAGTAGAAAATATTTAACTCATATATAGGGCAACGTGCGGGCAACTCAACACGCTTACAGAAATAAATGTATACTTTTACTACTTTAAAAGAAATTTAAACACGCTGTTAATATTTTTCACTCGAAAAATCGTCAAAATGTGTATAACCAAAAGATCTTAGACAAATTCGATTATGGGCAAATCGGACCAGAACTTCAAGAGTTATGGGCCCTTGACTTAGAAAATTTGCTATATTTGAGTTTGTTTACACTCTAGCGCCTTCATTTATTCACCAATCCTAATCACATTTTCAGGAAATGTGTATAACCACAAGATATTGGACAAGTTCGATTATGGGCTGAATCGGATTAGAACTTCAAGAGTTATGGGCCCTTGACTTTGAATATTTGCTATATTCTAGCTTGTTTACACTCTAGCACCTTCATTTATTCACCGATCCTAATAATATTTTCAGTAAATGAGTATAAACAAAAGATCTTGGACAAGTTTGATTATGGGCGGAATCGGACCCGAACTTGAAGAGTTATGGGCCCTTAACTTTGAATATTTGCTATATTTTAGCTTGTTTACACTCTAGCACCTTCATTTATTCACCGATCCTAATAGTATTTTCAGTAAATGAGTATAACCAAAAGATCTTGGACAAGTTCGAGTATGGGCGGAATCGGATTAGAGCTTCAAGAGTTATGGGCCCTTGACTTAGCAAATTTGCTGTATTTTAGCTTGTTTACACTCTAGCACCTTCATTTATTCACCGATCCTAATCATATTTACAATGAATGTGTATGACCTTATGGATTAGGACAAGTTAAGTTATGGGTGGAATCGGACCACAACTTCAAGAGTTATGGGCCCTTGGATTACAAAATTTGCTACGTTTTAGCTTGTTTAACAGTATTATACCTTCATTGTTGGTTTTGATCTCAAAATCTGCGTAAAAATGAGTTTTTACGAGATGGAAAATAAATTACCTGGTCATTAATTATTGGCCTTTGTTCTCAGGTGAGCGATAAAGGGCCAATGTCGCCTTCTTGTTTATTTATTCGTTGCATTAATTTAGTTTAGAAAATATAGTTGATTGAAAGCATGAAAATGATTGCATGAAGTTGATATTTTATCACTACGAGTATTTTATACAAGTAATTTTATTATGTTAACTGTATAAACAATCTGCTCTAGTGTATGATTTCAGTACGTAGAAAATTTATATAATCTTACAACTTAAATGAATGAAACTATATGCCAATGATTTCGTATCTCGAAAAGCTCTTTTAGCGAAGAAATTGCGTGCTTTCTGTTCAGTTAGCCGGCTTCTGGAAGTGTACTTCCATGACATGATAACGATGTGAAATCAGTGAGCGCGAAAGAAAATAAAATAGAGTAATAATGAACTTCGTTCTTTTTAACATTCAAACCACATTCAAAATTTCCATTTTTTATTTATTCGTTGTATTCATTAAAAATAATATTGATTGAAAGCATGAAAATGATTGCACGAAATGAATATTTTATTACTATGAGTATCTTATACAGTTAATATAATTATATAAACTATAAACTGTATACACAATCTGCTCTAGTGTATGATTTCAGTATGTAGAAAATGTATATAATTTTACAACTTAAATTAATGAAACTACATGTATATTCAATACATAGTACATTTCTAACAGACATATTTTTCTAAAATTTTACATTTGATAATGTATATGAAGTTAAAATTTAGAATCTATGATAATAACAACAATCGGTGTTTGTGCTTTTTAAGGAAATGATCCTATGTTTAATAGTACTGTTAAGTTCCACCACAAGACCGGTCCGATAATACGACCGTCCCGCTAATAAGTTGACAAAGCAATCGGCAATCGACAATCGACATTCAATGTCTAGCTAGACAATCGACATTCATCTCGACATTCGTAAAACAGACTGTATGGCCACCAAAGTAATAAAAATCGGGAATGTCTAACTAGACATTGAATGTGGATTGTCGATTGCGTTGCCAATTGTAGAAAAAATCAATATAATAAATTCCCTTACCATTTCTATGAATAAAAGGTCCAATAATACAACCGGTCTGCTTATCCGTATAACGGCCACTTATTAGACCCAAACTGTAAAATACTGTAGTTTAAGTCCGACTATAAAACGACTATTTAAACAAGTTGATGATGGTCAGGTGTTTGGTGGTTTATTGTTAACATACAAGGAAATATACAATGTATATCTATGTCTGTAAATTTCGCTTTAAGCATGCATTTGCAAATTGAAATTAGTTAGGAAATCGACATTCAAAGCATTTAACCATTTACAAAACATGTATTAACAACATACACTTATTTGAAATTTTAAGTGTTAAATTCATTTATTCATGTTTTATGGTATGAGAGAGAATGAACGTATTTTGACTTGACTTTGCTATTTGATAATAAGTGGAGATTGTTTGTTGTGATGAAGTATTAGAAACACATCAATTGTTCATCTATCATGAAATGAGAGAATAAACGTATTTGACTCGACTATTTGATAAAGATGCTTTGTTGTGGATAAGTACTATGGACTAGCCGGCTCAGGGGATGGGGCGCACATCGGCGCCCCCTAACAGTCCCCGATCATACATAGAATAAAAATCTCATTCAAAACTGATTTCTATTCCAAGCGCTTTCAATAATATCAGCGTCTTTTAAACATGTACAATGTATTTATTGCTTATCAACAGCAAATAAAAACTGAAATACTGACACAATCGATTTTGGTCGTGTAAGACTGACTTTAACATTTTATTGAATTACTTTCGATTTGACATTTGATGTGTAAATTAGGCTGTAAAAGTTGACGTATTTTAGAAAATGCGTTATTCTTAAGATGGCGATATTTAAGTTCATTCATAGAAATGCATTTAAATAATTTTGGGGCCGTAAAACAATGGCACCATTTCATAGTTAAGATGCATGTAAACATGGGATTTTAATCTTTTTATCATACTTGAGAATGAAATAAAAACAAAGTACATATACAACACAGCATCTAATTTGGCCAATATGTTATAGTCATACATGAATATTTCTGTAACTTTGACGATGATTGCATGGTCTATACCTTTTTGAGTAATTACTATGCTTAAAAGAACAAATTTTGCTCAAATCAAAAGTTATTTTAAAAGTCCTCGCAAAGCTAGTGTAGCTTGGTGTATGTTACCCTGAACATACATGCAGAAATTATCTTACTTTGTAGTCCATACAGTCTTGTGAAGCCTCGTACAGAATATGGCACTTAAAGTATCACGTGACCTTACACGGTAAGAAAATATAAATGACCATAATCGTCTGTTTCCACGAAATGGAAAGGGGGACCTGTTGGATCGGAGAGGACTAATGCTCCTGTTACATTCAATGTAATGTCCCCTTTCCGGTGACGTCAATTCCTTTCCGACTTACAAGTGCGATGAAATATTAACTTTAATTCCCTTCATACTTAAATATACAGGGTTCTTTCTGATCTTGGTAAGTCCTTTCTGCGAATCGCTACATTTTCTACATTTAGTCCAGTGCTCCCGATATTTTTTTAGAAATGAATATTTGCAAATAACAATACTTTTAGCACGTTTGGTAGACATTGAATGCATGTACGCTATTGCAGAGTTTCCATTGGGCTAAAATGCGCGACAGGGAAGTGTCGATTTTTGTTTTGCTACCTTTAATCACACAATTTTAAGTGTGAATAGTGCCTGTATTTGGACCTTTTCTGTAGGCATAATCTTGTGATTATTTTCATATTGTGAGTTCATAATTATCATATTTCTACATTTTCCAGTAAGATTAATCTCCGGACGACTATCAAATGGGCATGCCCTGGAACTGCCGTGTCTTGGTTTGCATTCACCAAAAATGCGTTTATCACTTGTAAAACAAATTGTCACCGAAAAGACAAAGAGGAATGAGCGTTGAAAAAGGACTCTATATTTGTTTGGATACTTCAAGTAAACAGAAAGGAAAAAACTGTCAAGTCCGACACCAGTGTCAAAACCAAATGCCTCAACACAAATAGCACTGCGTTGATACGCCGTGCAATAATATGGAGGGTAGTACCTTTAAAGGTCTTTTGGAGGAACACATGCATCTTTGAAAAGAAAGGTAGACACGTCTTCATACACCTTATGATAGCGTTCCTTTTCATTGAGTTTCTCACACAGTTTACAATTCGTTGTAAGTACCATGTTCCCTATTGTTAGTGCTTCGTATTTATCTTTGTTGCGAAGATAATTAGTGTATAAAGTTTCGTTCGAATTAACCTTTAGAATAAAATCTGCAAGCTCTTTAGCACTCGGAAAATCCGCCGCATTAATGAAAGTAGTCCCGTCAAAATACCGAGTGTAATTAAATCCTCCGCGCACAACAAGCACAACATCTAAGTTATAGTAGCTAAAGAATTTCTCGGTAATATAGTCCTTGCAAAAACTGTTTTCAAATGATAAATAGAATTTGTAGTCTTCAGTAATTTTCTTCTCTACATCTGATTCTCTCTTGCCCGATGGAGAACAGCGTCCGAATATATCTACAGGCAGTCCATGTTGTCTTAATTGCTGAACATATTCATCTCTTCTACTTTGAGTCTTGCAATTACTCACAACCCAGGCAGCTACTTTAGTTTTCCTTTTGAATATTTCACTATAGTTCTTGACTGGATATGTGCTTCTTGGTATAAGTTTCTGATAAGGTCGAAAAATATCTGAATCCTGTCTATAACCCCACGACCAGTTCATTGTTTTTCTCCAAATTGGATTTTCAAACCACTTTTCATATAGTTGAATCGGAGGTGGTTCCATTCGAAGAAATATCCATACTTGACCCTCAGGTTTGTCTCGTGGTTTCAACGATACAGCTAACCTGTCTTGGGCACTGAATACAATGGCTGACTTAGATTTAATGTTGCCTATTTTGTTAGTCATTCTACAGTTTGTATACGGACAGCCATGGAATGGATCTTGTAATGAAACCCAACTTGGTTTATTAATCCATAGGATTGTTATCAAGGGAGAGCTTGCGTTCATTTTTGGCAGACTTAACTGTTTCTCATTATGAATATATACATTTTCTTGCGCAGGAAAAGAGGTCTTAAGAAGGTTTTTCTGTGATATATCAACTGTTTTGAAGTATACAGGAACACCATAATAATATATTACCATCACACAAAAACAAACCAACAAAATGAAAAGTAATTGAAGAGGCTTCCTTTTTTTCCTACATGACGCCTGAAATACAACATATAAATTGGTATTAATGTTTTCGTAAGAATTATATAATCATAATACAGTATATTTATTGTATAATAAACTAAATAAACTACAAAAATGAAAATGTATATCGAATGATATCCGATATTTTAGTGCGTATGTCAACGATTATACGGGGACAGTAGCCCGTGAAACATTGAGCATATTTGCTATAAGAGTATACAGATTACTCATTGTTCATGATACACACTCTCTTGTATCTCCATTTTGCATAGCTTAGGCATTCGTGCCTAATAGTAACAGTTCGAACATACATATTTTCGGCCATATAGTCAAATGTAAACTGCACTTTATTTCTCAATTTAGTCGCTCAAAATAATCAACGAATCGATCAGGTATATAGATTGGGTTGTGCATAATCTCATTATAAGATAAACAGCTAAATCATCTGTACAACCATCATAAAGAACACGTGTTTAGCCAAAGGGTTCAGATTCACTTCCCCAAGGTCCGTACCTAAAACTCTGCCTATTGACCCATGTTCTTGTAAAAGGTACCAACACCAGATTGACATTACATTTCATAGTTACAAAAATATAGTAAAAATTAAATGCAGTCATTTTTAATCGAAGTATTTTCTATTGCGTGACCAACGCTTCGTATTTCTTCCATATGATGAAGCAATCGGAATTCATCGGCGTTTGTCCAAAGAAAATCCCTCGAACATAATAGGCAGGCCCCCATAATTGTTGTTCACGGGCTACTTTCCATCATGGCTGACCCTGAGAATCCAACGTTATTTAATAGAAACTTGATGCCCATTTTATCAATCGAGAACGATAAACACGTTTGAAAGTCATCAATTCTAAGAATAATTCTTGAAAACGATCGAGTGCTGTGTGTTGGACCGAAAACCACATAACCAAAACTTATAACCCTTAACTTGTGTACGATTAAAGGGGTTTATCACGATAAAAATCCTAAAAATTTCTTTCCAAGTAACCCATATAATATAGAAGCGAAAGAACTTCGACAATTCGAATTTTCCAACTTCCTTGTTATTGGAACGCAGTAGAAAATATTTAACTCATATATAGTGCAATGTGTGGGCAACTGAACACGCTAACAGAAAATGTATACTTTTACTGCCTTAAAAGACATTTAAACTCGCTTTTTAATATTTTTCACTCGAAAACTCATCAAATTTTACAAAAAGACACACAGTCGTAATACCGCAGCGTGTATACGGGTATACATGTACAGAGTAGTGGGACTGTTAAATTATTGACAAAACTTCCTAAAACACTATAATTTACTAAATGCCAATGATTTCGTATCTCGAAAAGCTCTTTTAGCGAAGAATTTGCGTGCTTTCTGTTCAGTTAGCCGGCTTCTGGAAGTGTACTTCCATGACATGATAACGATGTGAAATCAGTGAGCGCGAAAGAAAATAAAATAGAGTAATAATGAACTTCGTTCTTTTTAACATTCAAACCACATTCAAAATTTCCATTTTTTATTTATTCGTTGTATTCATTAAAAAAAATATTGATTGAAAGCATGAAAATGATTGCACGAAATGAATATTTTATTACTATGAGTATCTTATACAGTTAATATAATTATATAAACTATAAACTGTATACACAATCTGCTCTAGTGTATGATTTCAGTATGTAGAAAATGTATATAATTTTACAACTTAAATTAATGAAACTACATGTATATTCAATACATGCTACATTTCTAACAGACATATTTTTCTAAAATTTTACATTGGATAATGTATATGAAGTTAAAATTTAGAATCTATAATAATAACAACAATCGGTGTTTGTGCTTTTTAAGGAAATGATCCTATGTTGAATAGTACTGTTAAGTTCCACCACAAGACCGGTCCGATAATACGACCGTCCCGCTAATACAACCGCTTTTCTAAAGTACCAATATTTTATTAGTGTGAAGTTGGCAAAGCAATCGGCAATCGACAATCGACATTCAATGTCTAGCTAGACAATCGACATTCATCTCGACATTCGAAAAACAGACTTTATAGCCTTCATAGTAATGAACATTTTGAATGTCTAGCTCGACAATCGACATTCATCTCGACATTCGTAAAACAGACTGTATGGCCATCAAAGTAATAAAAATCGGGAATGTCTAACTAGACATTGAATGTGGATTGTCGATTGCGTTGCCAATTGTAGAAAAATCAATATAATAAATTCCCTTACCATTTCTATGAATAAAAGGTCCAATAATACAACCGGTCTGCTTTTCCGTATAACGGCCACTTATTAGACCCAAACTGTAAAATACTGTAATTTAAGTCCGACTATAAAACGACTATTTAAACAAGTTGGTGATGGTCAGTCTGACTGTTCGTCGCAGGTGTTTGGTTGTTGTTTATTGTTAACATACAAGGAAATATACAATGTATATATATGTCTGTAAATTTCGCCTTAGGCATGCATTTGCAAATTGAAATTCGTTAGGAAATCGACATTCAAAGCATTTAACCATTTACAAAACATGTATTAACAACATACACCGATTGACTTATTTGAAATTTTAAGTGTTAAATTCATTTATTCATGTATTATGGTATGAGAGAGAATGAACGTATTTTGCCTTGACTTTGCTATTTAATAATAAGTGAAGATTGTTTATTGTGGTGAAGTATTAGATACACATCAATTGTTCATCTATCATGAAATGAGAGGATAAACGTATTTGACTTGACTATTTGATAAAGATGCTTTGTCGGGAGAAGTATTATGCACTAGCCGGCTCAGGGGATGGGGCGCACATCGGCGCCCCCTAAAAGTCCCCGATCATACATAGAATAAAAATCTCATTCAAAACTGATTTCTATTCCAAGGCGCTTTCAATAATATCAGCGTCTTTTAAACATGTACTTATTGCTTATAAACAGCAAATAAAAACTGAAATACTGACACAATCGATTTTGGTCTTGTAAGACTGACTTTAACATTTTATTGAATTACTTTCGATTTTGACATTTGATGTGTAAATTAGGCTGTAAAAGTTGACGTATTGATACGTACGAATTTTAGAAAATGCGTTATTCTTAAGATGGCGATATTTAAGTTCATTCATAGAAATTCAATTGAATGCCATGAATGGGGTCAAATTTTAGGACAATTTTTTTCATTTAAGGCTATTATGGGTTAAGTTATTTTGTTTTATCTGAATGTTTGCCTTAATGTTATCTTCGACAAGATTGAACATGGGTTATCTGGGGTCTAAAATCAGTTCACCGTGTCAAAGCCCAGGAAAACATTGTTAATACGTTTGTGGACACAGTTTTGATTGGATCTTCATCAAACTTTTTGATAATATTAACCTCAATGATATCGTGGACAAGTATGAACATAGGCCTTTTGAGTTTAAAACTGGGTCAGTGACAATAGGTCAAATCAAATAAAAACCTTGTCCTTGAAGTCACAGTTTTAATTGGGTCTTCACCAAACCGTATTTGAATGTTTGTCATAATGATATCTTGGACAAGGCTGAACATGGGTCATCTTTTGGTAAGAAATTAGGTTACTGTTTCAAATCCAAGGAAAACCTTGTGAAAGCTCAAGAGATCACATTTTTTATTGGATTTTCACCAGACATTGTCAGGATGTTCGTCTCTATAATATCTTGGACAAAAACCGAAATTAGGTCTCCTAGTCATATCACAGATAACCCTTGATAACACTGTAGAGGAAACATTTCCATCATATCTTGATGAAAGTTGCTCAGTATGCTTGTCTTGGTGATTTCTTGGTCAGTGTTAGACTCTCCTAGATATAAAAGATGGTACAATGATATAAAAGATATCTCAGTCTTTACTAAGGTGAGCGAGTAAAGGACCATCATGTTTTTTTTAATATTCCGTCACATTGCCCCTGCTAACTTTGTACCACAAGTTCTCGTCTCTTGAAATAGATCTTTTTACCATCCTCTATTCGGAACTTCGCTCCTCGCTAAAGTACTTGTACTCTGATCAAATGTAGTAGAACGATTGACTTTCATTCATTTATTTTTTAAAAATATTTTCTTTAAAAACATTAGTACTATACTTTGGTACCATATTGAGTATTTCCCTTCGATAATACAATGTACTCTCTGGCCGCTAAAAAGTGAGACCGGTATCTCAGATATAATAGGCAGTTCGCCATTTTGTTGTTGTTCACGGGCTACTTTCGATCATGGGAATCCAACGAACAACCTAGCTGTTTCTTTTTCAATTGGAATTTGGTGCCCATTCTGTTAATCTATATAGATAAGCACATTTGAATGTCTGTCATTCTAAGTACCTTGTTGTGAAAAGTAGTGAACGGAAACTTATGCACGAGGCGTATTTCTCAGTGACGGAAATGGCCGAGTGGTTACGTTTGGTATGTTCAACTAAAAGAACGCGGTTGGTGTGAAAGGGGTAGATTTGATTGATGCTTGTAGTGGGGGGGGGGGGGGGGGGTGCAGAATATTTCTTGCAATTTCTGATTTCGGTAAACATGAGGTATTATAAATCATTGTAAACTATCCTATAATTGAATGAAATATTGCATATAATGGGTCAGTTTAATTAGCTGTAAATTAATTTATCCATACCTTACCTTGATTCTTGTGCGTTGTTTAAGTTAAGGCCCTAACTTACCCGGACTTCTAAAATCCGAAAGATATGCTCTACCGGTACCAATTCATCGGTGCAGATTTTGGTTAAAAAAATTAAATGACATCGTATTTGTCTAATCGTTGTTTTTTTTTGAATCCGGAAACCTCTCTTAGGTGGGGTTACCACTAAACGCGATCCGAACAATGCAGAGAACTTACAAGAGCGGGGAGTGGAGGGTTTTAGCAACAAAACCGGTTTTAGTTTTGAGATGGTCGCGTTACCAGAAAAAAAGCAAATCAACAAAAAAGGTCTGAAATGAATTAAACTGGTTGTTATAATGAGATGATTGTCATACGTAAAATGTTTTTATGTTAAGACCATGCAGCTCATCATCCTCATTATCACAACAGCATGTTTTCAATTTGTATCTTCATACTAAGTGTAACTAATATCAAGGTTTCAAAGATCGTCTTAATATTAAGGATTTTATCGATGCACAAACCAACCTATAAACCGCCAGTTTGTAAACTGAAATTTCTCCAACAATATGCGGCAGAAATTTATGAAATCTTGCATACAATAATTTCATTCGATTACCTGAAATTTTACACTACTTGATTGCATATTCTCTTGCACATTTACCCATGCGAAACGTGTACTTGACTATCGATTCGTGGAACTCGTGAATCCGGGCATTCAATGAAAATAATTAAATCAGCATATTTCAGTCGGTTCGGTTTTCTTTACGCTATCACACAAACTGAAAACATGTCTATAGAAGAAAGAGGCAGAGCAGCGGGAATGTTGGAGTCCGGCGTTCCTTTGAGACAGGTACGTTCCTCCAAGTTTCGATTATCATTTGTTTCAGTGAAAAAAGTCTAATAAACGATTACAAGCATCACATAAACTTTCAATACCATTACAGAAATAAAAAGATATTTGAATTGATGCTTTTAACAATCAATTTATATCCAATAATGTATATCAGGTGGCAGTTTATACGTTGGTTTGAGTGTTCTACTGTCAAACCTGTGAACAAAGGCCACCCTTGGGAAAGACAAACTATGGCCAGTGTTGACAGGTGACCTTTATTCGGGGGTCATTTTGTTCTTTATAATCAATGACAGTTTTTAAAAGAAGTAAAGATGGCCGCTAACACAAGTATGGCTGTACTTCATTGTCTTTATACAACACAATTACAACTCAAAGGGGCACAACTCTTACTTTGCTGATAGTCTATTGACGGAACATAACATAACATGTGTCAATCTAATATCAGTGCAGTACACAATGTGTATAGTGCAGCTATACAAATTTTATTGTGATATGATTCTAACATTTGATTAACGCCAGTGTAACGTTTTCAAGCTCCCCCTTTTTCAGGTTACTCCCGGTAACTTAATTAAAAACGTTTTCAAAGTACCGGCCCGGTAACATTAAACGTTTTCAAACACCCTCCCCCGTTTAAATAATCCCCCCTCTATGTTGATTCTTCGTGGCGAAAACGTTTATATTTCAGGTTATAATTCATACTAAATGATTCACAGTCAACAGGGTTTATTGACATATAATTCCTGTAATTCTAAATTGAATATACGCAATAATTATATGAAGCTATGGAATCCTATTAGGGTCATGGAGAGTACGCGCCTTTATTCAATTAATAAGCAAAAATGCAAGACATGATTTTTTTCGATTTTTTTTGTCAAAATGATTCAAGATTGCATTGTTATTTGCGCAATAACGCTCATAGAATTCCATAATGGAGGAATGGACTTGTCAATATATGACGTCATTTGATTTCATCATTAGGATCGCATGTATAGTCTCATATAACTGTTGTACATGTATGCATTTATGTGTTTGAAATTGTTGTCTCCTTATTCGTTTGCAAGCTCTCTTCTATTATGAATTTTCATATTATTACCCCGGGGTAATCTGAAAACGTTTATATAGCGCCCCCGGGTAACCTGAAAATGGAGGGGGTAATCTCAAAACGTTTTAATTGTACCCCTCCCGGTAAATTAAAAACGTTTAAAATTTCCGGGGGTAATCTGAAAACGTTTTTAAGTTAAGCAGCATGAAAACGTCACACCGGTATTCAAACATAATAATACTTATCTTAGTACTGTTAGCAAACGTTGTGGAAAATAAGAAGCTGGAGATATTTTTAGGTTATATTAGTCACCTTGATATTTGTGTTTGCTATAAAAGCTAGCAGATCAATTGAGGTTCAAGACTTAAAATTGTTTTACATTCACAGAATTTCAGCAATATCTCTGTTTTATGTTGAACCGTGTGATTTTTTTATTCAGATAAGATATAAATATTTCTTCTTCAAGAACGAAAATTGGTTCGCATTTACAGTATAAAAATGGCAAATTTATATACTTTACAAAGTCAAAGCATGTTTTCTGTCATTTTGGTTTGTAATTCTCCTATGTGTTAAATTGTGTGAGTGATTAAAAAGTATATTCAGAATTTTGTGAGACCTTATTAAACTGCTCGTTTAGAATTTTTTACTTCCAAACCCAAGTCTTGAAATGTGTATGTAAGTACATGTATATAGCAATACGATAAATGATTCATTATTCATAGTAGCATGTGAAAAGCAAACTGGTACACGCCCACTGTTATTTTCTGTGAGTGCGCGCGCACGAGAGCGTAATATTTAATAATTTCGATAATCAGGTCTTCTTAAAGTCAGTATAAATATCATCAGTCAGATGAATAAACTGATAAATAATAAAATCAAGTCGGTTTATGTCGTCGTTTGTCATCAAAATCTACCTTGTGAACACAAAAGAGGCCAGGTTTTCGTTAGATCTTCGCAAAACTGTGTCAGATGAATGGATTGGATAGATGAAATGGGTCATTTGGGGGTAAAAATTAAGCCAAAATGTCAATTTAAATGAAATTCTTGTGAAGACTGCAAAGGTCACTGTTTTGATTGTGTCTCCAACAAACTACATGTATTTCAGAATGTTTGTCGTTGTATGTCACCAGGTCAAATTAAATGAAAACCTTGTTAACACTCTAGAGGTTATAGTTTTGATTGGATCTTTACCAAACCTTGTCAGAACAATTGATATCTTGGACATGTGCAAACATCTGGGATAAAACTTAAGTCACCAGGAAGTTGGTTACTAAAAATGTGTTATTATGACAGAACAAACTTAGGGGATGAATGAGCTATCAATTATTCTAGGCGACAAACTCACAAAGAATATATTGAGCACTGATAAATGTTGCACATTCGAGATCATTACTCGTGATATAATAAATTATGATATGAAAAACGCCTATATTACTACGATCCAAATGATAGTGAAATCGTTTTCCAAACAGTTCCTCAGACGCTGTCCTAAGTACATTGTATGAACTCCTTACTGAAGACATTGTAGTACCCAGAATTTGCTTATTGTATGTCACATGTTACATAATAAGCAACGTTTAGGACTCTGGTATACGATTGTTACAAAAATTATCTTACCAGGCTATATACGATTTGTACAATTAGATGGTCGAAATCAGTGTGTGAAGTTGCTAGGGGTATCGATATCGAATAAAGACAAAGGTTTGTCTTTCAAATACAGATGTAATGTTCAAGCTTACTTATATGGTGATATAATTAGATCTGGTGCTAAAAAACTCTCATTATACACCGTATTCCGTTGAATCAATTTGTCTTTGTCATCACTGTAAATATGTTATACTCTTCGAACACGGAGGATAATAAAGCTCTATTCTATTCTAAAATAAATACGCAAATACACATGCCAGATATTTTATTCCAACCAGCTATTCACAAAATACAGCCGACCAATCTGTAGTCCTATTAAGAACTTAAATACACTGTGTGTGTATAAGTCTTTGGTCCTATACACATATTTAATTTTCAGATCTTATTAATTGTTCTCCAGTTGTCGTGGTCATTTATTCTCAATGAGAAAATATGATTTCTTTTCATAAGTGCAAGACACGAACAAATTAACCCTATTACCGAAGAAGTTACAGGGTTAAAAAGCTAGGTGTCTTGGTATTCGTCTCCATTTTTTTTAGATATAGCACTTTTCCCAAAATTGTATTGAAAATAGAAACCAAGATTTTGGTGTTTAGTGAAGTAAATACATAACTATGATCACGACAAGAAATTCCTCAGCTTAAGTTATTTTATACTTTAATTACTCAATGTAAGTTGGCGATACTCATTTATCAAGATCTACTCAATGAACAATTTTGAACAAGTGGGTCGTGTACAGAATAATCATTTTGTCCTTACTGTGTTTTGTCAACGTTTCATCGAACCTTTTAATTCCTCGATACCATTGATCGCCACCTGTTGATTTGGACAGATAAAATTCTAATAGAAAATATAAATTCAATAGTTTGTATTTTTTTTCACTGTTAGAATGTTTTATTTTCGTTTCCTTGTGTTTTTTGTATGTTGTTCGATGTCGATAAAAGTAAAGAATTACTATTTTTAACAAGAGTTGCGTGTGATGTTACAATAATCGTTTCAATCCACATTCCAAGGTGAAAAAAACACGATATACGTGTACAATGTGTTCAGTGCATAGTTAATTAACGCTTTGTAATATATTTTATAATGACTCTATATTTCTTTAGTCTCTTATAACTCATAGAATTAGTGATATCATGTAATAGACTATGTTATCTGTTACATTAAAATTATGAGAAAATGTATTGTTTAATATGAATAAGTTTTAAATAATGATACAATTAGTAGTATATGTATGACTTATTAACGCACAATATGAACACGTAATATATGACACACTGTTCTATAATAAAAAAATGATATTGTAACAATAAAAGTAAGCATCCTTTGTTAAAACTCATGTATGCAATAAACAAATACCAAAGAAAACATGAACATTGTCTAAAAATACATCTGTTTTAGTGGGGACATTTAATATATGGTTTGCTCCTCATTTTTTCAAAGGAAAATGTTTAACTTGAAACATTACAAACAGTATTAAATTTGGTTATACATACTATTTATTTCCACTTTTCAGTGTGTGATTTATAATTTGTATACAAATATTATACATGATTTGCAATGATTTATAAAGAAATTGAAATTATACAATGTTCATTTTCATGACGAGTATATGTAAAATTAATGAGATAAATTTAGATTAACACAGTGAATAAATAAATAGATAAATAAAGATGGTAACACAATTGTACTTGTATATTGCAGCCTTTATGTGCAACTTGGTACCTTATTTCATTTGTCTTTATCGAAATTCGAAAAGAGTTTAAGAGCTAATGTAAGGTATGATTACATTATAGTGATGATTCTTCCATAATTATAAAAAATGCTTGTGTTTTTATGAACTTGACTGTACTTGAAAGAGGGAAAGAATATTTTGATCAAAAGTGACCTAATGAATATTTCAGCATTTGGGTATCGCGCGACAACGCGATACAACATTGTGACAACACGATACGACATTGTGACTACACGATACAACACTCGACAACGCGATACGATGCTAAACAATGCGATACAACTTTGCGACATATCGTGCTAAAATTGACAACTCGAGGCACGACATTGCGATTTTTTGGGGTAAAACTTTGGCGTGTCTCACTTTTGGATGGCCATATTTCGGTTGGAACACTTCCACCGTGGTTCAAAATAGTAAATTAATGTCTGATCACCAGTACCTAAATTGTCAAAAGCCTTTTTGTTATATATTTAAGTATCGTATAATCTATTCTATTGTGAGAGAGGGAACAGTTTAACTAAAAGTATTTTTTTCTTTTCTGTAAAAGATCTATTGATTAGAGAATCAGGATTTGACATAATTCTTATCCAGTATTTTATACACCTTTCGTTACATATGATCCTTAGTGGATACCGGCCTAATTCACCCAAAACGACAGCATTTGATGTTTGGTTTCGTACACCTCGTTTACAGAATAAAACATGCAATTTATCTAATTCTTTATAATCATAGACCCCCTAAATTTCACATCCATATAGTAGAATAAGTACGATTAAAGAATCAAAACTTTTATACACATAAGCCGATGAATTTCTAACTTCATTAATATTCTCTGATTTCAAAATTTAAATAAATTTAACCATATTTGGATATTGCCAATACCATTTTCTATGTACGTTTTTTTTCCATTTTTTAAGTACAAAGGACATTCTAGTAAAAAGTGGAATTCGTTTTGTAGACAGTTACATAATTGACATTTTCGTTCATTGTACGGAATTTTGTTTGTCTTATGGGTGGCCAGCTTCTACATCTAATCTGTGTACAGATAATTGAAATCTAGTAAAGACATATCTAAATATATTTACACATGTATTATCCAGATAGGTTTGAAAACGAAATTCACTAAATAATATGTACGATCTAGCTTTTGATGCATTATTTAATTCTGTATTCCAAATTTGTATATTAATTATCTTTAACTCTTTGTTTAAAAAATGACATAAAGGTATTTGTATCTACTACTCCTTGATATATCTATACTTCTGCAAATCCTAATGTTTCCAATAATTTTTAAACAATATCTAATAGCATTAATTATACATAGTACTGTTGATGGATATCTACCTCATATCTCTCCATACATAAATACGTTTTGGGTCTGGGTTCTAACACTTAATAATTTCAGGGTTGCCAGCGACCTGGAAAGGTCAGGGGAAATGATATTTTTTCAAGGTCAGTGAATTGTCAGGGAATTTTGAAAATTGGTCAGTGAAAAATAAAATTCCAGAAAAGTCAGTGAAAAGTCAGGGAAAAAGCTCGAAAGAAATCTCATATATACATAAATGACAGTGGAAAGTATGACTATGGCAGTTTTCAAGTCTTACAAAATTAATACTCAATACATATGGATTTGATTCAGATATTCATTGTTGACATTTGTCTCAGTAAAATTTGTACAGTAAAAAAATAAGTTTATTGGTATTATCGGCATATAATGCCTCTGACCATTTACAATTTATTTACATGTCAAGATGGTCAAGACAACAGTTTTTTAACAGATAATATACATAGAAAAACATAATATATACATATTTCTCAATATATACAATTAACATACATTTACATTTTTTGTTGTTGAAAATTTAAACGAACAAAATCAACGCAAGCACATATATTTGAAAGAACATAATATTAGTCCCTGTGCAAACAATATCCATGATGAACTAAGCAGCATTAAGTAATTCTAATTTTTCTAACCCTAATTTCGTTGCAAGAAAAATGAATTTTGCAATATTATTAAATATTGTGTTTGATTGTTTAGACATTAACGTAATACTTTTGTTAATGGAAGGCCAATATGTATTTTTGATATATTTTGTTCTTAAATTGTTAAAAGCATTACAACACATGAAAAAGTGATATTCTGATTCAACTTGGTTCATGGAACATAATTTACAGATGCGATCTTCTCTTAGTATATTGTTGTATCTTCCTGATTATGAGAACTTAATCTGAATCGGGTTAGTTCCTTTCTATATTTATAAATTTTAACAAGATCTAGATAGGGTTCATACTTGTAATCCTTTTTAAATTTTCTGTAATAATGCATTTTATTTTGGTTGGTTAAAATGTCATTCCATTCCTTGATATATTGATCCCTTAAACGTTGTTTAAACAATGGCATAAAATTGTAGTTAAAATGAAAGGCTGTAAAAAGATATCCAAAACCTAAACTATTAAGTGTTAACTGAACTTTTTATGAACCCAACATCCGGATATCATCGCATTTATACTATGTAAATGATCTGAAAAAGATCTATTGATTACAGAATCAGGATGTGACATAATTCTTATCCAGTATTTTACACACCTTTCTTTACATATGATCCTTAGTGGATAATATATTTAGAAAATTCATTGATACTTGTATCAATATCATAATTTCCTGATAGTAAGCCATTGGTTATATCATCAAAATTAGCCAAACAAGTATTTGAATTTAAAAAATCTAACAGTTCAGAGGGATCACTTTTGTCCACAACACAAGCCTCGAAATAAAAACAATTTAAATACAGTTGTATCTAAGCCTTTAAAATCATTTAGTATAAATTTTTCCTCCACATCATTTGAATATATGCAAAGCAAAAAAAAAAAGGAAAAAGACTTTCACCTTGTCTTACCCCTAATATGCAAGAAAAATCATCACTTAAAAGTTATTATATTTTACCCTACATGTTGTTTTATAGCCATCATATTTTGAGTTTACAATGTTTAAAATTTTACCTCTAATAGCTTCAATAACTTATACCAGATAATATCAATTACAACATAGTCAAAAGCTTAAGAGAAGTCAATAAAAGCATCAAACATCTTGTTGTCATTACTTAGCAAATGATTAATCATACAATTTAAAATGAAAACATTATCTGTAGTACTTCTGTTTTGTCTAAATCCTGACTAGAACTCAATGTAAACATTATATTGTTCAGCCCAATTTGACAGTCTACTGTTTAAACTTTTTGTAAATAGTTTTCCAAATGTACTTTATAGAGTTATCCCCCTGTAATTATTAGGTTCATTAATTATAACACTTTTTTATAAAGGGGAATATAAGTCCTTCTGTCCATTGTTTTGGAAAATACCCCACACCAAACATTTTATTGAATACGTTTTTCAACCTGTCTAAAAAGTGAGTAAATCTTACACCATTTAAAAAAATCATTTATCATTTAATCTGGCCCTGCTGATTTTCCATTCTTTAAATCTTTACAAGCCTTTACAATTTCCATATGTGTAATATTTATGTTTAGTTCTTGAAACATCACTATTAATTCACCTTGTAAATACCTATTATTAAATTCCAAAACATCTTCATCTGCGTGAAAGAAAATTGATTCTATGTTATTGACGGCCTTAAAATATTTTGCAAAGTTTCTAATATTTAAAGAACATTTATCATTTTGATTATTTATATTACTGTGACTGACATATTTTAATAGTTTCCATATTCTTTCCTATCATTTTTTAACCTAAGATCTATTAGTGTTTTTTGTTGTTGTTGTTTTCTTTCTTTTCATACTGATATTTTTCTAGAAGAATTATACTTATGAGTATTAGTTTATTATAGCTGCTTACGAGTGTAAAGTGTAGTGTCTATTACTAGTTTGGCTAATCCTTGCCATTTGATTGGCTAATGATGATGACTGAATATATTAATAGTTGATAGGTAAGTAAATCATGATGGCATTGCCTAGATAAGTTGTCAGTGTGTGGCTATTTGAAGTTCAATGTGGTTGTATGATAGTGCTAAGATTTATGGTGAATACGTTAACATTTAGGGTTGATTCTATTTGATTGATGTAGGGTATGGTATAACCATGTGCTTGTGAACTATATACATGCATTTATTCATTTGTCAGATACTCATGCTTGTCATTATAATGTGTAGTACTCATATCATATAGATAGTTTATACTCTCCTTAATGGAGGATTGAATAAAATATACAGTCAATATCCTTTATGAAAAAAGCAACTTCATACAAAAGACCTAAACCAATATGCTTCTTGTAATTCGTTTACCTATAATGTTTTGTTATAGTTGTTCTTGTTACTCATCATTAATCGTTTGTAAGAACTTCTCGTTTCAATCATATTCACTCTATTTGAATATCAGACATATCATTTCTATATAAATCTAAAATATCATAGAATTCATTCAGTTTCAATTTACATTCCCTATCATGCCATGGTTTATTTGATTGTTTAATAGAACTACTACATACATTTATTTAACAATGCTGACGCAATTTCATCCATATATTCGGTGGAACAAGAAATATTCATATATTCTATCATGTCAAAACATTTCTGGTTAAAATCTGAAAAGGAATTAGACCTAACAGTTATAAAAAATGTTTCGGTTGCGTAAGGCCTAAAATAGTGTCGTATTTACAAGTTTATTTTCACAATATTAAAATGTACTTGATGATTAATTAAGTAATTGTTTTATTAGAATTAGGTTACGTTCATTCAGTTCTTCAACTTCACTACATACTCCAGCATAGCAAATGAAAAAACAAAAATTATTTCTGTCATCAATGATTAAGTTAGTATAATTGTTAAATACAGTGTACTTAAAAAATTGCATGTATAGATCGGATTGATGAGTCATTAGATTTATTTAACTAAAGTTCCATTGGGTAAATATACTTGTTTATTTTATCGAAATTCATTTCGTAAGTCATTATCCATGTTGAGTTAATCAACTAAATATCATTTAAATGCACAAATAACATAGAAAGTTTGCTTGTTTTTAAATTAACAGGTAATTTCTGCATGCATTCATTTTCATAACAATAGATGAGTAGCTCTTCAAGGTAGATATCTAATGCATGACTTTACTTCTCCTAAGCATTATCTGAAAACGTCATTTTACGACTGATCGCTTAAGAATGGAGGATAGTTATTTTAAAGGTCGTTGGGAAGAGCACACGCATCTTTGAAAAGAAAGGTAGACACGTCATCATACACCTTAGTATAGCGTTCCTTTTCATTTAGTTTCTCACAAAGTTCGCAATTCGATATTTGCCACATTTTGTCTCTTGAAATCGGTTCGTATTGATCTTTGTTACGGAGATAGTTAGTGTATAAGGCCTCGTTCGAATTCACCTTCAAAATAAAATCTGCAAGCTCTTTAGCACTCGGAAAATCCGCCGCGTTAATGAAAGTAGTCCCGTCAAAATACCGAGTGTAATTAAATCCTCCGCGCACAACAGACACAACGTCTGAGTCATAGAAATTAAATAATTTTTCGGTAAAATAGTCCTTGCAAAGACTGTTTTCAAATGACAAATAGAATTTGTAGTCCTTAGTAATTTTCTTCTCCAAACTAGCTCGAGTTTCCCTCTCACCCGATGGAGAGCAGTGTCCGAATAAATCTACTGACAGCCCATGTTGCTTTAATTGCTGAACATATTTCTCTCTCCTACTTTGAGTCTTGCAATGACTCACAACCCAGGCAGCTACTTTCTTTTTTCTTTTGAATATTTCACTATAGTTTTTGACTGGATATGTGCTTCTTGGTATAAGTTTGTGATAAGGTCGAAAGATATCTGAACCCTGTCTGTAACCCCACGACCAGTTCATTGTGTTTCTCCAAATTGGATTTTCAAACCACCTCACATGTTGGTAAATCGGAGGTGGCTCCATTCGAAGAAATATCCATACTTGATCCTTTGGTTTGTGTCGTGGATTCAACGATGCAACTAACATGTCCTGGACACTGAATACAATGGCTGACTTAGATTTAATGTTGCCTACTTCGTTAGTCATTCTACAGTTTGTATACGGACAGCCATGGAATGGATCTTGTAATGAAACCCAACTTGGTTTATTAATCCATAGGATTGTTATCAAGGGAGAGCTTGCGTTCATTTTTGGCAGACTTAACTGTTTCTCATTATGAATATATACATTTTCTTGCGCAGGAAAAGAGGTCTTAAGAAGGTTTCTCTGTGATATATCAACTGTTTTGAAGTATACAGGAACACCATTATATATTACCATCACACAAAAACAAACCAACAAAATGAAAAGTAATTGAAGAGGCTTCCTTTTTTTCCTACATGACGCCTGAAATACAACATATAAATTGGTATTAATGTTTTCGTAAGAATTATATAATGATAATACAGTATATTTATTGTAAAATAAACTAAATAAACTACAAAAATGAAAATGTATATCGTATGATATCCGATATTTTTAGTGCGTATGTCAACGATTATACGGGGACAGTAGCCCGTGAAACATTGAGCATATTTGCTATAAGAGTAAACAGATTACTCATTGTTCATGATACACACTCTCTTGTATCTCCATTTTGTATAGCGTAGGCATTCGTGCCTAATAGTAACAGTTCGAACATACATATTTTCGGTCATATAGTCAAATGTAAACTGCACTTTATTTCTCAATTTAGTCGCTCAAAATAATCAACGAATCGATCAGGTATATAGATTGGGTTGTGCATAATCTCATTATAAGATAAACAGCTAAATCATCTGCGAAACCATCATAAAAAACACGTGTTTAGCCAAAGGGTGTTCAGACTCACTACCCCAAGGTCCGTACCTAAAACTCTGCCTATTGACCCATGTTCTTGTAAAAGGTACCAACACCAGATTGGCATTACATTTCATAGTTACAAAAATATAGTAAAAATTAAATGCAGTCATTTTTAATCGAAGTATTTTCTATTGCATGACCAACGCTTCGTATTTCTTCCATATGATGAAGCAATCGGAACTCATCGGCGTTTGTCCAAAGAAAATCCCTCGAACATAATAGGCAGGCCCTCATAATTGTTGTTCACGGGCTACTTTCCATCATGGCTGACCCTGAGAATCCAACGTTATTTAATAGAAACTTGATGCCCATTTTATCAATCGAGAACGATAAACACGTTTGAAAGTCATCAATTCTAAGAATGATTCTTGAAAACGATCGAGTGCTTTGTGTTGGACCGAAAACCACATAACCAAAACGTATAACCCTTAACTTGTGTACGATTAAAGCGGTTTATCACGATAAAAATCCTAAAAATTCCTTTCCATGTAACCCATATAATATAGAAGCGAAAGAACTTCGACAATTCGAATTTTCCAACTTCCTTGTTATTGGAACGCAGTAGAAAATATTTAACTCATATATAGTGCAACGTGTGGGCAACTGAACACGCTAACAGAAAATGTATACTTTTATTGCCTTAAAAGACATTTAAACTCGCTTTTTAATATTTTTCACTCGAAAACTCATAACATTTTACAAAAAGACACACAGTCGTAATACCGCAGCGTGTATACGGGTATACATGTACAGAGTAGTGGGACTGTTAAATTATTGACAAAACTTCCTAAAACACTATAATTTACTAACTGCCAATGATTTCGTATCTCGAAAAGCTCTTTTAGCGAAGAATTTGCGTGCTTTCTGTTCAGTTAGCCGGCTTCTGGAAGTGTACTTCCATGACATGATAACGATGTGAAATCAGTGACCGCGAAAGAAAATAAAATAGAGTAATAATGAACTTCGTTCTTTTTAACATTCAAACCACATTCAAAATTTCCATTTTTTTTATTTATTCGTTGTATTCATTAAAAAAGATATTGATTGAAAGCATGAAAATGATTGCACGAAATGAATATTTTATTACTATGAGTATCTTATACAGTTAATATAATTATATAAACTATAAACTGTATACACAATCTGCTCTAGTGTATGATTTCAGTATGTAGAAAATGTATATAATTTTACAACTTAAATTAATGAAACTACATGTATATTCAATACATACTACATTTCTAACAGACATATTTTTCTAAAATTTTACAATTCAAATGTATATGAAGTTAAAATCTATAATAATAACAACAGTCGGTGTTTGTGTTTTTTTAAAGAAATAGTACTGTCAATTTCCACCTATATAATGACCGGTCCGAAAATGAGACCTTCCCGCTTTTACAACTGCTTTTCTAAAGTACCAATATTTTATGTGTGTGAAGTAGGCAAAGTAATCGATAATCGACATTCAATGTCTAGCTAAACAATCGACATTCATCTCGACATTCGATTAACAGTCTGTTTGGCTAACATAGTGATGAAAATCGCGAATGTCTAGCTAGACATTTAATGTCGATTGTTGAATGCTTTGCCAACTTCACACACATCAAAATTTTACCTTACCATGTTTCTATAAATAAGAAGTCCAATAATACGACCAGTCTGCTATTCCATATAACGACCACTTATAAGACCCAATCTATAAAATACTGTAGTTTTAAGTCCGGCTAAAACGACCGTTTAAACAAGTTGGAGAAGATCTTACTGTTCGCCGCAGGTATATTATTGCTGTAGTTTATTGGTAACATACACTATACAAGGAAATATACAAAATATATATGTGTTTGTAAATTTCACCTTAGGGATACATTTACCAATTTGTGAATAAACTGAAATTTATTAAGAAATCGATAGTAAAAAAATTGAATCATTTACAAAACATATATTAGCAACATACACAGTTTGACTGATTTGAAATGTTAACTGTTTTTTTTCTTCAATTTTTCATGTAAATGTATTATGGTATGAGAGAATAAACATATGTTGACTTGACTTAATTGGTTATTTAATAATAAGCGGAGATTGTTTGTTTTGGAGAAATACTGTGAACTAGCAGCGCTCCTAAAAGTCCCCGACCATAGATAGAAATGAAAATCATTAAATGAAACAGCCTACTTTCCTAAATATTACGCACCCTTGCCTGAAATCCTGGATCTGACGATAAGGAAATGTCCATTCAAAAGTTTAAATCCCGATTTCCCGAATATTTGCGCCTTCTGTAAGAATTTGTGTATCTGTATTAATGCATTTAATTGTTCTTTTAAGGACATACTGGTCAATTTCGCATATGATCGACTGACAATCTTGCATTAGTATGTGAAATTAGTCCATTTTGGTGTGGCCGCATTTTTTTCGACCGAACGAAATCGGGTCAAATTCTAGCGTTTCTTGTTCGATTTCTCAGTAACGGATTGGTCTAGGAATTTAGTTTTGGTCTTATTTTGTGCAAAAATATGTACCTGAAACCGCTGCAAGCTTTGATTTGAAGAATTCGCCCGTATTGTTTTATAATTTTGTGTTTTGTAATGGTGGTGCTTATTCACCGAAACGAAGAGATATACGCCTTCTTATAGTATTTATACCAGTTGAATGCCATGAATGGGGTAAAATTTTAGGACAATTTTTTTTCATTTAAGGTTATTATGGGTTAAGTAATTTTGTTTTATGTAGAATTTATTACAATTTTACCATCACAGGTCCGTTACTTCTGTCTGTGGTTAACATAGAATGAATGACGATTGTAGCGAACCAGCAAATGGCGATTTATTAATAGCGGTCTAAAATTAGTATGCATTCTTCCTTCACACGTGCAACAAAACTGATCGTCAAAAAGCAAGAAACATTTTTATCTATTGAAGTAAGCACTGTGGAGTCTACCAGATACTATTTCTTAGTGTATACTATGGATTACGCTGAAAACGACTTGTGTCTAAATTTGTGTTGATTTGGTGAAACTTTGGACCATGTTTCGTGTGTTTTGTGAATTTTCGTCAAATAAGATGTGACGCGGAGATAAAACCTCTCAACCACAAGAAGAAAAATAGTTATCTGGTCGTTTTTTTATGGCAGTTCAGCAGGATTGTTTCGCATGCCTGTTGAATTAACGTTTGGTACCTTCCAAAATTCGATTTTGTGTCAAACACCTGTGTCTGTGTGCTATTGTGTTCAATCAATGTCCGGCGTCTGTACGTCGTCCACAATTCGGGTTGTTAACACTTTAGATGACACTTTTTTATTGGATCTTCATTAAACTTTTCAGAATGTTCGTCTCAAGGATATCTTTGTCAAGTTCGAACTTTGTTCATCTGGGGTCAAATCCAAGAAAACCTTATTGACAGTCTAGAGGTCACAGTTTTGATTGGATCTTGACAAAACCGTGTCAGAATGTTTGCTTTAATGTTATCTCTGACAAGATTGAACATGGGTTATCTGAGGTCTAAAATCAGGTCACCGTGTCAAAGCCCAGGAAAACATTGTTAACACGTTTGCGGTCACAGTTTTGATTGGATCTTCATCAAACTTTTTGAGAATATTTGCCTCAATGATATCGTGGACAAGTATGAACATTGGCCTTTTGAGTTTAAAACTGGGTCAGTGACAATAGGTCAAATCAAATAAAAACCTTTTTAATGTCCTTGAAGTAACAGTTTTAATTGGATCTTCACCAAACCGTGTTTGAATGTTTGTCATAATGATATCTTGGACAAGGCTGGACATGGGTCATCTTTTGGTAAAAAATCAGGTTACTGTTTCAAATCCAAGGAAAACCTTGTGAACGCTCAAGAGATCACATTTTTTTATTCGATCTTCACCAGACCTTGTCAGGATGTTCGTCTCAATGATATCTTGGACAAAAACCGAAATTAGGTCTACTAGTCATATCACAGATAACCCTTGATAACACTGTAGAGGAAACATTTTCATCATATCTTGATGAAAGTTGCTCAGTATGCTTGTCTTGGTGATTTCTAGGTCAGTGTTAGACTCATCTAGATATAAAAGATGGTACAATGATATAAAAGAGGTCTTAGTCTTAACTCAGGTGAGCGAGTAAAGGACCATCATGTTTTTTTTATAAATATTCCGTCACTTATGTGCCCCTGCTAACTTTGTACCACAAGTTCTCGTCTCTTGAAATAGATCTATTTTATTAACTTCGCTCCTTGCTAAAGTACTTGTACTCTGATCAAATGTACATGTAGTAGAACGATTGACTTTCATTCATTTATTTTTAGAAAATATTTTCTTTAAAAACATTAGTACTATACTTTGGTACCATATTGAGTATTTCCCTTCGATAATACTATGTACTCTCTGGACGCTAAAAAGTGAGACCGGTATCTCAGATATAATAGGCAGTTCGCCATTTTGTTGTTGTTCACTGGCTACTTTCGATCATGGGAATCCAACGAACAACCTAGCTGTTCCTCTTTCAATGGGAATTTGATGCCCATTTTGTTATAGATAAGCACATTTGAATGTCTGTCTGTACGATGCGTATTTCTCAGTGACGGAAATAGCCGAGTGGTTACGATTGGTATGTTCAACTAAAAGAACGCGGTTGGTGTGAAAGGGGTAGATTTGATGATGCTTGTAGGGGGGGGGGGGGGGGGGGTGCAGAATATTTCTTGCAATTTCTGATTTCGGCAAACATGAGGTATTATAAATCATTGTAAACTATCCTATAATTGAATGAAATATTGCATACAATGGGTCAGTTTAATTAGCTGTAAATTAATTTATCCATACCTTACCTTGATTCCTGTGCGTTGTTTAAGTTAAGGCTCTAACTTATCCGGACTTCTAAAATCCGAAAAAAATATGCTCTACCGGTACCAATTCATCGGTGCAGATTTTGGTTAAAACTTTTTTTTAAAATGACATCGTATTTGTCTAATCTTTGTTTTTTTTTAAATCCGGAAACCTCTCTTAGGTAGGGTTAACACTAAACGCGATCCGAACAATGCAGAGAACTTAATGGAGCGGGGAGTGGAGGGTTTTAGCAACAAAACCGGTTTTAGTTTTGAGATGGTCGCGTTACCAGAAAAAAAAGCAAATCAACAAAAAAGGTCTGAAATAAATTAAACTGGTTGTTATAATGAGATGATTGTCATACTTAAAAATGTTTTTATGTTAAGACCATGCAGCTCATCATCCTCATTATCACAACAGCATGTTTTCAATTTGTATCTTCATACTAAGTGTAACTAATATCAAGGTTTCAAAGATCGTCTTAATATTGAGGATTTTATCTATGTACAAACCAACCTATAAACCGCCAGTTTGTAAACTGAAATTTCTCAAACACTATGCGGCAGAAATTTATGAAATCTTGCATACACTAATTTCATTCGATTACCTGAAATTTTACACTACTTGATTGCATATTCTCTTGCACATTTACCCATGCGAAACATGTACTTGACTATCGATTCGTGGAACTCGTGAATCCCGTGCATTCAATGAAAATTAAATCAGCATATTTTAGTCGGTTCGGTTTTCTTTACGCTATCACACAAACAGAAAACATGTCTGTAGAAGAAAGAGGCAGAGCAGCGGGAATGTTGGAGTCCGGCGTTCCTTTGAGACAGGTACGTTCCTCCAAGTTTCGATTATCATTTGTTTCAGTGAAAAAAAGTCTAATAAACGATTACAAGCATCTAATAAACTTTCAATACCATTACAGAAATAAAAAGATTTTTGAATTGATGCTTTTAACAATCAATTTATATCCAATAATGTATATCAGGTGGCAGTTTATACGTTGGTTTGAGTGTTCTACTGTCAAACCTGTGAACAAAGGCCGCCCTTGGGAAAGACAAACTATGGCCAGTATTGACAGGTGACCTTTATTCGGGGGTCATTTTGTTCTTTATAATCAATGACAGTTTTTAAAAGAAGTAAAGATGGCCGCTAACACAAGTATGGCTGTACTTCATTGTCTTTATACAAAACAATTACAACTCAAAGGAGCACAACTCTTACTTTGCTGATAGTCTATTGACGAAACATAACATAACATGTGTCAATCTAATATCAGTGCAGTACACAATGTGTATAGTGCAGCTATACACATTTAATTGTGATATGATTCTAACATTTGATTAACGCCAGTGTAACGTTTTCAAGCTCCCCCTTTTTCAGGTTACTCCCGGTAACTTAATTAAAAACGTTTTCAAAGTACCGGCCCGGTAACATTAAACGTTTTCAAACACCCTCCCCCGTTTAAATAATCCCCCCTCTATGTTGATTCTTCGTGGCGAAAACGTTTATATTTCAGGTTATAATTCATACTAAATGATTCACAGTCAACAGGGTTTATTGACATATAATTCCTGTAATTCTAAATTGAATATACGCAATAATTATATGAAGCTATGGAATCCTATTAGGGTCATGGAGAGTACGCGCCTTTATTCAATTAATAAGCAAAAATGCAAGACATGATTTTTTTCGATTTTTTTTGTCAAAATGATTCAAGATTGCATTGTTATTTGCGCAATAACGCTCATAGAATTCCATAATGGAGGAATGGACTTGTCAATATATGACGTCATTTGATTTCATCATTAGGATCGCATGTATAGTCTCATATAACTGTTGTACATGTATGCATTTATGTGTTTGAAATTGTTGTCTCCTTATTCGTTTGCAAGCTCTCTTCTATTATGAATTTTCATATTATTACCCCGGGGTAATCTGAAAACGTTTATATAGCGCCCCCGGGTAACCTGAAAATGGAGGGGGTAATCTCAAAACGTTTTAATTGTACCCCTCCCGGTAAATTAAAAACGTTTAAAATTTCCTGGGGTAATCTGAAAACGTTTTTAAGTTAAGCAGCATGAAAACGTCACACCGGTATTCAAACATAATAATACTTATCTTAGTACTGTTAGCAAACGTTGTGGAAAATAAGAAGCTGGAGATATTTTTAGGTTATATTAGTCACCTTGATATTTGTGTTTGCTATAAAAGCTAGCAGATCAATTGAGGTTCAAGACTTAAAATTGTTTTACATTCACAGAATTTCAGCAATATCTCTGTTTTATGTTGAACCGTGTGATTTTTTTATTCAGATAAGATATAAATATTTCTTCTTCAAGAACGAAAATTGGTTCGCATTTACAGTATAAAAATGGCAAATTTATATACTTTACAAAGTCAAAGCATGTTTTCTGTCATTTTGGTTTGTAATTCTCCTATGTGTTAAATTGTGTGAGTGATTAAAAAGTATATTCAGAATTTTGTGAGACCTTATTAAACTGCTCGTTTAGAATTTTTTACTTCCAAACCCAAGACTTGAAATGTGTATGTAAGTACATGTATATAGCAATACGATAAATGATTCATTATTCATAGTAGCATGTGAAAAGCAAACTGGTACACGCCCACTGTTATTTTCTGTGAGTGCGCGCGCACGAGAGCGTAATATTTAATAATTTCGATAATCAGGTCTTCTTAAAGTCAGTATAAATATCATCAGTCAGATGAATAAACTGATAAATAATAAAATCAAGTCGGTTTATGTCGTCGTTTGTCATCAAAATCTACCTTGTGAACACAAAAGAGGCCAGGTTTTCGTTAGATCTTCGCAAAACTGTGTCAGATGAATGGATTGGATAGATGAAATGGGTCATTTGGGGGTAAAAATTAAGCCAAAATGTCAATTTAAATGAAATTCTTGTGAAGACTGCAAAGGTCACTGTTTTGATTGTGTCTCCAACAAACTACATGTATTTCAGAATGTTTGTCGTTGTATGTCACCAGGTCAAATTAAATGAAAACCTTGTTAACACTCTAGAGGTTATAGTTTTGATTGGATCTTTACCAAACCTTGTCAGAACAATTGATATCTTGGACATGTGCAAACATCTGGGATAAAACTTAAGTCACCAGGAAGTTGGTTACTAAAAATGTGTTATTATGACAGAACAAACTTAGGGGATGAATGAGCTATCAATTATTCTAGGCGACAAACTCACAAAGAATATATTGAGCACTGATAAATGTTGCACATTCGAGATCATTACTCGTGATTTAATAAATTATGATATGAAAAACGCCTATATTACTACGATCCAAATGATAGTGAAATCGTTTTCCAAACAGTTCCTCAGACGCTGTCCTAAGTACATTGTATGAACTCCTTACTGAAGACATTGTAGTACCCAGAATTTGCTTATTGTATGTCACATGTTACATAATAAGCAACGTTTAGGACTCTGGTATACGATTGTTACAAAAATTATCTTACCAGGCTATATACGATTTGTACGATTAGATGGTCGAAATCAGTGTGTGAAGTTGCTAGGGGTATCGATATCGAATAAAGACAAAGGTTTGTCTTTCAAATACAGATGTAATGTTCAAGCTTACTTATATGGTGATATAATCAGATCTGGTGCTAAAAAACTCTCATTATACACCGTATTCCGTTGAATCAATTTGTCTTTGTCATCACTATAAATATGTTATACTCTTCGAACACGGAGGATAATAAAGCTCTATTCTATTCTAAAATAAATACGCAAATACACATGCCAGATATTTTATTCCAACCAGCTATTCACAAAATACAGCCGACCAATCTGTAGTCCTATTAAGAACTTAAATACACTGTGTGTGTATAAGTCTTTGGTCCTATACACATATTTAATTTTCAGATCTTATTAATTGTTCTCCAGTAGTCGTGGTCATTTATTCTCAATAAGAAAATATGATTTCTTTTCATAAATGCAAGACACGAACAAATTAACCCTATTACCGAAGAAGTTACAGGGTTATCATTTTAAAAAAGCTAGAAAGTGTCTTGGTATTCGTCTCCATTTTTTTTAGATATAGCACTTTTCCCAAAATTGTATTGAAAATAGAAACCAAGATTTTGGTGTTTAGAGAAGTAAATACATAACTATGATCACGACAAGAAATTCCTCAGCTTAAGTTATTTTATACTTTAATTACTCAAAGTAAGTTGGCGATACTCATTTATCAAGATCTACTCAATGAACAATTTTGAACAAGTGGGTCGTGTACAGAATAATCATTTTGTCCTTACTGTGTTTTGTCAACGTTTCATCGAACCTTTTAATTCCTCGATACCATTGATCGCCACGTGTTGGTTTGGACAGATAAAATTCTGATAGAAAATATAAATTCAATAGTTTGTATTTTTCACTGTTAGAATGTTTTATTTTCGTTTCCTTGTGTTTTTTGTATGTTGTTCGATGTCGATAAAAGTATAGAATTACTATTTTTAACAAGAGTTGCGTGTGATGTTACAATAATCGGTTCAATCCACATTCCAAGGTGAAAAAAACACGATATACGTGTACAATGTGTTCAATGCATAGTTAATTAACGCTTTGTAATATATTTTATAATGACTCTATATTTCTTTAGTCTCTTATAACTCATAGAATTAGTGATATCATGTAATAGACTATGTTATCTGTTACATTAAAATTATGAGAAAATGTATTGTTGAATATGAATAAGTTTTAAATAATGATACAATTAGTAGTATATGTATGACTTATTAACGTAAAATATGAACACGTAGTGTATGACACACTGTTCTATAATAGAAAAATGATATTGTAACAATAAAAGTAAGCATCATTTGTTAAAACTCATGTATGCAATAAACAAATACCAAAGAAAACATGAACATTGTCTAAAAATACATCTGTTTTAGTGGGGACATTTAATATATGGTTTGCTCCTCAACTTTTCAAAGGAAAATGTTTAACTTGAAACATTACAAACAGTATTAAATTTGGTTATACATACTATTTATTTCCACTTTTCAGTGTGTGATTTATAATTTGTATACAAATATTATACATGATTTGCAATTATTTATAAAGAAATTGAAATAATACAATGTTCATTTTCATGATGAGTATATGTAAAATTAATGAGATAAATTTAGATTAACACAGTGAATTACGCCTTTCTTTCTGTTGCTTTTATGCTAAGTATTCACCCATCTTAAACTTAGACCCTCCTCCATTCATTGGATCACCAATGGTAGGTGTGTTTTAGTCCGTCCAGTCTTAAAACCCTCGAGTCTTCAATGAAAAGCGTGCATGGTATTAAGACTTGTTCTTTAATATACATGTATATGTAGGATGGTGTATTAACTTTAAAGGTCGTTGGGAGGAAAACATGCGTCCTTGAAAAGAAATGTATGCATGTCATCATACACCTTAGTAAAGCGTTCCTTTTCATTGAGTTTCTTACAAAGTTCGCAATTCGATATTTGCCACATATCGTCTCTTGAAATCGGTTCATATTGATCTTTGTTACGAAGATAGTCAGTGTATAAGGCTTCGTTCGAATTCACTTTCAAAATAAAAGCAGCAAGCTCTTTAGCACTCGGAAAATCCGCCGCGTTAATGAAAGTAGTCCTGTCAAAATGCTGTGAGTAATTCATTCCTCCGCGCACAACAGACACAACGTCTGAGTCATAGTAGTTGAAGAATTTTTCGGTAAAAAAGTCCTTGCAAAAACTGTTTTCAAATGACAAATAGAATTTGTAATCCTTAGCAATTTTCTTCTCCAAAATAGCTCGAGCTTGTTTCTTACCCTGTGTGCAGCGTCCGAATATATCTACAGGCAGCCCATGTTGCTTTAATTGCTGGACATATTCCTGCCTCCTACTCTGAGTCTCGCAATGACTCACAACCCAAGCAGCTACTTTCTTTTTTCTTTTGAATATTTCACTATAGTTCTTGACTGGATATGTATTTCTTGGTATAAGTTTATGATACGGTCGAAAAATATCTGAACCCTGTTTATAGCCCCAAGACCAATTCATTGTGTTTCTCCAGATTGGATTTTCAAACCACGTCGCATGTTTTGCTCTTGTTGGGGGTTCCATTCGAAGAAATATCCATATTTGACCCTCAGGTTTGTCTCGTGGATTCAACTGTACGGATAACTCGTCCTGGGCACTGAATACAATGGCTGACTTTGATTTAATGTTTCGTACTTTGTTAGTCATTCTACAGTTTGTATATGGACAGCCGTGGAATGGATCTTTTGATGGGAACCAACTTGGCCTATTTATCCATAGGATTGTTATCAAGGGAGTGCTTGTATTTATTTTTGGCCGGTCCAAAAGTCTCTCATTATCAATATAAACATCCGAATGCTTGGGCAATAAAGGCTTCAACACAATGCTCTTGTTTGTCCCAGGGTAAACTTCTATGACGTATATGGTAGTAACATAAAGTGACGTCACACAAAGGCAGACAGAAAAAATGAACAGTATTTGAAGAGGCTTCAGTACTCTTCGTCCGCCGCGTCTGAAATTAACAAATGATTTGGTTTAAATATTTGCATATGCATGATACATCTGTCTAAGTTACATACTTTGAATAATAAAAGGGGTTACGTGTGTCATACGGTGCACCCGAAGTGACATTGCTATTCTTTTTTTCAGGAATATTTTATTGTATAACGAAATAGTCCTGAAAAAAAACGAACGTCACTTAAGGAGCTCCGTAATATCATAAGATATCCTATTTGTTTTAATAAATAGGTCAAAAATCTTGCTCGATAGAAAAACAACATTTTCCTATACATTTTTAGTTCAAAATATATATAATACATGTATATAGATACGATTGAAAATGAAATAACGGCAAAAAAATAAATAAAAAAATATACCGAGACCATAAATGGTCCAGGATGGGTAGAAAGAATACGACCAGCCTTGTCGGGTTATCGAAATCAGTAACTTTTTACGCCTTATAGTATCTTATTATGATTGAAATATCTGAAGTTTGATCATCACGATCCTGTATAACCAATATATTGACTCTTTAGCTCACGTGAGCGCTTATTGCTCAGGTAGAGCTTTTGTAGTTGTTCTTTGTTTGTCGTCGTGTGTCGTCAAATTTTGCCTTGTGAAAAAAATAGAGACCACCTTTTTAGTTTGATCTTCACAAAACTTGGTTAGAATGTTTGTATTGACAAATATTGGACAACTTCTAACATGAGTCATTTTGGATAAAAAAAAGTCAAAATGTCAATTTAAATGAAAACTCTAAAGGTCACTGTTTTGATTGGATCTTAATCAAACTATTTCAGCATGCTTGTCTTAATGATATCTTGGATAAGTTCGAACATGGGTCGTCTGGGATAAAAAATGAAGTCACCAGGAAGTTGATTACGAACATGATTCAGAATGATACATATCCAAGAAACTTTCTGGAATTTGCTCAAAAGAGCGTTCTACTGTTTATAGAAAAGTTGTCGACAACTGTTGTACTAAAGAATGTAAAATCAGATTCCATAAATTCTTTCAGTACTTTGATTGTTATTTTATAGCACCAGTGCAAATCAAAATCTATGAACACCAAATGTATCGCAAAAAATCAATTCACCACATGCTCTCGTATTTCGCTTCCTGGTTATTGTCATCTGTTTAAAATTGAGAGAACGATAACCTTTTTTTGAAAAGTCTGAAAAATCTCGTATAAAGCAATTTTATACCATGATTCTATTATTATTAAATACTTTCCCTACGCAAATACTCACATGTCAGACATTTTATTCCACCCAAGATGTTCACAAAAGTGTAGTCCTATATAATATATTATAATATATATATTATACACAAAATATAGCCGAACAGCACGTATATAGTCCTATCAAGGACTTTTATACTCAAACAAATTTCTAATTGGTCTCGTTAAGCTTTCATTTATGTTGCCACAAATTCCTTGGCATATGATAGCATAAATTTGCTACTCTTGTAGCTGCATGTAATGACCCATACAACTTCTATTAAACTACAAAAGTGTAAACATTTTATACATAAAGCAATTTGAAACTCAACTCCAGTTAGTTCATTGGCTAGTTCAGTGAAGTGCTTATAAACAAACGCGAGTTTAGCTGACCAATTAGAAATTGGTGCAGTGTACATACACTGTGTACACAAGTCCTTGGTCCTATATGTATAGATCTTATTAATTGTTCTCCAAATGTCATGGCCATTTATTTTCATTGAGATTATACGAACTTTTTCGTAAAAGTACAAACTAGCCCTAAATCTATAGATATTAGAGATTTACTAGTTATAAGACGATGACAATGGTAGGCATCGGCGAAGCGCGGACTTAATCGGGAGTTCATTTCAAAACAGTTTTACCAATACAGGACCACAATATTTAGCTATTTGTTATGATAACTAAAACTAAGATTCGTTTTCTTAAAGGTCAATTCTATTTTTCATTAAAACTAGAGCTGACTCCAAACATTTTCATCTATTTTGGCATCTGTTTACTCATAAAATTGTCATACAGCAGTAAGATTTTCCCGTATTTAATCAAACAGTGGTCTTTGTCTGAGGCTGCGCGATTTCTTCATCCTACGACATTCCGGCTAGAAGTACATCTCTATTGACTCTCCTGAGAACTGGCATCGTTGCTGAATCCGGTAATGGACTCGAAGCTGTGATGTGATTCCACATCCCGGTGTATTAAACGTCTTTCCATTCGTTTACAGTCTTCTACTGCAACCCTGAAAACAAACTACAGTGTATACAGCTTGATATGTTTTCGTCAAAATACAAATTATATATACGATGCATATACATGTATTCCGATTTTAGTTACAGCTTATGTTTCAACAAGTTCCATGGCCAGTTCGTTAAGTGCACAACTTGGGAAGTTGTTAAGAACACCAGCAGAAAAATTTCAACCGCATTAACACCATTAATTAACACTAACAAATTTTGTTATCTATGATCGGTAATGCTACTTTAGTAATTTCAAGTAAATCTGCGCCTTGAATATCATATATGTGACTGTTTCTTCTATAGAAAATTAGTTTTCCGGACATTCGGCCGCGTAGTCGCTCTAAGTTTGCCGTGTTATACAAATACACCTCTTACGCCTGGTGAGATAATAAATCATATTGCTCTTCACCTCTTCCAGAATTTCCGATCTGATTGTAGGATGGTTCATTCGTAAAGGCACGTACAATAGCCAACGTTTCATTCTAACTATATTTTTACCGACTTTCTACGCCTTCGTAACAATGTACTTGAAAATGGATGAAAATTTACAATACTCAGAAAACAACATTGGAAGGTGCTGTTTAAACTCAACGGTGCAAAAACTCACACTCCACCAAATCGGACATTTTTTACCTTGGCCTCATAAACAGTCATGGTGATATAACAAACGTATTTTATGAGGATTGCAGCTACAACAAAGATTATTATTATTCAAAACTTTGAAATGTCTACATTAATGCGACTTAAAGTACATTTGTATTACATTTGTATATCCATAAGACTGTACTTTTTGACATTCAGGCTCGATCAATGCTACTAAATAGTTAATATTTTGAAATAGTTTTGCCTAATTATCGTTATTGGTTTTGTAGTTGCCCTAGATACTTTATTTTATTTTACAACACATTTTGGAAAAAAATGTAAGAGTTGTTTCCCTTGTTAAAAATTAGAAAAATGTTAATTTCTAAAGATATTGCACGGTGACTTACATTTTTCTTTTTCAAATTAGATTGACATCATGTTTTTGTATCATTCAATAAAATAGATCTCCTTTTTTCTTTAATCTTTGAAAGTTGTGCTACTCTCATACACTTCAATGCAACTTTAAAGGGCCAATAACTCAAAGGATTATCATTGTTCTTAGTTCACCACGTATGTTCATATTATGGCCCTGGTGTAAAAATTGGCCCGCCCCTAGGGACATTTAATTTGACATATGATCATATAGGAAAAAAGTATTTTTTCTGGTGAGCGAATATAGGGCCACCATGGCCCTCTTGTTAAAGTTACCTATTTGATTTTTAAGTTCAATTCAACGATCGTTCGGTAAATCTCGGATGCTTACGTACGTTATACGAAAATTACGAGCATTTGACGAAGATGATATCTGCAGATTAGGCATCATTGTGTATACAGTCTAAGCATGACTGGGTAATAAAAACTGAACGCTAACGTGTTACAACATGTATGAGAATATAAGAATCTGTGAACCAGTTGGATATACTTTCGTATATTCGATACTTAATATTTATAAGTCGATATTTAAAACACTATTTATTACTGTTATACAAAATTAAAATCTTAAATAGAAAAAATAAACGGATTTCACTTTTGTTATATAATAGCTGATATTTCAGTAACAGATGTTTTTATTTATTTTTGGGGGGTTAAATTTGGCGTGCGTACACATACTATAATTAGCATTGTATATTATTTACAGTTGTGAAACAATATAGTATGGTGACTATAGTCACTGTGTATAAATGACTTTTAAGGTAGAACCGAACGATTAAAATAACGTTGTTTTCGACGTCAAAACTGTCATTTTTACGATATTTACGTATAGTGCCTCTCAGAAAATACCTATCGCTCTTATCAGTTTATGTAGTTATTGCTAACTTTACATTTTTATTCTCATTTTAAATCCTCCACAATTTTGGGCACACCGAACAATCAATTTTTTAGATATTGTTTAATTTCCATTTGGTTAAGATGGATGGAAATTGTCATAATAATTGCGGAAATTGGTTAGACTATTTATACACCAGTTCTTTAGCTACATATTATTGGTGAATATGTACTCCGTTTAGGAAATAAATATTTGCAACAGTTGTTGAGGGTTGTGATTGATATGGATATAATTAAAATTGTATTATTTATTTAATTATTGACCTACAAGACTTGTGACCTGGTACAATGGACTGTATATGTACACATTCTACAATACAAATAAATAGAATAAAAACTAGCTAAATCTAATGCTGATTTTAGTAGTGAAAGTAAATGTATTGTAAATTAATGATATGTAGGTTCAATGCGATACTATATGTGTTTATACATGTAGAATAAAATCACATTGCTATTTGCCTGAGTATGCAATAATACAGTTAGAACTAAGATTCCTGTATATTTCTATTTGTCTTCTTTATATTCATATTTGCATTATCAATTTTATTAATGAAACAAATAAAAATGTCCATATAAACCAAGTAAAACGTACATGATACTTTTTGGATGTTAGGTAGGTCTTGTTTTACCTAGATAAATGTGAAAATGAATTTTACTTGCAATTTTTTTTATCACAAAGTACATATAGAAATACAGCACAGTATTTTTAACCATGTTGCAAAAAAATAAGAAAAAGCATCTGAAAACTATTTTATGAGATATGCCTAATGGAAGGTATTATGTAAATATTGTTACAGATCAAGTAATATATATTTCTTATATTTTACTATCATTTCATCTATTGTTCTAATAGGCCTTAAATAGACGATGATATTCTATTAAATGAAATTTATTATTAATACATTTTTTATAATTATATAATTATATGCTAAATATATCATTTTGGCATACGTCCACATGTCACTTATAAAAACATATCATAAAATAATATAGATTAACTACTTTGTATATTTATTTTTTCAATTATGTGTAAACAAAGGACGGATAATAAATTCATATTTTTGAGATCCCTTTATATGGCTAACTTTACCTGATTATTGATTTTTATATGCATCTCACATTATTTACAAAAAATTGGGCACGTCGAGTTATATTTGTTGGATATCATTTCAATTAAGACGGATGGAAATTGCCATAAAATTGCAGAAATTGATTGTACTGTTTATACTGGGCCCGTATTCACAAACTAACTAAGATGAAAAATTATCTAATAATATCTAAATTATCTTAGTTTTCGCCAAGTCTTGCTAACGTTGCAAGATTTTTCTCAACTTTCGCCTTAGAGTGAAAAAAATCTTAGAAAAATTCTTAGATCGACGATTTTTTTATCTTAAAAGTTAAGTCAAGGTACGAGGTGTCTAAACTTTAAGAAATTTACTTAGATAAAAACAAAACGAATATGGATGCTACGTCGAACTCATTATTGTTCTATATCTATGAAAATTACGGATACTTATTGGCTAATTTCATGGACTGTGAGCTTTTTAACACCGTAGTTTTCTGTTGTTAAAAATGCGTAACTCTTGTTGGTATACCAGAGAGTATTTGTGGGTTGGGCTATGTAAACAGGTTCCAACATGACTTACAGAAAAATGCAGTATCAATACATTTGTTGTTGACATCAAACATGATATTGCTGATCGACTCAACATGCAGCAATTTATAAGATATAATCATTTTCATTCATTGTTTTTCTAACAATTTGTTTAAAAATAATAACAAAATGCATAAACTCATTATTTTATTACAATTCATTGAAAGTATGTTTTACCATTGCTTATTAATCATTAATCTTAACAAAATTATAGTTACCTAAAATTACATCATTTAAGATATTTCACTTGTACAATGTATTTGTACATGTATAAAATATGAAGACATTATATGAATTGAAATGATGTACTTTGTATTCACAGATTCTTTTGAGGACTTCGTGTACCATTTATGATGACATTAATTAATTAAGACATAGACAGTTCATGATATGGATTCAACTACTGTTTTGCAGTATCAATTTTTATATGAACAAAAAATTAAGAGACAACTGTTAATCTTAAATCTTTATTGCCTTGTATACATTTTGTTCTGAATGCACTCATTGTGATAAAGTTTGTACCAGCTGTCCTGCAAGTACTACATTGTGACTTTTAGTATGTCATGAATTAAAACTTATGTATTCTTTTGTGTAGATTGTTAAATAGAAAATAATGCAGGCATACGCTATGTTGAAACTACTAGTAAACATGCAATTGTATCCTTGACAATATGAATTCAATGGGGTAAATGATATCAGTAATGTTTATAATCTGCTTTTGTATGAACTTACATAAATATTGCACAACTGAAACGGATGTTTTTTGTTATTAATCATTTATTTAATGTTCAGTTTTAGATGACCTGAGCCTCTGTTGTTGTAAGTAATCACACGCTGTCAAAATTCTCATGTGAGTAATGCTATGATAAGCAGAAATATACCACCAGACAGACAGTAAATGAAATATATACATGTATACATAGTTCATAATAAGAGTCAATCGAAAACATGAGAGATCAATGCTACTTGAATTGCATTTGAATGTATTATCATCTTAATTTAACACCTCAGAATAGAAATTAAATAGGTAGTTGTTAAAATGGAAAATATGTGCAGATTTGAAACACTATTACTGGTAAAATGTGATTGGAAATATTGTTTTAAGCAATATATTGCAAATCTGAGTGGTACTGATATAATTATGAAGGTTGTGACTCATTAAAAAATCAAATGATCACCTAAAAATAGCATTATTTGATGAAATTGATGGTAATCATAGCTGTAATAGTGTAACTGACTTACTGCTTGAATGTAACATTATCAGTAGTCACAAAAACATTTCTGATGGTTTAGAACCACAGCAAACTTTTTCTATTCTGACGATTTTGAAGATAGGCACAAGTCAAGTTTGATAATTAGTATGTGTCCCCTCGTACATATTGAATACACAACTAAGAACTTAATGTGTACAATATTGAAATTGAATTTGGAGTCATCATAAAACCGTATTCTCGCTGTACAACATAAAGACTTGTGAATTAAATTTACCTAATTTGCGTTTACAACGTATACATGTATAATATATAACAAAATTCGTTTTTCTTTTACGATTTGTTGCCTCAGTTCTGACGCCTATTGTTGCGTATTTGTATTTTTGATACTTCTGTTGCTTAAACTTAACCGAGTTACTGCATACTTCATAAAATGTCAAAAACATTAATTCGACTGTTCACAATACCGCCAACGGATTTTTAATTGATATATCAGTGACCCTGTTTATAAGGAACCTGTTTGTATTCTGCAAATATGACTAACAATTATATTTGTGTCATCCGTGCAAAAGTACCAAACGTATCAGTAAAATTGCAGACAGTGTATGATAGGTTTAACTCATCGCCAATTTAAACGCAGGCGTAAGTTATGACGTATGGGAATTCCGTGGAAACCCCCCTGACAACGGTACATTATTTATACGTACAAATATATTTTTTATCAATAAATAATTTAATTGTAGAGATCATCTAAGAAATCAAAGTCGGTCATGATATTGAAGTGTTCTCGATTTCAAGTTTAAACTGGTTCCCGTTGACTCTGGCTGTATCATTGGTGTACTGCAACATGGAACTGGAACCCGTCTTATTTCAAGTTTAAACTGGTTCCCGCTGACTCTGGCTGTATCACAGGTGTACTGCAACATGGAACTGGAACCCGTCTTATTTCAAGTTTAAACTGGTTCCCGTTGACTCTGGCTGTATCATTCGTGCACTTTAACATGGAACGGGAACCTGTTTATTTCAAGTTGAAGTGTGGAGGAAATTTAGATAACCCGTCCAAAGATAGTTCAGGATTGTTATAGTGACTAGGGATTGACATCGAGGTGGTTGCTCAGTAAAAAGTTTGACTTTTTAATGTCAAATTTTATTCAAAATAGAATCGAATATAAGAAAAAGACTGGCAGTCTACTCGTTGATTGAATTAATTCAAATGCAATTTACGTGTACGTTTAATCAAATATGTTAATGGCAATTTTACTTTATGTTAAATTCTACAGGATAATATTTTTTTTATTGTTCGTCCAATTGATATTTGTTAACATGTGTTTTATTCTGATTTGAACCTGAAATTGGCCAGTATGTTAATTTGATGAGAATTTAATTATATTTCATTGACAATAAATGTTAGAATTGATAATTGTATAACTTAAAAATGAATTAAAGTTTATTTACTTACTATTTAATTATATCTACATGTATAAATTTGTGTACACTATTCACACAAGTTCAAACATTAATGCCCTTTGATATGTAGGACAAATTAACATTTGTTCTCAGACTAGTAACCACTAGCCCCAAATGATCATGAGTGAGTATCCCTGTGGGAACCAATAATATGAAGCTACCAAGCTGGCTTACTGTTAAACTGGTTCCCGTTCCATGTTGCAGTGCACCAAAGGCTTTGTACACACAAGTCAACGGGAACCAGTTTAAATTATGGTATTTAACGTCGTAGGTTCTACCCAGGTAAAGTGGCCAGATGACCCAGACTTTCGATCCGGCGTTAAACCTTAACCGGAGAGAATGAATTTCTATTCAGAAGACACCCTTAAGCAAAGAAAAACAATGACGACAACAGATACAGTTCTTAAAGATACTTATAAACAGCCGAGTTTTCGGCTAAACTTGCAGCCTTTTAAATTAACGTATTATACAGCGTACCTAGTTTGGGGGTTCGACATTTTTTCATTCATGACTATCTTGAAAACATCGCACCCAAAGTCTTTTATACCTGAATTTTGACTTGCACGTCAGTCGGAAAGAAAACAAATACTGGGCCCGTATTCACAAACTTACTAAGCTGAAAAATGATCTAAGAATATCGAAATTATCATAGATTTCGCCAATTTTTACTAACTTTACAAGATTTTTCTTAACTTTCGTCTTAGAGTGAAAACAATCTAAGAAAAATTCTTAGATCGACGATTTTTATCTTAAAAGTTTAGTAAAGGCACGAGGTGTCTTAACTTTAAGAAATTTACTTAGATAAAAACAAAACGAATATGAATGCTACGTCGAACTCATTATTTTTCTATATCTATGAAGAATACGGATCCAAATCGGCTAATTTCATGGATTGTGAACTTTTTAACAACGTAGTTTCTGTTGTTAAAAAGGCGTAAGTCACGCTCGCTGGTATACCAGCGAGTATTTGTGGGTTGGGCTATGTAAATAGGTTCCAACATGACTTACATGATGCTGTATCAATACATTAGAGGTTGACATCAAACATAAGGTATAATTATTTTCATTCTTTGTTTTTCTAACAATTTGTTTAAAATATAAAAAAAATGCATAAACTTATTATTTTATTACAATTCATTGAAAGTATGTTTTGCCATTGCTTATAAATCTTTAATCTTTATAAAATTATTGAGTTACCTAAAACTACATTTTACTATTTTAGATATTTCACTTGTATTTGTACATGTATAAAATATGAAGACATTATATGAATTGAAATGATGTACTTTGCATTCACAGAATCTTTAAATTAAATAGGTAGCTGTTAAAAAATGGAAGATATGTGCAGATTTGAAATACTAATACTGGTAATTTGTAAGTGTCAATATTGTTTTATGCAATATATTGCAAATCTGAGTGGTTTACGATAATTTTATATAAAAGTTGTGACTCATTTAAATGATCACCTAATATAGAATTCTTTGATAAAATTGATGGTAATCATAGCTGTAATGGTGTAACTGACTTACTGCTTGAATGTAACATTATCAGTAGTGACAAAAACATTTCTGATAGTTTCAGATCATTTTTGTGTGCATGGGTTTCTTTTATGTTTGATAATCACAGACAGGATAAGTGTTTAAGGTTTTAGAACCACAGAAAACTTTCTATTCTGATGGTTTTGAAAGGTAGACACAAGTCAAGTTAGATAAATAGTATGTGTCCCCTCGGATATATTGAATACACAACTAAGAACTTAATTAATGTGTACAATATTGAAATTGAATTTGGAGTCATCGTAAAACCGTATTCTTGCGGTCGAACATGAAGACTTGTGACTTCAATTTACACAATTTGCATTTACAACGTATGTACCATATAACAAAATTCGTTTTTCTTTTACGATTTGTTGCCTCAGTTCTGATGCCTATTGTTGCGTATTTGTATTTTTGATACTTCTGTTGCTTAAACTTTACCGAATTACTGCATACTTCATAAAATTACATAATGTCAAACATATTAATTTGACTGTTCACAATACCGCCAACGGATTTTTAATTGATATATCAGTGACCCTGTTTATAAGGAACCTGTTTGTATTCTGCAAATATGACCAACAATTATATTTGTGTCATCGGTACATTTTTGTGGTTGAAAAAGTACCAAACGTATCCGTAACATTGCAGAAAATGTTTGATAGGTTTAACTCATCGTCAATTTAAACGCAGGCGTAAGTTATGACGTATGGGAATTCCGTGGAAAACCCCTTGACAACGGTATATTTTCAAAACTAAGATTTTTTTTCAAACTAAGAATAATTTCGTCTTTGTTTACGTTAAGAATAAATCTCTAAGATGAAATCTAAGAAATTTCTCATGTCTTAGTCAAAATTTAAGATAAAGAAAATTGTTAACTTGGAAAACTAAGAACGTTTGTGAATACGGGCCCTGTACTATACATGTATTGTACAGGTCTTTGATGATGTCAGTCTACTGATAAATGTCAGGAACAAAATACTTCGGGCCAGGGATGCTATATGTAATATAGCATCCCTGTTCGGGCGCAGTATATTCAAAATATTTACGAATAAAAAACCTGAAAAAACTATAACTCAATAAAGTACTAAAAAGAAGCAGCATTAGGTCAATTGTAAATGTTTTTAACCTGTTCCTAGAAATTAAACGAATTATTGTTATTACAATTCGTAATCACGCACATGACAAAAGCACGGAATTAGACGAAAACGAGAGACAACTCGAATAAACATAAAGCAAAAGTTATTTGAGTTGCTTCCCTTAGTAAAAGCGTCTATTAATAATTTATAGGTGTTAGACCTTCAAATTTAGTGCAATCTCACCATCCGGTGTTAGTCAATGTCAAAAAATAAACACGTGAAAATGTTTATCTATTTTTAGAGTTTATTTGTCCGTTTATAAATAATTCGAATTAATAACAATTACATTTGAAATAAAGACAGCGTATTAATAATGTCATCAGAACTAAACGGAAGCAGGTAGATGCATTTTTCTATTAGTGATATATATTTTCGCGATCACTAATTCACTATCAAGTATCATGCTTTTTTGTAATGTTGAAACTGAAAGACCTTACTATTTTAATGTACACTCTTATGTCGATTCCATTAGATCATCATTTTAGCTGATTCTGGTTTCTTGTTTACCATTCGATCGCTTTAAGATTGTAAATTAGTCTGGTTTATGTAATCAGGTAGTTGTATAGAGGTAGATGCAACTTCCTCGATAATCGTATATGTATTAAAATAAGGTGTCGTCGCCTAGCTGGTGTATAGATGATCAATAATTAATCGATATTTTATTGTTTTAGCGATGTAGTACCGTAGCATAGCGGGAGAGTATTATACGCCTGTTATTAAAATGGCTGTTGTTTTATTAATTATGGACTAATTCTTTTCAGTGTAACCTTGTTAGAAAGCTGAAATATAGCCGATTTTGGAAGTGTACTTATTTTTTCCCTATCTTATAAATTGATCGAGAAATGACGAGTTAAATGAGATTCATTTTTTTTTTCGTTTATCACGCAGTGGTGGAAACATGCCCGACTTTGTGTACATGTTCAAATAAAATTGTCATGTTTTTGTCGATCATTAACCGATTGTTTTTTAAGTAACCATGTTAAAAAGCTGAAAGATAGCTGATTTTAGAAATGTACTTATTGTTTCCCTATCTTATAAATTGATCAAGAAATGACGAGTTTAATGAGATTTTCTTTTTCGTTTTTCGCGCCGTGGTGAAAAAATGCCCGACATTGTGCACATGTTCAAGGACTTATATACATACATGGATTCGCAACTTCCGTATTAACAGTTTAAAGTAATCAAATCCCGCGATAATAAGACGTGAATCAACGGGAATACAAGCTATTGTTTACAAAAGCGAAAATACGAAAATATCCGTGATTATCCGAATGATAATAACAGCGAAAATATCCGTAGTATTCCGAATGTTTAATCTCGGAGACGAAAGGATTATAATGGATGTCCGCCATCTTGGAATTTAAAATGTTCGGCTGATGCCGTTTTCAATGCTTATACTTAGACTTTGTAGATTATAAATGTATCTCAATATCTTTAAGGAATTTGTTGCATCATTTACCAATTTCCCGTGCCTAATTGCCAGAGTTTTTTTTAGTATAATCAAATTTGTAAACACCCAATTACAGCTGTCGGACATTGTCGAGTATATAGCAATGCATTGTGGGGTCGCCGAACGATATCGTTTGAGCTATTTTTAGCAGTTGCGAATCCATGTATGTATATAAGTCCTTGACATGTTTTAGTTAAATGATCATTATCTTTTCACCAAAACATTTAATAAATATTGGAAGTAACAGAAGATTGTGTGCAGTAAGTGTTCCCAGTATCATTTTTGGTATAAGAAATGAGGAAAACCACTTCATGTATGTCGCAGTAAGAGGCATACATTTTTTAAAATTGGTCAATTCGACCCCTTTTTAGAGAAATTTCACAACTACACAGAGGAAACATTGTCAACAAAATCACCTTACAAATCAATGCAGATGATTCTTTAATGTATCAATCATTGAAAAACATTGATTTTGAACAAATGCATTCATCGGCCTTTACGCCTGTTCTGCACCAATTTACCACTTATTCACGTCTTTCTGCCAATTTTCCGCCATTTTTCAAAATACTCGATCGGCAATGTCGAACTTTTTCCCATTAATTTAGCCTAATTACAAGACGATACATCAAAAGTATTCATGCATGCTTAATCTCAAAGTACTTAAATATTACATTATACCATATAAATATTTTCCGAAGATAAGTATTGATACAGCATAAATCAATAAAAGTTTTACTATATGTCCATTCTTTTCAATGCGACTGCGCATGCGCGCGTGGATAACGACAAGTGTTTCGACCGGATTTTTAGTTGCATCTACCGTTAATACAACTACCTGATGTAATACAGTAAATTGAGTAATAACAATAATTTCAGGAAGAGAATATATATAGCAGTATAAGTTAAATTTGTATTCTTGAATTAACAGTGCATAAATGATATAAGTTATTATTGTAGTATGTCCTCTTGACCACCAAACATAACTTATATGCTTGTATAATGTTGCAGTCAGGTTTTTTTCAGTATTTTGTGAACATGACCCATACCCTTGTAGAGGTGACTATTGCAGCCAAAAAAGCTATTGCGATAGTATTGTGTTAGTTAAATTGCTATTGCGATATTATTGCAATAGTCTAGAAACTATTGCGATACTATCCCGATAGTTTTATTGAACCTTTTAAGAAGTTTGTTGGTTGGTTGATTGTTTTACAGCCTATACAAAGAGTAGACTGAAAGTGTAAGTGTTGTATTTAAAAAGCTGTAATAAGTTAAAAAGAAGAAGAATGACAAAAATAGCATTTATGATATTTATTGTACAAAAAAGACAAGGATTACTTCATAAATAAATAATCAAACTGATCAAATATGTTATAATATCAAACACTACAGTTTAAGCATTAGAAAAAGGGTTAATTCAATGTTCAATGGATAATTAATCAGAATAGAAATACATTGTGTTCACCAGCACTGTCAGCTATTGAATTTTTCTTGGGTTAGAAACAAGTACAAAAATATGTCAGGTGCTGTAACTTTTCAAACTGAAAGTAGATAAAAAAAATATATATATATTGATATTTATTTTGTACATGAACTTCATGCATGAAATAATCATATATAATATGCTTAATACTGAAAACCTTTATGCAGTAGGTTATTCCATGTGTATAACGTAACTGATATAAACTGAGTATTCTAACTTACAACATGACAGTAAATTTAATTATTCGTGCGAGTATGATAAACTACCATTTAAGTTAAACAAATAAGATCAATGTAATACTGTTAGTATCTTATAATGACCACGTTAAACAGACTAAACACACTCGAAAATAATGCGTTATTCATGCAAAAATAAAGCAAATTGCGATCGGGTACGAAATCGATGAGTACGAACCTAATGTTGACAACTCGTTCGTCCATTTTTTGTTGGGCAGATCGACGGATGAAACATCGGAGGCATCATTTAAGGATAAGATATCTCACATATCTACATCTGACTTTTTATGGCTGGGATTGAACCCGGAAAGTTGCATTTTCAGTCAGACATAATCATTCCGCCGTTGACAAAACACGGATTATTCACGGAACTCACGGATTCACGGAAACATATTTTTTAAAGTAATGTAAACAGTTTACCATGTTAAACTTATGGTTTATATACCCAAATAGTAATACGAAACATAATAATATAATAATATTATGTTTACAAGTTGGTTTATACATCCGATCCGATTCAGAGCAGTTCAGAAATAATTCGGAAATCATTCCCGAGATACGCACGTGCGCAGACGCGGTGACATGTGACCTTCAACCTGATGGGTTTAACTTAGTCAATTTGATCGTTGATTGGTTGCCTAGTATATTATATTTGCATAATCCATGATCAATAAGACGCTTTATTATATATTTGTAAGCGTTTTCAACAAAATGGCGAATCGGAAGACGAAAAATTGCGAAAATTGTTCTTTTTTAGCATACCTCTAAGTCTTGATCATAACTAAAACTATCGTGAACAATCGATAGTTGAACAAACTATTGCGATAGTTATCGACTTGGAAATATGCTATCGACCTATTGCTATCGTAAGCAAAACTTATCACAATACATCGGTAAGTCGATCGTTACACCTCTATACCCTTGGGATTGGGAATACATATTTATGTCTATTTATATGCTAATATCATTTACATTATGCAGTAATGGCAAGAAACAGAAGATGACGTCTGAGTTAGATCAGTTTGATGAAATTTTTCCGGAACTTGTTTCTCATCTGGTGAACTCTGGTCTCAAGGATTCTGAGACATCTGATGCTTGTACATGGTTTAAAGAGGTACTTTTTTTATCTGGAATCTTCATCATTGTAGAGTTTTCAGCAGTGATTTTTTTTCCAAAATTTTCTCACTACCCATGCCCGTCAAATGGGGAAATTTAGCAAATTAATGGAAAATATATAATAACATTTATTTTCTGTGGAATAATTATGTGATTATTTAGTTATTAAATCATAAATATGAATTACTACACTGTCAATGTTGACAAAGGCGCGAAAACTGTTAAACATGTTTTTTTCTTCTTTTTACACAATCATGAGAAAAACACTTCTTGTCAGGGGAAAAATTAAGGATTTTTGCTAGGGAAAACTGCTCATATAAAGCAGTCAATACAGCGAAAAAAAAATCACTTTTAGTTAATGTTTGAATGATTGTCAGTCATTATAAGCCCCATATTCTTGTAGCAGCTTTTGAGTTTAAACCTTGTTTACAGTCTAGTGCTGGTATACATTTATCAATAAATAGTAGATTATTAGCTCACATGTCACAAAGTGACAAAGTGAGCTATTAGGATCACTCTCCGTCCGGCGTCGTGCGTCGTCAAACTTTATGACCTAACTAGGGGCAACATTTTTGGCTCAATTTTAGCAAAACTGGATCAGAACGTTAATATCAACAAAATCTCGGACGAGTTCGATATTGGGCCATTTGGGGTCAAAAACTAGGTCACTAGGGCCAAATAAGGGAAAACCTTGTGAACACTTTAGAAATCACTGTTTAGACTGGATCTTTATGAAACTTTGTCAGAATGCTTATTTTAATAATATGTAGGTCAAGTTTGATAATGGGTCATTTCCGGTGAAAAACTAGGTCACTAGGGCAAATTGCTGGAAAACCTTGTGAACACTCTAGAAGTCACTGTTTTATTTGGATGATCATGAAACCTTGTCAGAATGTTTGTCTTCATAATATCTTGGACGAGTTCGAACATGGGTCATCTTGGGTCAAAAACTAGGTCGCTAGGTCAAATCTTATGAAAAACCATGTTAACACTGTAGATTTCACAGTTATTATTGGATCTTCACCAAACTTTGTCAAATCGTTTGTTTTAATGATATAACGGTCAAGTATAAATATGGGTCATCTGGGGTCAATAACTAGGTCACCAGGTCAAATCTTAGGAAAACATTGTTAACACTGTAGATGTCACAGTTTTAATTGGATCTTCACCAAACCTTGTCAGAATGTTTGCCTCAATGATATGTGGGTCAAGGTTGAACATGGGTCACCAGGTCAAATCTTAGGTAAGAATCTTGTAAAAGCTCTAAATGTCATGGTTTTGATTGGATCTTGGCCAAACCTTGTCAGATTGTTTGTCTTACTGATATTAAGGACAAGTTCAAATATGGGTCACCTAGGGTCAAAAACCAGGTCACAAGGTCAAATCTTAGGAAAACCTTAGTAACACTGTAGATGTCAAATTTTGATTGTATCTTCACCAAACGTAGTCAGAATGTTTGTCTTAATGATATGTAAGACAAATTCGAACATAGGTCGTCTGGGGTCAAAAACTAAGTCACAAGGTCAAATCTTAGGAAAACCTTGTCTATGCTGTAGTTTTCATGGTTTTGATTGGATCTTCACCAAATTTTGTCAGAATGTTTGTCTTATTTATATGTAGGACAAGTTCTAACATGGGTCATCTGGGGTCAAAAACTATATAAAAAGGGTGATCTGCACGAGCTGGAAAACTGGCGTCCTATAACTTTATTAAATAATGATTACAAAATTTTGGCAAAGGTTCTATCTAACAGAATGCAAAAAGTCATTCATAAAATAGTTAGTTCAGATCAACAAGGGTATATTAAAAATAGATATATCGGCTTCAATATAAGACAAATACAAGACGTAATAGAATTCGCAGAAGAACAACAATTAAGTGGTGCAATTTTGTTTTTAGATTTTAAAAAAGCGTTTGACACCGTCGAATGGAATTTCATGATCAGCGTTCTTCAACGTTTTGGTTTTAAAGAAATGTTTATAAACTGGATTAAATCATTATATACCAATATAAGAAGCTGCGTCTTAAACAATGGTTGGCAGTCACAATGCTTTAACCCACAACGTGGTATAAGACAAGGATGTCCAATTTCGGCTTTAATTTTTATACTTGTTGCTGAAATAATGGCATTGCAAATACGAAACTCAGATCTAATATCAGGCATAAAAGTTAAACATAACGAAAGTGTAAAAATTACTCAGCTGACGACACAACTTTGTTTGTAAAATCTGAACTAGAAGTCAATCTTACACTGAATATTATAGAATCTTTTGGACAATTCTCGGGTTTAAAACTTAATAAAAATAAAACAGAAGGCATTTGGATAGGTGCAACAAAAAATAGCTACGCAACTCCTGGAGGGATACATTGGTCAAAAAAGCCAGTAAAAGCACTTGGTATATATTTCAGTACAAATAATGTAGAATGCAATAAACTTAATTGGGACTCCAAATTAGAATCATGTAAAACATCCATAGAAAACTGGAAGAGAAGAAAACTTACCTACTTAGGAAAAATACAAGTCATTAAATCTCTTTTGTTACCAAAATTTACATATCTGTTCCATTCACTTTAAAATGATTGAAAACTTGCTCTTCAAATTTTTATGGAATGATAAGAGAGACAAAATAAAAAGAATAACATTGATAGGTGATAACTTTCCGGAGGCCTGGAAATGATAGATATCAAATCATATATAGACTCTTTAAAATTTAAATGGATTCAAGCCCTCTGCGAAAACAATTATAATACGTCAAAATGGAAACTTATACCAAATTTTTATCTTGAACGCTACGGACAAAACTTCCTGCTATTCTATATGAACCTAGAAGAAAAAAAATCAATAGACTTGAAAATGCCATTATTTTACGAAGAAATCGTGAAAGTTTGGCTTAAAATAAAGAATAATCATTATAAGGAACCCTCAACATTTAGAGACATACGTAAGGAAATAATATGGGGAAATAAATATATAAAGTTTAATAATAAATGTTTGATATTTCAGTCATGGATAAAGTCAAATATAATATTCATCAACGATATTTTAGACGAAAACGGCAAAATCAGCTCACAAATAATTAGAAATAAATTAATAAATACTCAAAATTGGATTTCTGAGTACAGCAAACTTTTAAAAGCTATACCCAAAGAATGGAAATTCAAATTAAATTCAACGGAATCGAAACAAACAAAATACTCCTCTTGACGCATGTTTTAATAGATTAAGAATCCAAGACATTGATAATAAAATTGTATATAAGCATGTCGTCTCAAAAACATTTACTGCTCCATATACTCATACTTCTTGGACAAGAGAACTTAACTTAGATGTCAATTGGTCAGAAGTATATTCTTTCTTACATTCAATTCCCGACAATAGAGTAAAACACTTTAAATATAGAATAATACAAAAAATATTTACATCAAACGAAATAAGATATAAATGGAAAATATCAGCCTCAAACAATTGTAGCTTATGTAATGTAACTGAAACATATCAGCATCTGTTTATTGACTGCCAAGCTACAGATGGATTATGGCTTTTTATACAAAATATCTTCGACAAATGTGGTATATCCAGAAATTTACGACAGTTAAAATACGTAGTCGTTGGTTATAAAATACATGATCACAAATATCATTTTATGAACCTAATTTTATCACTTGCCGGCTTCTGTATTGGTAAAACATATTTTGAAAGTGAAAACTGGACAAAACAATGTAATATTAACAATACATTTATGTCTGAGTATAATATACTATCTAAATATTTAAAAGAGAGAAAAATATCAGATCACTTTATAACTATTTTTAACCAATACTTAAACATATAATGTATGTAATTCTCAAAAGAACAATTGTATAACATAGTACATTTATTCTATCTGCACATGTACTTTTTTATTATATACAATACATCTGTTATCCTATGTTGTTTTTCGTTTCGTAATAGGAAAATGGTATATTTTCATAATAATTAAATACTTTCATTCTACCATGTAATTGAATTACTATATAATGAAATACATCTTATTATCCTATGATTTTCGTTTCAGCATAGGACAATAAAAAGTGTATTCTACACATCGTAATAACTTACGATTGTATTTTTGTCCTAACAGTTTTGAGTGAAATGTACATATTTATATGCATGTGTTTAGAAAAAAAAAGTTTCATATTATCATACTATTTCATAGTATCATACTATTTTACAAACTGTATAATTTCGTGTATGTAATTATTTGTAAATTGAAAAAATAAAAAATAAACGAAACCGTATGGTTTCACCAAAAAAAACAAAAAAACATGGGTCATCTGGGGTCAAAAACTAGGTCACCGGTTCAAAACAATGTTTTAATGAGTGAACAGTGATTGTCATGTGAGCGATATAGGGCCATCTTGGCCCTCTTGTTAGTATCTTGTGACTAGGTCCAAACCGCTATCGTAATATTTAAAGAAATCCAACAATTACATAATTGGTTTAGTCTGGAGTGGTGCTACTGTTGTGTTTGGTTTGAAATTCTTTCTTCAGTGATATAAAAACTTGCAAAACGATGCCTAGTCTCAACAATTCGAGGGCTCAGCGCAACACTATCATAACTTGTTCTTATTTCAATATGAGTTACAACACTCTTGCATTGACCCCTCGAATTGTTCTTCTTATGCAGAATGCTAGACTTATTACACAGTAATTTATTAGTGGACAACTTATTTGATCCTTTAATACTAGGATATAAATTTGTTTATTGTTTCCTTTCTTTTATACATGTATAAGATTTGCATTACTACTTTTTAAAAGTGTATCAATTATACAGACAGCCCTCTTTAAGTCTCTTATAGGTGTTGAATCATAATAATGTTTTTATTGTGCTAATCTGTGTTTTGTATTTTCTTCAGGTGTTAGAATACAATGTGCCTCATGGGAAGAAGAACAGGGGAATGTTTGTTGCAATGGCTTACAAATTTCTTGTAAATGATCCAAAGAAGGAGGATATTAGAATCGCCAGAATTTTAGGATGGTGCATTGAATTGGTACGCAGCTAGAATATTATTCTCTATTTTTTAATCATTATTAGTTAAATGCAGTTTGATTTGTTGAAAGCGGAAAGAATGTCAACTATCATATTATAATTACAGACTTAGTGAAAGATAATCAGCTTTACCAGCCCCGATTCCTTCTTTGTCGATATTAATCTTTGATTTTTTACCAGTCATTATCATTTTTTATCAGGAATTGCAGAACAAGCTTGTTTGTAGTAAACTACCATTGTTATGTTCAACTTCTTCTTATATAGTTGTAACAAAATGATAGAAATGGTAAAATTCTTCTGTAAATATAGTACAAGCTCTGTAGAGCAACACCCTGTGGGAGCTGCAAATATTGGCCATTGCTTAGAGGTTGTTGCTCTACAGAGGTTAGATTTACAGTATCAACATATCAACTTAGGGACATTTTGAAGGTGTTGTTATAGAGAGGTTGTTGCTCTACAGAGGGCTACTCTGGAGAGGTTTTACTGTGTAAAAAATGACAATTTGTTCTGAATGGCTGAAGTTTTAAACTGAACACAAAAATATAGTTTGTGATGAACTGGTGTCGATATTTGTCCTTTCTCTATCCTAGATTATCTTGTTCATGAAAATATTGATACTCTTTTAAGCACAGTATTATATAATATAATGAAATAAGTTTCTACTTTTTAAGCAGGGTTCTCAACAAGTTTTTGAACAACAGGCCCAAAAGCTAGACTAACAGGCCTGAAAGGGGGAGTCCAGGCATTTTTCTAGCACTGCATGTATTTTTAAAATTTTGAGATTTCTAACAGGCCCTCAATCGTTCCTAAGTGGCTAGATTGGCCTGTGGCCGGTTATTATTGAGAACCCTGTTAATGGTTGATCATGGTTTCAAATTTACTTTCCTTTTTTCATCCAGATAAACTTTCCCAATAATTAGCACCTTTTTAGCTCACCAGAGCACGAATGTGCTCAAGGTGAGCTTTTGTGATCGCCGTGCGTGCGTCGTTCGTCGTGAAGTGGCGTCCATGTTTACTTAAAACAACATCTCCTCCTACACCGCTATGCCGATTGCAACCAAACTTTGCTGGAATGATCCTTGGGTGGTCCCCCTTCATAGTTGTTCAAAAAATTAAATTTCATTAAAAACTGGTTGCTATGGCAACAAATGGAAAAAACTTAAACAGTCTTCTTGTCCGAAACCACAGGGCCTAGAGCTGAGATATTTAGTATGTAGCATTGTCTAATGGAACTCTACAAAGTTTGTTCAGATTATTCCCCTTGGGTCAAAATTGGCTCTGCCCTGGGGGTCACTTGATTTTACATAGACTTATATAGGAAATTTAAAAAATCTACTTGTCAAAAACTACAATGCCTAGAGCTTTGATATTTGGTGTGTAGCATAGTCTAGTGGACCTCTACCAAGTTTGTTCACATTATTGCCCTACGGTCAAAATTGACCCCGCCCCTGGGGTCACTTGATTAATTGAGACTTATATAGGAAAATTTAAAAAATCTTCTTCTCCAAAACCGCAAGGCCTAGAGCTTAGATATTTTGTATGTGGCATTGTCTAGTGGACCTCTACCAAGTTTGTTCAAATTATGGCCCCTGGGTCAAAATTGGCCCTGCCCTGGGGTTTATTCTATTATATACCGTATTCCCCCGTTTAAACGCTCCCCCCTAATAAACACCCCCCACCCTTTTTTGCCAAAAAAAAGTCGTAAGGACTTACCAGCTTTAAGAGTCCGACGTAAAATCCATTTTTATTAAAGATAAAACACAATTAAATCCACTTTGAATAATTGTATTAATCCAAATTAACACGTGAACAATAACTAAAACCTAGTGAAACCGCGTGGTTCTATCACTTTCGTACAGTAATACAGTAGATCTATGGACCATTCGTGATGTTTATTAATGAGTTTTATTCGGCGATATTATCCTTACGATACCTAAAGCGAAAGTAGATTTTCTGAAAATGATTACTTAGGTCATCTGGTCGATCTAAAACTACAACGCGCATTTTCATTAATCCGTTATTTACGTGCTTATTTGTACAGATCAACATAAACAAGCACTAACTGAAAAATAAGGGTAAGACCAAGTGCAATATATGCCTCGCGGCAATCTCATTTGTTAGAGGTGCGAAGTTGGCGATTCGAATCGCAATCAGGATTAACAATCATATCTGACACGCGACTTCCACAATTGATTTTTGAATGACTTAACGCCATCGACAAAATGTCCGAGGACATATATAAACCAGTCTATTCAATTATTCCGGAGGTTAAAATTGCAATTTATACACTTTAGCCACTCGTATAAAAATCCTTCTGTAAATAAGTTCATGTCCATCACTTTCACAGTGTTTGCCTATTTCTTCCGCAAATTTAACGACGTTAACGTGTAAGATTGTTTACCCCTCGACTCCATGAAAGCTAATTTACTTAATTGACATGTACATAAAAACTTACACATTGGCGAGATATTTGGTATGTAGCATTGTCTAGTGGACCTCTACCAAGTTTGTTCACATTATTGCCCTAGGGTCAAAATTGACCCCGCCCCGGGGGTCACTTGATTAATATAGACTTATATAGGAAAATTTAAAAAATCTTCTCTGAAACTGCAAGGTCTAGAGCTTAGATATTTTGTATGTGGCATTGTCTAGTGGACTTCTACCAAGTTTGTTCAAATTATGGCCCCGGGGTCAAAATTACCCTGCCCTGGGGTTTATTCTATTTTATATAGGAAAATTTAAAAAATCTTCTTCTCCGAAACCACAAGGCCTAGAGCTAAGATATTTGGTATGTAGCATTGTCTAGTGGACCTCAACCAAGTTTGTTCAAATTATTGCCCTAGGGTCAGAATTGGCCCTGTCCCAGGGGTCACTTGATTTATATAGACTTATATAGGAAAATTTAAAAAATCTTCTCCGAAACTGCAAGGCCTAGAGCTTAGATATTTTGTATGTGGCATTGTCTAGTGGACTTCTACCAAGTTTGTTCAAATTATGGCCCCGGGGTCAAAATTGGCCCTGCCCTGGGGTTTATTCTATTTTATATAGGAAAATTTAAAAAATCTTCTTCTCCGAAACCACAAGGCCTAGAGCTAAGATATTTGGTATCTAGCTTTGTCTAATGGACCTCTTTTAAATCTGTTCATATAATGGACATGGGATAAAAAACGGCCCAGGTGGGTCACTTGATCTTACTTGGACTCGTATAGAAAACTTCAACAATGTTCATCTCCAAATGACCTTTTCTCCTGGTGAGCATTTATAGGGCCATAATGGCCCTCTTGTTTGTCTTTATCAAGATAATGGGTGAACATAAGTTCTTCTTGTAATAAGGCCATTCTTGAAAAATGTTTTGTTTGTGGTAACGCTACCTACTTACAAAAATAGGCCATACACAACTTTTTTTCGGACTCTCAGGTAATTGTTTTTTTTTTCAAGTAAAAGTAGCACTCTTGATGTTTATTTTGGGTTCAATATACAATGAATTGTTGAAAAAGTATTCCTACCTACTTTCCCACTGGAAATTCCCTGGGTAGGGAAACCACAAACATTTTAAAGATGGCCTATTAGGCTTGTATAATAAGAAGATGGATGTTACTTAGTAAGATTGTTTACTGTCTTATCCTGATGAGGACAAAATAAAAGGTAAAAACAAATGTTCTTCCAGTTGAAGTAGCCCGGGGCTAGCCTTGTAAATTTCTTATATGACTAGTGTGTATTCGGGCTAGTGGTAAATTGTTTTTATTCAATAGTCCACATATAGTTCGGGCTAGTGCTTTAGAAAAATTAGTTTGAACACTGTGTATCTCAAAAAAGGTGTAAAAGAGAGTAGTTATCTTCCTGCACACAGTTGTATAAACATTGAATGGGTTGAAATTTAGGTTTGGTTAAAAAGTTAACCAGAGGCAAGATGGTGGACCTTTTTGTACCAAATGTTAGTGATCTCAACAGTTCAGACTTCAGAGGAGTAAATAGACAAACTGATGATCTTAACCAATATCTGACACTTAGGTTAATACTTACTGGAAATAATTTCTTATCAAATTTGATCAACATTTAATACAATCACTTTACCAAACTTTTAACTCAAATTTTAATCCTGCAGTTAAATTTAACCAATATTTATACAATTGGGTGCTGGTTGATAGATAACTGACTATAAATATCAAACCATTCTTGTTATATGTATATTTACAGCTACAGGCATTTTTTCTTGTGGCGGATGATGTCATGGATGACTCATATACAAGAAGAGGAAAGCCATGCTGGTTTAGACAGGTAAGATAACTCCTGTATTTGAATCTGTCTTGACATGATGTATCATGGGAGATCTGGTGCTTATTGGGTGGTATCCAAAATAAATTATCTACTCTTTAAGTTTGACAGTTTTCATTCTGTGTTCTCCAAATAGGTTCATATTGCCCTCAGTACTCCTGAGTTATGGCCCCTGCTTCAGCAAAATAATCCTTGAATAGACTTCGTCTCATCCAGTCTTCACTGTATTATTATATTGTAATAGTTTTGCACTCTTATTAAGCTTGATATTAATTTCTCATCTCTTACTCTGATTGTTTTATTTTTGGATATAAAGCAATTAGGACTGTAAGTTTGTTAGACAGTGATATTAAAAAATACTGCTAAGATATTTGTAAATCTGTAACTGATAAAGCATTCACTTGCTAAATCAGGGCCTTTTTCCATGAATTGGGAAGGGGCCTTAGCCTTTCATTTCGGGAAATTCAAGCGCGATATTTGGCCAAATTCTGAGAAGGTTAGACTACTGAGTTTGAATAGCATTGTATTTTTGAGAATTTCTTGCATAAAATTAGGAAAAAACAGCCTTTTTGCAATTGGGAAGTCACTGAATTTTTGCCTCTGTTATAGAAGTAAAAAACGCCCTGTAAATGTGATTTATATTAAATTAATATTTGTCAACTTGAAGAAATAGTACCATAAGGCCATCCTTAAAAGATATTTTGTTTGCAGTAATGCTACCTACTTGCCATAAAGGCTCCTATTTAACCTTTTTTGGCCTTTTCAAATAAAAAATAGCATTCTGACATGTATTTTGGGTTTACTATAAGCATAAAAATTATTTCCTTCCTACCTACCCACTGAAAATTGTGAGTTGGGTTACAGCAAACGATCAGTTTTTAAGAATGGCCTTAGTCCTTGTATTTATCATTTCTTTATCTTATTTTAAGCCAAATGTTGGTTTGGAGGCTGTGAATGACTCCATATACCTGGAAGGCTGTATCTATAGAATACTCAAACATTATATAAGAGATAAACCTTACTATGTTAGTATTATGGAGTTATTTCATGAGGTAAGACAATAATTTAATCCTTTAAACAGCTCCTATGGCCTAAAAATTGTTTGTTTCTGGTAACATTTAAAAAGTGTGGGTAAGTGTTCGAAATGGCGGAAGGGCGTTCAATATTACCCGTCTGTCCGTGCATTGTCTGTCCGTTCAAATTTTGGATTCCGAGCAAAACTCAAGAAATATTTCATGGATTGGTTTCATATTTAATATAAATGTGTATAATAATAAAAACAGGTCAAGTTCGATTTCCATTAAAATCCAAAGATTTTCACTGTCACGGGAGTTATGGACCCTTTTTAGCTCACATGTCACAAAGTGACAAAGTGAGCTATTAGGATCACTCTCCGTCTGGCGTCGTGCGTCGTGAAACTTTTTGTTGTGACCACACTAGGGGCCACATTTTTGGCTCAATTTTAGCAAAACTGGGTCAAAACGTTAATATCAACAAAATCTCGGACGAGTTCGATATTGGGCCATTTGGGGTCTAAAACTAGGTCACCAGGGCCAAATAAAGGAAAACCTTGTGAACACTTTAGAAATCACTGTTTTGCATTTATCTTCATGAAACTTTGTCAGAATGTTTATTTTAATAATATGTAGATCAAGTTTGATAATGGGTAATTTCTGTAGTAAAATTAGGTCACTAGGGCAAATTGCTGGAAAACCTTGTGAACACTCTTGAAGTCACTGTTTTGATTGGATGATCATGAAACCTTGTCAGAATGTTTGTCTTCATAATATCTTGGACGAGTTCGAACATGGGTCATCTTGGGTCAAAAACTAGGTCGCTAGGTCAAATCTTATGAAAAACCATGTTAACACTGTAGATTTCACAGTTATTATTGGATCTTCACCAAACTTTGTCAAATCGTTTGTTTTAATGATTTAACGGTCAAGTATAAATATGGGTCATCTGGGGTCAATAACTAGGTCACCAGGTCAAATCTTAGGAAAACTTTGTTAACACTGTAGATGTCACAGTTTTAATTGGATCTTCACCAAACCTTGTCAAAATGTTTGCCTCAATGATATGTGGGTCAAGGATGAACATGGGTCAGCCGGGTTCAAAAACTGGGTCACAAGGTCAAATCTTAGGTAAAAATCTTGTAAAAGCTCTAAATGTCATGGTTTTGATTGGATCTTGGCCAAACCTTGTCAGATTGTTTGTCTTAATGATATTAAAGACAAGTTCAAATATGGGTCACCTAGGGTCAAAAACCAGGTCACAAGGTCAAATCTTAGGAAAACCTTATTAACACTGTAGATGTCAAATTTTGATTGTATCTTCACCAAACCTAGTCAGGCTGTTTGTCTTAATGATATGTAAGACAAATTCGAACATAGGTCGTCTGGGGTCAAAAACTAGGTCACCGGTTCAAAACAATGTTGTAATGAGTGAACAGTGATTGTCATGTGAGCAATATAGGGCCATCTTGGCCCTCTTGTTTACTTAGCTCTCAGCGGGGGCATTCGTGTCCTGTGGACACATAATTACCTAGTTTTGTTCTTGACAGCATGTGGAAAGGTACGAAGAAGTGGATGTACTGTTCCTCTGGTCCAATAAAAAATAAAATGTCTAGGATCGCAATATAAAATTAGGGTAGATCAGGGAACCAAAAACAATCAATTCATTTTTTATGCCTAAACAATCTGATATCACAGTCACCATAACCATTAAATTTTTTTAGACTGTCATTGAAAACTGGTTTAATTTCACCCCACATCAATTAGCATGAATACAATGCAATTTAATGTTGACCATTATCATAAACATTTTTTTTCAGATTTTAAATGATCTCAAATGCTCTTATAAATGCATTGCTGTGTTCTGTTGTATGTGTGTTTATCTGATTATCCAAAACTAGAGCTTGATGTCATTATGTGGCCTTTCCTGTGTAACAGTTTTGTATAATAGATTTGTCTAAGTAATCTTATCATATTGCAGATTACAATGTGTACAGTAACTGGGCAGTGCCTTGACATGACTGTAGCCCCGCCTCCTGGGACTGTAGATTTCACAAAATACACTCAAGAAAAATATTGTGCCATTGTCAAATGGAAAACAGCTTTTTACTCATTTTATCTTCCAGTTGCAATAGCCATGTATATGGTGAGTATAATGTACATCTGTCTACTGTAAAGTTATGGACATTTTTATGCCCCTGTCATTTATAATGGTAGAAGGGTATAAAGTATTAACCCCTGTCCTTCCATTCAAATGTTGGTTTCCAAGCGATAACTCAAGAATTATCTCATGGATTGGTTTCATATTTTACATGAAGTGTATAATAATAAAATACAGATCAAGTTCGAGTTCATATGAGTTATGGCCCCTTTTGACTTAGGTCTCAGTTAAGGCATTCATGTCCTCCGGACACATTTCTTGTTTTAGCTATTGTCTAAAATCAATGAACTTGTCAGTTCAAAGAAATATTCAATAGATCGTATTTTCACTCTCTGAGTCTATTATACTGAAAAACAACTCACGGTGTGTCTTACATTTTATTTCATTTGAGTTATTTCCCTTTAGCTGCATTCTGTGATGATTGTTGGTTAAAGTTTGAAAGAGTTGTTTATTAGTTTTTAATAACTCCTTATTGTTGATTTGAATTAATTGATCTTTTGAATACACTTCAAAGTAGATAGTAATTCCTCTGATATTTAAATTTACGTCTTGCTATATTTTTTGTAATTTTCATTAATTATTAAATTATTAAACACAGTTCATGGTACAGAAAATATGTTATTAATAACTTAATGTTTCAAATGAATTGATTCATTTATGCATGTTTTTTGACAGCAGATAAGTTAAGTAATTAAATCAACAAATCTTGAATCAGTAGCATTTTCCCAAAAACTAGTACAGAGATAGAGTCCCCAGTTTTTCTGATCTGCTATAAGTATGCAGTATGTAAACTATGGGGCTCATGAAGTAAAAGGTTAATATTACATAGTTGATGTTTACTATTGGTTGTAAGTATGTTAATATTGATTTTGTTTCTTTCTTACAGTCAGGGATCTCAGATGATTATAGCCACAACTGTGCAAAAACAATCTTACTCAAGATGGGTGAATACTTTCAAGTACAGGTGTGTGATTTTACTGCATATTTTAAGCTGAGAAAGTCTGTCAAAACTCATCAATTCATTAAATACTTACCTAGGTAGATAGGTTAACAGCCTGCTGATAGTTAGAGGTCAGATATTAAACCAAAGTACATGTTTGATCCATTTCACATTATTATGGAGATCCAAGTTCTCTACTTTGTATATTAGAGCTGGGTATTGGTCCTTAAAAGAGTATCACGATATATCATAATATTTCATGCTGTATCGCGATACGTATCGCGATATATATATATATGGTAAATTTACAGAAAAACATTACCAATTAACATTTATATAATGCCTTGGGTAACAATACAGACAATAGCTCACAGTGTATTTTCTCATTTCAATTATTTTGTTCTGTTTTAGCAGTGTTGAAACTATTAATGCATGTATAAATATACATATATATGCGTTCACAGTTAATAATATTACAAAATTGACCAGCATTTAGACATAAATAACACTTTACCACTATGTATGAACTGTTTTACAATAATAAACATTAAGTTCAGTTATTTCAGCATAACCCGATATATCGGTATGATGAAAAAATATTGTGATATTTATATTGTCTAGCTGATATCTCGATATACCGATAAAAAGGATAAAACCTCCCAGCTCTATTGTATATAGTTATTTATTTCATCCGATTTAATGCCATTTCCAACATTATTTCAGTAACATTTAGGTAGGCATTTATTCAAACCAGCTTCCCTGGACTTCATTTAGGCCTTAATCTTACTATCCACATTCTGTCCACAAGCTTCTGTCAAGCTGCCCCACACAATTCAGAGGTAGAGGACAATTTAACTTGGGATGTAATATCTTAAGTCAAATTGATCATGGACAGTGTGAGCATCGCCCGGGGTTCAAACTCCCCTCTTGATCAGTAGACAAAGCTCCAACCACTGGGCTAACTAGGCAGGCTTACCTTGAATATAGATTATAAAAATAATATGTTATTTTTCCTATTATCCTTCAGGATGATTATTTAGATTGTTACGGGGATGAAGAAGTAATTGGGAAGATAGGAACTGATATTCAGGATAACAAATGTAGTTGGTTGGTTATAAAAGCTTTAGAAAAATCTAGTCCAGAACAATATCAAGTATTGAAGGTAAGGTTCTATGAATATTCATGATTTGAGGGTGTGTTTGTCTTGAAGGGATGTGGCCTGATAGGGGTTTTTTTATGGCAATTTTTGTGGAAAATCCTACTGAAATTAGAAATTTGTAAGTCCCATAAAGAACCATTTTGGAAAATAATTTTTGACGCAACATTTACAAATTTACAAATTTATTGTTAACAATTTTGGTGATATTTTCAAGAGTAATTTGTATGGACTCAATGAAACACAGATTTTTGTATTATAAATTTAGCATGAATGTTGATAATTTGTTCTGCAATTTTATGTATTGAATATTTTACAGTCACTGGATAATGTATATTTTACATGACATGCATTTTATACCATTTGTATTTTACACCATTTGTATTTTACATGACAAATTAGAATTGTTAAATTGCCAAAAAATATGGGTAAATAAGAATTAAGTACCTGTCTAGCTTATAAATTTCACATCTCGTCGGCCTCAAATGACGATTCCTACCGTTTCGTTAAACACTGCGTATTTGGATTTTTTTGCAATTGGCAGCATTTTTAGTTGTGAAAAATGTTTTTATCAAGTTGAGAATGAGTCCAAATATTGGACATATCGGCTAAGCCAAGATAAAGGGTAACTCCTCAGTCTCACATATGGTAATTTTCAGACCCCATCAGATTGCAATAGTTTTTATTGTATTATAAAGATACATTCATTGGGCACAAAAATCCAAAAGGATTTCGATATGTCAGGTAAAATAAATAAGTTATGTATGGTTATATAGGTGTACCCATTGGGGCCTACGGACTCTACATGGTAATGCATAACACCACAAGAAAATCTAGAAAGAAGTGTTTTACTTATAAATATTAGATTCTAATGTTAAATATACATGTATTAATAAGATACAAAGAGAATTCACTCTTGTTTTCATTGTTGACAACATTTACCGAGGTCAATCATACAAGTACCCTAAAAATACTCAGGGGGTATAATGTTTCAATTTACATTCCGAAGAGAAAAGAAGAAAAAAATCTCAATTGGTCACTTGATTTTATTCTTGAATACATGCGACGCAGGTTTTATAAGGTTAAAATGAATTATTTAGAGGTATTTTGCCTCTGGAGAAAAATGAAAAGCAATTTTTGGAACGGGGCTACGGACTCTACATACTGGATAGGTGGTATTTAATTGATTCAAAAATGTAATTCACTGAAATTGACATGTCAGCTAATTATGTTTAAAACATTTTATTCCATTTCTAACTTGTTTACATAGATTAATTATAGCAGGAAATGATTTTCTTTATTTTATTTGAGGAAACATGAAAAATGTACCAGTTCATTAATAGTATAAAATGTAAAACCAAGGTATGTTATGATTATTTTTGCTGTTTCTAAGTTTATATAAAAACAATGAACATTTTACAAATAAGTGTTGTCTATATAATTATATATACAGGTCTTTGGTCAACATGTCATGTTTGTCTTGTTTTAAGAACTGTTGTTAAGGGGCTACGGACTCTACACCAAACAAACATCTTTTCCCATCAGGTGACAAAAGCCGATTGTTTGGTTCTAAGTAGTCTTTTCATATAATAAAACAGATTACTTCAGTTTAATATTAACAGAACAAATGTAACTAGACAGACAGTTGTTTATTCATTTTTGCCGTTGAAAACTGTTTCACTTTTGTCTTCACTGTCATCTATTACTGCTATTACAAATGCACTTCGAGCAGCATCAACTTTTGCCTTGTGAAGATACTAGAGGTCACATTTTAGTTAGATTTTCACAAAACTGGGTCTGAATGTTTGTTTTGACAAAATCTTGGACAAGTTCAATAATGGATCATTAGGGGTCAAAAGGTTAAATTTCATGAAAACCTTCTGAACACTTTATCTTAAGGTCACTGTTTTGATCGGATTTTCATGAAACTTATCAGAATGTTTGTCTTATTAATGTTATTTGTGACAAGTTTAATAATGGGTAATCTATGGTCAATAAATAGGTGACTGGGCAAATATTAGGAGAACCTTGTTAACACTGTAAATTTCACAGTTTCAATTGGATCTTCATCAAACATTGTCAATATGTTTGTCTTAATGATACATAAGACAAGTTAGAACATTGGTTTTCTAGAGTCAAAAACTAGGTCACCAGGTCAAATCTGACGTAAGAACCTATAATGTTGGCGCTCTAAATGTCACAGTTCTGATTTGATCTTCACTAAACTTTGTCAGATGGGAATGATAGTTTTAATAATATGTACTAATATATAATGTAGGACAAGTTCGAACATGGGTCATCTGGGGTCAAACACTAGGTCACTAGGTCAAATCACAGAAAAACCTTTATAACAAGACTTCATGACACAGGCTCAACATAATGTTAAAATCAGTAACCTATGATTGTCATGTGAGTAATAATGGTCCTCTTGTTCCAATATTGCCTATTTTTCAAGCATTTTCTATTCAATTAATGCTTTTATTTCAGTATTGTTCCTGTAAATATTTACAGCCTCTGCTTGGGCTAGTGCATTTCTTGTGTTAACTCTCATACTTAATACTGACAATTTGTTTTGATTTTTCACATAATTTGAAAATGAATGGCATTTGCCCAATGATAAAAATTACATCATTTGTAAGTGTAGAGTCCGTAGGCCCAATGCAAGTAACTAAAACTATGTGAGTGCATTAAATAATATATCTTATAATGCATACTATGCACAATTTGTTCTATTCAGTGGATACAGGGCAGCATCAAAAGCATTTTGAATATGGAAACTTCTAATGTATCTGATAGAATATGGAACAGAACTACATTTTATTTTTGAAAATTTCGTAATCTACTTACAATTTAACATTTTTTCCATTGAATGAAAATACTTATTGACATAAAGTATTCAGATGAATATATGTTTTAGAACCAATATGAAACTGTGAAGTTTTGCACTGAAACTGTATGAAAAAATAGGATTTCTAATAAAATATTTGGGGGGGCTACGGACTCTACAGGGCTACGGACAACAATGATCTGTTAATATTTTTTTTAAAGTTCTTCTCTTGTCTCAATTCTTTTTCTGCATTAAGTATATGGAACAAACTAAAAACAGAAAAGGTAACAAAACTGTGATAATGATTTTTATATTCAGCCAGTATACATTTCAAAAGTGGGCTACGGACTCTACATAAAAATGACAATATTCAGTTGTTGTTTTATCAAAAAGAAAATGTTATCCTGTGAAGAACTTCCTGTGCATTTGAAAATTTATGAGTATCTCTTAATGTTCAAATAGTTATACATGTGAAATAAAACATTAACAGTGTTTTAGAATCTGTCAAATTTGGCAAGGTAAAAATCTTACTCGCATAACGAAGGTACATGTTTACTCATTTATGATTATTTTCTTTAAAAAGCTTTAATGTAAGTACTGTAAAAAAGTAGTCTTTACCTGAACCCCATTCAAACTTGGAAAACACACCAAAATAAATGTAACTAACAAATTTTTTTCAAACCAACTGGTGAAAAAACAACAAAAACTCCATGAGACTCCAAAACAGTGTAAAAACAGCATTTTTTAGTTATATTTTCCCAAATAATTTGGTAAATGCTTATCGAACATGTATAAAAGTATACATCATTAGAAAGGTCTCTAACTCACCTGTTTGAAAAAACTACTTATCATTCAATTTAAAGTGCAGTTTGCTAAATATTTTGTTATAACATTGGCAAAACTGAAAGGTTCCATTTATCTTGGCCAAGCCGATATGCATCAGAAAAAAGTCTGCCTCATAGATATACAGAACATTCGATGTCGTTGTTTTGTTATATCCCCACAATGAAGCTCTAGTTTGTACTGATTTAGAAAAAGTCTTCTTAAATATTGAAGGTAAATTTCTATGAATATTCATGATTTTAGGGCGTGTTTATTAATTAATGCTGGGGGTGTGGCTTAAAATTTATGAGTAATAAAGGTTAAGTTGATATATTGTTTTGCACTGCCTGTTTGATTAAGTCCTTCGGCATCAGCATCTAATCCATTTTCAGAGGTAGTTTAACAGGCATTCATGTAATGTGGAGTTTGACTGCCTGATAATCTATGGATGCTCTTAGTTAACATCTCAGGCAGCTGTTGAAAATAACCATAAGTTCAATGGAATTGCTAAAAGACAAGTTTAGTTAGAAACTTTTGACGAAATTTTTGAATTATTATTTTCCTTTCAATTCAGAATAATTACGGAAGCTCGGATACAGAAAAAGTTGAAAGAGTGAAAGCTTTGTATAAGGACTTGGAACTTGAACAAACTTTCAGAGACTTTGAGGAAGCAAGCTTCCAGGAGATTCAGACATTGATCGAAAAGTGTAGTGGAAGTTTACCGAAGGAGATGTTTAAAGCTTTTGTCCAGAAAATTTACAAAAGAAACAAGTGATTTGTGATAAAGTTTCGATTTTTTTTATCCTGCGGTAATTCAATGAGAAATGCAAAATTTTAAAAAGTGCAAATGTTTTTTACAGGATTTTATATGTTTGCTTTTGGGATTTTATCTTTGACAAATTCATTTCATTATGATAACGGCATGTTCATTATTTATTTTTTTCATCATATCAATTTTCACCTAATATTTACTATCAAAACCGTTTTGGAAAACCATTTGTGGGAGGTGCCTGGTCCAAGATTATAAAACTTGCCTAAATCTCAATTTTCGACTTAAATCAGGTCATAGCATTTATTTGCCATATACATGTGTTATTGAAGGTCTTAATTTGTAACTTTATTTATTAAACTTGGTAACAAAGTTTGTTTGATGATATTATCTTATTTAACTACCAGAATGATTGCTTCTTCTAAATTAACAGAAATTCTTTCAAGCAGTCAAATCTGTGTTTGTAGCCACCTCTGAATAAAGAACGCCCTGTGAATAAAAGCCATTCTTTTGAAAAAACATTATTGATCATTTAGAAGTCAAGTCAAAATACCTTTATTCGCTCATTTCATGATACATGAATAAATGAGGTAAATAATTAATATTTAGTTGAGGCTCTTTGACATTGTTAGAAAATAGTCATACTAACATGCAGAAAATGAACATAAACAGATAAACAAGTATAAAACATAATACAATAGTAGAGTGCATTGGATTGAGATTCTTTAGAACAAACATACCTCTGAATGAAGTCCACCTGTCAATAAAGGTAAAAACTTTCTCTTTCTCAAGGTTGGCCTTTGTTCACAGGCTCACAAAAGAACTACTTCACTTAAAAGTATATTCCATTGATATCCAAACTTTGCAGAGTCCAAATGATTACAAAAGTTAAGATCAATTTAAGAGCTTAAAATTCCTTTTTTTCTTTCAATGTTTCTTATTCAAATATGATAAAACAGCGATAAAATAGTATTTATGAAACTCTCTGTATAACTGATTTAAGGTGTGTGTTTGTGTAAGAATTTCTGCTCATATTGACACAAAACTCACAAATCGAGGGCTCAACACAACAGTGTCGTAACTTATATTGAAATAAGAACAAGTTATGACAGTGTTGCGTTGAGACCTTGATTAATACTATTCAAATGTTTGATTCAAAAGCTTGTTGTATTTATCAGTATCGTGTATTAAGGAATGTTCTTCAAATGCAGCTTTTTGATATCTTGTTTTTCTATATATGTAATATAAACATTATTATTATTTCTTTTTTATTTACATATTTATCAATATTTGATATTGTCAAAACTTTCAAAATAAACAACAGCATTTGTGGTTAAATGTTGCAGGTGAAACTTTGCTGACTTGAAAAACAAACGTTTCATTGGTTTAAAATTACGAAAAAATATTTTTATGTTGTTATTTCTATATTTGTTTTCTAAACATGCATCTTTGCTTACCAGCGGCCCTTAATTATTAAGGGATTTGGCGTGTGTTTTATTTGTTGTATGGCCATTGTATTCTAGTACTGGTATTCAGTGTAATGGCTCTGAATTTTTGACAGTTGATATTTATTCTATTAAAACACAGCTAATTATATGCATTTGTTCAAAGATTTGTTACTGTATGATCTATTTATTGAAGTAAATTACTTTATGTATATATTTGTCTCCTTGTATCTTTGACCCCGATAATTTTTTGTTCAACAATGCATAAAGTGCTTATGTTGAGCCCTGTCCCTTGTTATTTGTAGTATGGCCTAAGGCATAAAAAAATGTTTGTTTCTGGTAACCCGACTGACCCTTATTTTCCACATCTACTTTCTCACTGTTATTATCTTTCGTTACATTTACATGAGCCCCAAAAAAAGGAAGCCCTAACCAACTTAACCAATTTTTATCTCACCTGAACACATAGTGCTTGGAGTGCTATTAGTATCAATCAATGTCCATTGTCTGAATGTTTGTCTGACAAGTTCAAACATGGGTCATCTAGGGTAAAAAATTAGGTCATCAGGTCAATACTCTAGAGGTCATAGTTATGATTGGGTCTTCACCAAACCTTGTCAGAATGTTCATCGTAATGATATTTTGGACGAGTTTGAACATGGGGTCATCTAGGGTAGGAATTAGGTCAAATCCCAGGAAGACCTTGTTAACACTCTAGGGGTCACAGTTTTATTGGTTATTAACAAACATTGTCAGAATGTTCGTCTGAATAATATTTTGGATCTAAGGTAAAAAATTAGGTCACCAGGTCAAATCCCAGGAAACCATGTAAGCACTCTAAAGGTCACAGTTTAGATTGGATCTAATCACTGTAACCTCTCAATGATAGAGGGTCATGGGTTCGAGCCCAGCTACTGACCATGTGCCTTTATGTGAGAAAGTAGGCAGTTGCTTTCAGAGGATGGGATTCTAGTACTGGTTCTTCCCAGGAACGATGGTTAGGTGAACTGTCCGCCTCATATGACTGAATGTTGAAGGGCTATATATAGAAGGGATATAAACAAACAAACAAACAAAACAAATTAGATTGGATCTTCATTAAACCTTGTCATAATGTTTGCCTCAATGGTATCTTGGACAAGTTCGAATATAAGTTATCTAGGGTGAAAATTAGGGTCATCGGGTGAAATCCAAGGGAAACCTTGTTAACACTCCATAACTCAAAGCTTTGATTGGATCTTCATGAAACCTTGTCAGAATGTTTGTCTCAATGATATCTTGGACAAGTTCGAATATAAGTTATCTAGGGTGAAAATTAGGGTCATCGGGTCAAATCCAAGGGAAACCTTGTTAACACTCCATAACTCAAAGCTTTGATTGGATCTTCATCAAACCTTGTCAGAATATAAATTTTGTCCTATGATATCTTCGACAAAAATAAAAATGAGGTCACCAGGTAAAATTACATGTAAACCTTTATAACACTGTAGAGACAGCAATGTTGATCAAATTTTGATGACAGTTGCTCAAAATATCTGTCTTGATGAATTCTTGGTCAGTGTTAGGCTCTGACCTTGTTAAACATTGATATGAAAAGAAGTTGCAATGATATGAAAGAAGTTGGCAGTCTTTACTCAGGTGAGCGAGAAAGGGCCATCATGGCCCTGTTGTCACAGTAAATAGCACGTAGCCAGAAACAATTTAATTTTTATACCTTTTTTCTGCTTACGGACTCCCTTCCGAGACCTATAAAAAATCAAGAAATATGTGTCCTTTCCTTTTATTTTATAAAGGTATATTCACATGTAAAGTCAGCATAAGAGCGACTTTACCGAGGAAAGACACAATTTTTAACAAACGACCAAAAAAGGGTCCTGACCAATGGACATCGTCGTTACAAAATTTTAGAGAAAGGCGCAATAAATTTATAATAATAATTTCTTTAATTTCAGTGAAAAATGTTCATGTTAAAATATCTTAATTTTTGGTGCATAAAACTTTATTGAGAGATGTGGCTATTATACTTTGTAGACCTAAATAATTAGTGCTCCAAAGTATTGTGCAAGTTACCGAACGATACAGTTATAAACAAGTTAAAAAATATTTGATGCTTGAATTTCGTGATGTAGAAACATAAAGTATGTGATTTCTGTTGATATCAGACTGCTATGGCCAACCTGCTTAGCCCTATAAATAGAGTTTATATCTACAGATCATGAGTTAGAACCTTTGTGAAAGACTTTATTAATACAAACACTGAAGCATGATGTGTTTTCACCGTAAATTGAGAAAAAGTTAATTTGCTATGTGATGATTATACATATTTCGTTCATAACCGTGAAATGTTTTTTTATCATCTCTCTTTGTCCTCAAGCCCCTTCGTAAGGAATCTGTATTAACATTCTTCCACACGAAAACAGCTTGAACAAAGATTTGGCTGGAACTACATTTTCAGTTGGCTCTTCTATTTTCCTCCTCTGTATACAAACAAGTTATCTGTGACATGATTGGTCAATGTAATTTCTGGTAAAATAACAGCTAGCCATGTTTTATCGGTTGATAACGTATAGGTTGATTTCCGAAGTATTATTTTTGTATCGGCATATTGACGTAGATCTTGTTAGAATGATTTGCAATCGTAACTACCCGGACATAACCGTAACTGAGAAATACGCCTCGTACATAAGTGTAGGGTTACAAATTTTGGTTATGCGGTTCCGTTAACTACTTTTCAAACACTAGGTACCCGTTTTCAAGAATTATTTTCAGAATTACAGACCTTCAAACCTATTTATCGTTCGCTATATTGATAAAATAGACATCAGTTCCCATTTGAAGAGAATCAAATTGTTTCAATCGTGGGATTCCCAAAATGGAAAGTAGCCTGCGAACAACGAAAACATAATGGCGGCCTGCCTATTATGTCTGAGGCACTTTCAGACAAACGCCGAGGAGATCCGATTGAATGATTTGGTGTATCGAGTGTCAATATACAAGTGACATGATCGATGTATTTTTTTTTTATGTATTGTATCAAGGACTTGTATACTCGCACATAAATCATTATTTGTATTTAGTTCACTTTAAAAAAGTTTTCAATGTGCTTCATCACGTGGTTTAACACAAACAAATAATCTGTTTTCGTGAACTTCATTTATTTTCAAAGAAAATAGTTCCAACAAATATCAGAAAATTGCAAAAAGAAACAAAAACACACCAACAACAAAAACAGAAACAATAACATGTACATTTATGTTGAAAAAGATAAATTGAAATAATCATCGTGTCACTATGATTGTTATAAATCTATTTTAACAACATTTTTTTCAGTTTCGAATTTGATTGGTTGAAATTCAAACCTAATGTCTTTTATTGGGAAGCGTGCGCTAATTTATTTCTGTCGAAAATTGTGTGTAATTAACAAAACGTCCCAAGCGAAACTTTACGCCCTCTGTCCTTAAAAACGAAATCACCTTAACTACGCAATATCATCCGACACGCTATTTGTTCCAAAATGGTAAATTGATCTGTCGCCACTGTTGTTTTCCTGTAAATTGTTTAACAAATCGAAGTTGACACGCTTTGTCGGATTTCATAATTATCGTGTGTTTCATGACCGCCGTTATATTTCTATCTTACGTTAGTTTAGACCATTCCTTACCCATAATGCAACACGTTAATCTTACCCATAATGCAACATGTTCATCTTACCCATAATGCAACACGTTCATCTTACCCATAATGCAACACGTTCATCTTACCCATAATGCAACACGCCAATCTTACCCATAATGCAACACGTTATTCTGACCCATAATAAACCCATGATACAACCTTTAATGCATCGAAACGTTCTTACCTCGTTTGAAGGATGTTCAACCAATACCATAAATGTACTCCGGTTTCCTGAAAATGAATATTAAAAAGCATAGAACTTTTCCAGATATTTATCGATCTATCCTCCCAGTTTAGTATTTATAATTCAATAAAATCATACAACATTTCATCATGAAATAACATTATTCTAACCTAATGCCAAGTGTCATGTCGATATAAATCAAGGTATAACAGTAAACTGCGAAGTCAATCAACGGTTTTACAATAAAAGAAATATCCTTCGAAGTAAACTATTTTCATACTAAAATTTACCCTAACAAGATGAGACACCGCAGACGAAACAAAACAACCCATTCGTGATTAGTAATTTATATCACTTGTTAACAATGCAGACCTATCAATAACCAAAGATTAATTCTAATCACTGTGGCCCACCGAACATCTACGTAATCATATTCACACCATTTGGATTCATGGACTGTTATAGTCAGTTATTTGGATAACAAAAGCACAAATCATGATTAATTTCCAATCACTTTGCTGCGACCATATCATGTGGCATTTGCACGGAACACACTATTAATATTTTATCTTGTGATTCATCGAATCTATTCTAAAACATTTTTACTAGGCCATGTTTATACTTGATTCCAAATATTTCCAAATGAGCCTTTTAGTTAAGTAGGCTGAATAAAAACGAATGCCTACGAAATTATTTAGGAAACATTATCGATAACCTCGGAGCAAACTCAAGACCTTTAGATACCACACAAATGTTTCTTGGAACCCTATGTGCAGCAAGAATAGTTATAGACCGTTCACACCATAAGCAACAAAAGCCGATAGACGAAGTTGAAAATGAAAACTAACAGCTTATATAAATGGACACTAATCTCATCTTTGAAATGGAATTCATGTATTTTAATGAAAATTCATTTCAACCCAAATATCAGTAACGATTAGAATTACCAATACAACTCTCAAACTCCATATCCCTTTCCTGAAGTTGTATATTTTTAAACTTTAGGGTCCTTTGTGTGGCTGCTTAATTTTATGTACATGACTTCTTATTCTATGTGGACAAGCTTATAAAACCCCCATTTAGCATTATTGTTTACATAAAATAAAAGAACATTAGATAATGATACAGCAATGGTTAAGGAATATGGAAAATGGCTCTTGAACGATTGACAAAATGACACGCTGCGATTAAAATGTATCTTTGCCTGAGTATTACAAATACGACATTTTTCTTGAGCGAAAAATTACTTGTCAATGAATCTAATTTTAAACACAAATCATTGTTTGTTCCCAAATCCACTTTTGTTGCAGTGTCAATTACCAAACATTGCAAGTATTTTATTTTTGTCATTTGTCATTCTGCATCATTATTATTTGAATTAATGCTTCCTTTGATATGACGGGACAGCACAATCTTTTGTTGGTGATTTAGATTTGTCTTCAGGGTTTTTAAAAGATGTGGCATTTGGTTTTTGGGAATTAAACTTTTCTTTCAGCCATTAGAATTCACTAGTCTCGCTATTAGATGGTAAGAGCGTAAAGCTTCCATATATTGTCTCAATACTCTAAAAGATTATTGTTTTGTGCTGATTTGAAATATTTTCTTCCGTACGTGTATATCAGCGGAAATTGCCAAGAAGGGAAACATAGAAGATATTTGTCCACCTTATTATTTAACATTACATGCACATGGCTTTGGTTAGTGAACTTGTATATCCACGACTTTGTTGTCCTACAGACCACTCTATTTTGAAAGTCTTAGTTGAATGTAAAATGTTGTGATATCCAAGCCAGAGAAAGAAAGGGTAAGGGATAGAGACGGACGTATAAAAGCTAAACACGTGTCGTTTTAGCTGTTGCATACACTAGATTCAGTAAGAAGAATTTGGAAAAGTTCCTAGGTGAACATTTACAATGATTTGTACTTTTCGAGTTTAAGAACAATCCCTTGTGTAACATAAGATCATTGTCAATAAAACATTGTACGTTACTTCAAGAAAGTTCAAGCGCAGAACATATTCTATCTGATAAAGTTTTCAAGACTTCTCTAATTCTACTAGACACAAATGAAGATCTACGAGTATATATTGTATTGTCGATAGAAAGATTGGTTGCAGTCAAAAGTCAATACGATGCAACACTGCATGAACAAATAGATACTTTACAGGTTCCCCTGAATATTATGTCATATTACGGATTATATAACGGTAAAAGACCCATTGTACACACATGGATAACCATTTTGTATAAGGGATAATACTCGGCTTTTGAGTTCAAAATTCTGACGGGGGGTTCCAAACCTTGTAATTTCGTCAATGCATTGAAAGACATTCAACTCTCGGCTTATTATTGAACACTTACATTAAGTCACTATAAAGATGTTATTTATGTTCTTTTCTTCTATATGAAGGGGTCTCCATGATAAAATAGTTAATGGTCTTTGACTAGTCTTCACTTGCCCCTCACCGCTGGGTGAACGAATATCATCCGGGAACGGACAAATTACACATATGTGGAAGCTGTCCAGCTAGCTTCCGGAAGGACGTAGGATGGTTCTGCTGTCCAGGTGTAGGCCTGCAGGGGTCTTTCTCCTGCGTTAAAGCTAGAAAATCACTAAATGATCCAGGCTGTTGTACCCCAAACAACAAAATATTCTGTATAAATAATTTTAACAAAGTGGCTATCATACCCATATTATTTCTATTATGATCATTTATTAAATAATAAACTAAGGAGATGTAAATCAGTCTGTATTTTTCATAACGACAAGAGTAAGTTTGACATAATTTTTTATTTTAAGTTTCTGTAAACAACTTAAAGACATTGAACCAGGAATGCGAGGCATGTGACTTATGGACCAGAAAGTCCCCTAATTCCACAGTAGGGGGTAATAAAACAGACAGGGTCATTGATAGACTAGCACCTGCTCACATAATCTGTTACTATATGCATATAAAAACAAGAGAAATTTAGTCATAAACTTATTATCACTGTAAATCAATAAAATGTATGACCCTACTTTTTTCCTAGATGTCAAGTCTACAGACCGTGACCAGACTGGTTTTATCTGATTAGGGGCAATAAAACAATTAAGAGATTAGACCACATGTGGATTTTTTTTGGGGGGTCACTTATATAGTAGCTGTTCAATGTCTTTAAGTCAGCATACCACAGATGTGGTCAATTTACTAATTGGTATTTTGGGATGTTTACATTATTCTGTAACTTTGTTAAAAGTTTGTAATAATTATTGGTAAAATGATCGACAAAAAATGATAACTTTTTGCTACTTTTGGAAGTCTAATTAAAACATGGCATTCCAAATTAGTATTGCATCAGATAATTAACCCATAATTTCATTGGTCAAGAGACTTGTGGATCCGAAACTTCACTGCTGTCAATAACATTATTAGATTCAATATAACTAAGTGTCTTGTGTGTGAGAGTTAGAGTTCAAGTCCGTATGTTAGTAGATATTGAGACCAGAGAGATAAGAAGAGATGAGTTTAATGATATAGTCAGATTTTAGATTTTATTACAATGAGAACATTTGAATTTGATTAAAAGTAAACTATACGATCACGAGTCATTTTCGTCATTGTCACATAGCGTCTTGTGATATAATACTATACACTGTACATGTACTTCATTCTGCATATTGAATACTCAGTCAGGTATTAGAGTTATAAATTACAACATTCAGATTCGTGATTTGACATTTTTTAAAGATAAATTTGAAAAGGAAAAATTTTCCAGATTATAAAAATAACAAATTATTTGACAGAAACCTTAGTTCACTTGATAAATAATAAACATTACGAATCATACTAACGTCAACTTCCTTTTTTTAACTTTCTTGTTCATGATTATTCTAAACCGTTTTCAATTCAGGGCAACCTTTTTACAAAAACAAAAACAAAAAAACGTCCGCGATAAAGTATTTTTGCCAACGAGTCCTCATCGCCGTCCGTATCACAAACGTCACGAGACGATCACAAAATTATTGCCAATCATCGAGCGACATTCTAATACAAAAGAACTATCTTTTTATTTAATTAATTTGACAAGGACTAACTACCAATTTGGGATATCATATTACTCAAACGAAATAACTTGTCCGATGCAATGTAAGAGAAATATTGCCTGGTAATTGTTATAATAAAGAAACGTGTATGGAATAAACTTGACTTTCTACCGTTCGCTATTCTGATATATCTCCAAGAATGTGCTTTTTGCTGTGTTTTTAATTGTCCGTCCGATTTCTCAGTCTTGTCATTCGTTCGTGCTTTCGTGCGCTCGCGTGTTCCTTTAAGGGCGGATTTCAGAGTAAACAAATCGCGAATATGCAATGTACATGTTGTGCTCATTATACAAAAATGTAATAATATTGTCTTGAATTCGAAATGTGCAATCATGAATCAGCATGCAACTGTTAGGACTAGACCCTCACCTCCACCCAGACCTAAATTGTATATGTGATGGAGTTGTCCAGCTAGTTGATGGACGTTCGCCTGATGTCCTCCTCCACCCTTTCAGCTGGAAAATCGCTGAGTAACCCTGGCTGTTGGCGCGGCGTTTAATCCCAAAGAAAAAGGGATGAATGATGTTCGATAAATGCATTTGATTGTTCATAATTATATTAAAATACAAATAAGTTGCCGTGTGAGACAAACATTAAAATGTTGTTTGTGGAGTATTTTATTTGAAATTTGATTCTCGAAATAAAACGTAGATACTAGGTGGTGATTTATTGAACAATTCACCAAATCCATATTTTACATCACGCAGAAAACAACTTAAACAATTTCGTATTTTAGGAAATTATTAGATTAATAATTATGCTCTTTGTAGATTTCTTTGGAGATTTGTGATACTAAGTATTTGTTTATAATCGTTTTTTTTCTTCTTCTGTTATTGGACTTTCTGTAACGCAATTATTAATAGTTCGTAGTAGCGTATCATTTTCGACAAAACGAGTAATCCATCTAGTATCAGATTTGTGATATTTGAATGGACAAACCCAATATAAGCCTTATTGTGCTGTCTTTGTTTATCTGATGAAAGGTGTTTCCAAACTTTTCCTATACAAATTGGATTTAATTTACAAAATATATGGGACTTCTTTTCCTATCTATACATTTGTATTAATAAATTGCATCAATCTACCGTGACGTAATTATTTATATGCCTTTTAAGAGGTTTTTGTTCAAGATCCTAGACGGTCGTAAAGAAAATTTAAACATAGATTTGAGACGTAAGTTTTAAATAGACCCATGGGTCCTTTCAAAACAATATTGCAAACGGTTACAATTCGAAGTTTACTAAACGAATGAATGAACGAACTTTATTCTACCATGTGGGAATCAAACCCGACTTAAACTGCGTCAGCACTTTGCACTGCCACATTACCCCGATTCAGCTTTTGAAAAATCCCAATACTAAGATTTGGCATAACCAACGTAAATTCACTTTTTGTATCACACAGATGACTATTGAGGAATAAAGAGTACATCCAGTTTGGACAATTTTTTGTAGTCCAAATGCTAGTCATCATTGACTGGTTTGGGTTTGGGAAAATATTATAAGTAAGGTCTGGATTCTGATACTGGTCCGTAATTTTGTTGATTTAGAAAGGACGTTTGCTTGTTTTTTAACCATTTGGCAAACCAGACACAATATACGCCAACAATTAGTAGTATTATTTGAATATTTCTGATATTATTTGTCTTGTTGTTATTTCTGGTTAGCGTGAGTAAAGATGGTCATTATTTGTATTTAGGGTGCGAAATGCCCGAGAAAATTTACCAGAATTGCTCGGTGGCTCAGTTATTGAATCATATTCTGCCCCAGAACTTACGTCTTTAAATAATCTAATACTCGTAGGCATACAAAAATGGATTATGTAGCTCCTTTGGTATTTGTAGAAAATAATTTAATGGTTCTTTTTCTATAACCTCTCCATATTTTTTCATTACCTTGGTATTTACTGTTTGTTCCAAATCTCTCTGCTTTTACAATTGTAGCCATTTTTCTAGACGAATTATACTTATGAGTATTAGTTTGTTATAGCCTTTTGCGAGTATATAGTGTAGTGTCTATTACTAGTTTGGCTAATCCTGGCCATTTGGTTGGCTAATGGTGATGACTGAATCTATTAATAGTTGACAGATAAGTAAATCATGAAGGCATTGCCTAGATGAGTTGTGTGGTTATTTGAAGTTCAACGTGCTTGTATGATAGTGCTCAGATTTATGGTGAATTCGTTAACATTTAGGGTTGATTCTATTTGATTGATGTAGGGTATGATATAACCATGTGCTTGTGAACTATATACATGAATGTATTCATTTGTCAAATACTCATGATTGTCATTATAATGTGTATTACTCATATCATGTAAATAGTTTATACTCTCCTTAATGGAGGATTGAATAAAATATACAGACAATTTCCTTTATAAAAAAGCAACTTACAAAAAACATAAACCGATATATATGCTTCTTGTAATTCGTCTACCTATAATGTTTTGTTATAGTTTTTCTTGTTCAAACTTGATCTACAATGTAAATATACGCTGTGATCGCCAATGAATCTGAAGGTCTGCTAAGACAGTCGAATGTATATTATGAAGTGTTTTTGAAAATATGAAATCTTTTTTTTCCTTTTTAACTAAATTATATGTAAGATTTACGAATGGAGATATGACACGTACCATGAGGGAATACCTGTCATTTCAGTTCATGGCAATTTAGTGATGCAACAAAAACAACGTAATTGTTTCAGTGTTTAAAGCTTTTGTAGGCAGTATTATGTATATACATGTATACAGACTTTAAGCATTAACGTATCTGCCTTGGTTAAAATCGCTAAAATAACGTAAAATTATATTTTACGTTATTTACAAAGATTAAATATCATACTTTAATACCAAGCAACAAAAAATTCTTACCGAACGCTAAAAATGGTGTTTTATTGCGATAAATACTGCACCCCTTTATCGACTTTTCCTTATCAGCGTTAAAAATCAATAACATAATGCGTATTGTATTGATACGATTTGATACTATTAATTCATTAATGACAAAAATTTGTTATAAAATCTCTTACTAGACATCAAACCTTGGCGTGGTTTCAATTATTGAACCATAAACATTAGCGATTTTGATTGGCTATCAAAATTGAAAGGGGTGCGTCAAATTCGTTGATTTCATGAGACGATAATGATCCGACACTTAAATTGTTAATTGCTCAGCTTAAAAAAAACACAGTAGGAGTCATTTTCGAATTAACATTGCCGTCTTATTTGATGACGGATTTCAAAGCGGTTTTCGGTATTTTGTAGCGGAAATGTTAATATAGGGAACCGTGCCTCAGAATTTTGATACTTGTTTTCATTATTTATCTATGGCGTTTTACGTAATAAACATCGGGGTTTTGGGTATGGAATTTCTTTAAAGTCAAGTATCTAAAGAACCGATGACGTTATCAGAAAACTGAGACACGGTTCCCTGCATTATACATTCATAGTGATTTTAAGGCTATTTGTTGTAATATATTCCTAAATACAGAGTAGTTATCGTTGTTCAAAAAATTGAAAATTACGTGCGATATTGGTTTATAGAAGACCAATCAAATGTAATATTTGTTTCAAATCAATCACTTACAATGCACTTTATACAGTGTGTTTATTTTAGTATATAAATATGGTTTAGTTTTTAAATCTATAAATTGGTGAAACTTGATTTGACCTCACATCCAAGCCAGATACCTTAAGTCTTATTATTGACAGTTCTTTATTGCCACATTGAGTACTGTTGAATTTGGCGGTTGTACTCAATACGTATCTTCGATATTGTATGATAATATTACGTTCTCCTAATAACAGCGAGGCAGCTCATTTCCTGTCCGTCATATTTGTTTCATGAATTATTGGTAGATACAAACAATGTGTCTTCATGTGTTCTTGAATGTACACAGTTACTCCACTCATAAATGACGCATCAATATGTATATAGATACAAAAAATGGCTCTTCATGTGTTCTTGAATTACTAAAATGTACAGTCACTCCACTCACTCACAAATGACTTATCAATATTTACTTACAAGATCAGAAAAAGATAAAAGACTTTTGGCTTGTGATGTTTTGAATATTAACTGATTGAATTAAAATGTTTATTTTTTATAGTCGCGACTTCCGACTCTGACCATCTTTTTGTAGGGGTGTAGAACGTGAGTTATATTTTCTAAGCCGAAGAGCACTATTGACAAGGTGTCAGATACCGGTTTGGGTCATGGCAGTGGTGCTATGCCCAAGCCAACTGAGCATAATCAATATAGATCTTGATACACAACGTTTTGGGGTTCACTGCTCCGACAGAAAAAGTTCGAAATTGGTATTGCCTAGTCTGTTATTCATTTCCACACTCCATTTTGTTTTAAGAAAATTTTGAAGGGGGCTACCTACTGTTCATGGCGAGGTTATTTGTCCATTGCAACTAGAACAGCGAAAACGAATCCACTCGAACGCATATTAAGTACAAACACTGAAGTAAGTGACAGTGCGCTTAAGTTTCCTGAAACGACATGGCACAACAATGAACAGTAATGTACCGTACCACCACCCATGTTGATTTATTATGTTTACAACCACCGATGGAAAGACAATGGCTAGATTTACCATTTGATGTATTGGTCTTTGTTTCGATCATTCCTTGTAAGTTCTCATTTAAATACATCAGATATATTTAGTCTGGTCATCAATTCTTGTTTGTTTTCCTGCTGGATTGTTTCACAAGAAGGCCCGAGATTATGTATTCAGTTACAGCAATTATCTGTACAAACATATCTGGTTGTGGCTTTAGGTCAATGACAATCACACTTAAAGGTTTAAAGAGATTGACGGTTTAAAGACATTGAACAGCTCCTGTATAAGTAACCCCCCCCAAAAAAAAGGGCACAAGAGGTCTAATCTTTTATTTGTTTTTGCCCCTGATCAATATAATCCTGTCTGGACACGGTCAGCTTAGTGTCTGTAGACTTGATACGAAGTAAAAAAAATAGGGTAATAAATTTAATTGATTGATAGTGATAATTAATTTAAACAGAAGCTAGTCTATCAATGAACCTGTCTGTTTTATTACCCCCTACTGTGAAATCAGGGGTCTTGCTGGTTCATAAGTCGTGTGCCTCGCGTGCTCAATGTCTTCAATTACCTTTCTTTTTCAACAAAATCTCATGCACCTATTTTGTCGCAACACGGCAGAACTGTGTAAATGACCTTTGACATAATGTCTTGAACCAATGTGACGAGCCAAGAGATCCAACGGACAAATCTGTGGTTTGTAGGCCAAACATATCATCTGTTGATCTGAACTGACAGGTTATTTTTAATTTCAAAGGTTTAAAAAAGATCCAGTTTAATAATGTTGATTAATATTTTTAAAAAAAACGAGTGCATACCCTTTGAAACGGAAATCTCAGATCTTGCCGAGTATTCATAACATTCTGCTAAAAAATGAAAATCTGCCCAATACCCAATTTGATTTGAACTCAGATTTATGTACACCCTAATATGGCGACAGTCCAATTTGAGCGTTCAACTAAAGCTTGCGTGTACCAATATATTGTGTCTCTCCATTTTGTAGCAAATAATTCTCAGTTGGGTTGTTTTTAGAAATAACTTATTTCCTGGTATAACTTATTTTACACAGGCACGTTAGAAATGCATAATGTTAGCGATAGTTCTAGTAAACAATACCATTTGGTCATAAAATCTGCCGACCGTCGGGAGACACTGCAATACCTTTCTTAGTAACAGTGTGTCTGCAGAGATGTTTAAGAGGAGGTGTACATGTTTAGTATGATTTGATGGTAGCTATAAGTTATAAATCAAAAAGGTTCTAACACTGATATATGTCTGAATTTTGGGATGTTAAACGCAACAAAACTTTGAAATTCAGTATTATGTTATCAGCATCATATTAATGGGAGAATTAAGAATCGACATTGTCAAAGTGCTGGTAGCATTTTAGCTTGAAAGTAACGCAGTCTGATTAATTCCAGCAGCTCATTTTATCCACAGGTCTGTATCGATTGGGGCATATTGCTTTTGGCCTGTCTCATAGGCATTCGATTCCGTGGTTTTTTTACGTTTATAGACGTCATTTTTCAATTAAACTCATCAAACAATTAAAATCTGTCATAAGAAAAAGCTTCATCTTTCCGCTATTGAGTGTATAAAAACACCAAGGTAGCTCACTCGCCATCTTTTCGATTGACGGAAGTGACGATACCCTAGATAGACTGGTCGCAAATAAGCGTGGGTCCCTGCTGTCCTTCCAAAAGCTATCAAAACGTTTAAATTTGGCACACTACAACGAAAGTAAGGTTCCCGAAAAGCACGTGCAGTTTAGAAGGAAAGCCGAGACCCACGCTTATTTGCGACCAGTCTATCTAGGATAACGTCACTTCCGTCAATCGAAAAGATGGCGAGTGAGCTACCTTGGTGTTTTTTATACACTCAATTTAGCGGGAAGATGAAGATTTTTCTTTTGACAGATATGCATTGTTTGATGAGTCTAATTGAAAAATAACGTCTATAAACGTTTAAAAATCACGAAATCGAGTGCCTATATGGCATGTCTGTCTGTCTGTTCGTCCGTCTTGTCGGTCTGTTTGTACCAAACTTTAACTTTGGCTATAAAACCAAAACGCTTGCGCCTAAAATCATTGAACTTTATAATTATGTTGGTTCCTCATGACAACCTCTAGAGGACCTGTGCATTTTCAGGTCATTAGGTCAAATGTCAAGGTCACCCTGGAGGGATATTGTGTTTTCAAACCACAACTTGTTTAAAGTAGTTGGTGTATAATTCAACCTATGTATTGTAAGCAGTAAGCATGATTCAGCTTCAAAACACTGAAAACAGAAATGTTTAAACCTATATTTGCGTGCTTATGTTTTGCGTGATATGCAACTAATGTGTTCATTGTCGCGTTGTGTTTTCTAAATAGTGTCTTGTTAACAAGAAATATTAGTTTGTGGAACAGTTTAGCGTTTTCAAAACATTGTTGAAATAATGGTTGTTTGTCAGACTGAAATAAGGCGTAAAAATAAATTATTCGTTTATGGTTACATGCTTTTCTAAAATAGGATAAGAAGATGGGAAATTTTGACATTTCTTGTTTTTATTATTCTTGAAAGCGTGTGGAAAGGTAATGAAGTAAGACAGTGAACGTACTCTTCATTGTGTCTTATAAAAAGTCGGGGGTGGCGGGGAAATTTTAGGGTAGTTCGGGTAACCAGAAACCAACATTTTAGGCCAAATATTGTAAAGAATGTTTTTTTTATCTTAATAGTGAAATATGGCTAGTTGTGCTGTTATTAACCATATCCGATTATTTCCAATTTGAACATTGTAGTTCTATATGGAATGTAGATAATACGACATTCTTATATTTAAGCATAAAATACACGAACACTGTTAATATTAACATCATTAAGTTGAATGATACATTAGAAATAATATAGAATTAATCATCTCCATACAGTACTGCAGGTTAAATAATCTATTAAAATGGTCATTTATCTGCGCGCTTGATTTTTAAGCGAACCAAAGTACTACGTGTTTCTATATCCGCCATGCTTAAACAGTTCCCGTTCCATGTTGCTGTGCAGGTCTATGTAAGTTCAGTTTCAATGAGTACTTTCAGTACTTTGATTATTATAAGCGTGTCGAACAGAACACAGTTGATATTGTAAGTATAGAACGTGTCTCTTTGCTCATTCAATTTTGCTATGGATTAGTCATGCACGGTTAATTTTTCAATTTCATTCACCTGAACAAAAATTTAATGGTGTGGCTGTTCGATATATACGTGTAAACACAGAGTTTTTGTTATACATAGCAGTCTTGTGTAGTCCACATGGCGATACGTGGTACGATGGTTCCACGGCATCATGGGCTTGTGTGGCAGAGAAATCAGACCGTCTTGATAGTGTCGGGAGTTAATCAGGTTTATATTATTTTACTAAATAAATTCTCTTCACTTGTGTCTTAGAACTTGGTTTTAAATGAAAGCTAAAATATCTATACCTACATAAGGTCTAATTTAATTTACAAAAATGTAGCTCAGTTCCATTTTTAGCTCACATAAGCACAAATTTAAGTGCTCAGGGTGTGTGAGCGTCGTGTGGCGTCAACTACATGTCTTGCCTAATGAACACAATAGAGGCCACAGTGTTAGATTTTCACAAAACTGATGCAGAATGTTTGCATTGACAAAATATTTGACGAGTTAGATAATAGGTCATTAACGATAAAAAATAACGTCAAATTAAATGAAAACCTTCTAAACACTATAATGGTCACAGGCTTTATGACACAGGCTCAAAGCAATAGTGTTCATATAGGGCCATTTTGGCGCTCTTTTTACCTCAAATCGTTACTTTACACATATAGAGATGTATGCATATTTATCTTAGTGTCATCAATCATTATTTTGCTACAAACTGTGTATATAAGAGTCATGCGTGTATATAAATTAATGTGAACACAATGCTGAATCTTTTCTTTCAGAAATTGACAAAATATAGGGAACAATGACCTAGAAGAAACGGATATTTAACAAAAAACATTAGTACATCTAAGTTCAACTTGATAATACTATAACTATTCGATGAAATTGTATTTTGACGCCAGTGTGCAATTTGTGATAATAACAAACCAACTCTGCGCTCCAGGGGGCACAATACACTAATTTTCATCCTTAAGGCTGAACTTCTTTGTATTTAAAATTTGAGACATTGCTAAGATGACGCGGAATCACAGTTTCAATAGCAACAATTTGTGTAATACCGCATTAAAAAATTGACATTTCAGACCCTTTGAAGAATGTTGGGCCGCAGCCGTGATCCAGTGGTTAGTGTGATTGATTTATAAACCAGCGATCCCGGTTCGAGTCCCAGTCGCGGCGGATCATACCCTTCCGTGAAAATTTGACATCTATGTCGATTTTCCTCCACATGTAGAGAAGTTGCCAGTTCCTTGTGGAGGGGTATGTTAGTACTGGTTAGAATACTGTCCAGGGAAACTTCTTTAGTGAACTGGTCGCCGTATATACTGTGGAATCATCAATTTTCGTTGGGGATTTAATTTCGTGGAATTTCGTGGGTCGGCTCATCCACGAAATCAAATCCCCACGAATTTAAATGCAGTGATAAGGCATTTCTTTTAAAAAATCAAAATCCACGAATTGATGTCCCCACGAAATAGCCATTTTAGTAAAAACCACGAAAATTGAGCCCAACGAAAATAAATGAATATACAGTAACTGAAAAAAAAGTTTAAAAACGGCTTTAAACCCAAATAAATAAATAAATCGGAGAAAGTCGTGGAACACGTGTATGTTATCAGGGTAGAAAGAAGAATGTTAATTGTATATATTTGTACTTGTGAACTAAAGTTGTGTACAATTAAGTGTAACTCATCGTAAAACTGGTCATGAATTCTTTGGACTTATCTAGGATATTAGATTTTACGAAACAGCGGAGAAAGAAGATTAGGACATTTATATACTAGTACAGTGAAATATTTCAATAGGATATTTGTGATATCTAATTTTGTATCTCAATCTGCATGTTCAGTCAAACCTGTCTTAGCGCCCACCTCCGAATAAAGGTCACCCTATGAATAAAGGTCGCCCTGTGAATAAAGGTCACCCTATGAATAAAGGTCACCCTGTGAATAAAGGTCACCCTGTGAATAAAGGTCACCCTATGAATAAAGGTCACCCTGTGAATAAAGGTCACCCTATGAATAAAGGTCACCCTGTGAATAAAGGTCATTTCTTTATAAACCTGGCATCGATTATTTAGAACAAATTCAACTCCGAATAAAGGCCACATTTGATCTTTTCCGAGGATGGTACTTGTTGACAGATTTTACTGTACTGTTAACTTAAAAGGAATCAAAATAATTAATATGGAACTAAAAATATGAGACAATTATTACATTCAATACAAATCAGACTTCTCCATCAACCTTTGTGTTCTGAGTTCTGATGGGTCGTACAGTCAACGAAACCGTGAGTACAAAAACATTGATAAATATACATAAGTTGCAGTTACAAATGTATTTACAAATTTCAGTACATTTTTTTTTTGGGGGGGGGGGGGCATTCTTAGAGCACGTTTGTTTGCGGTAACCTTAACCAGAGAATTCCCAATAGGTAGGTAAGTAAGAAATATTTTTTACAATTAGCTTTTATATTGAACCAAAATTACATGTCAGAATGTTATTTTATATCAAAAAAAAACATACCCAAGAGGTTTTTTGGGTGAATGGGTAGCGTTACCCCGAACAAAATATTTTTTACGGATGACCCGGATATTGTTTTTATCTTTAAGTAGCCAAGATAACTGCAGTTTGTGTTGTTTATACATCATTATATCATATCTTACATTTTCGATTGTACTAGAATGGAAGTGAAGTTATCGTGTTTAGATAATGTGAGTTTTGAGTTTTTATTTAAAAACTCAATAGCCAAGATGGGCCACCAACGAAATAGCCCATGTTAAAACCCTGAAAACAATAATAATGATATTATATTTTTATTCAAGGAAAAGGGAACACTTCCTAACATTCTGCATTTTTATTTTTTTACGCGTATACATTGTCAAAAGCATGATATAAAGTTAATAACACATTTAATTGCACGGGCATCATGTGATTTATACGGATAACATTTATCAAAATCAACCAATTTATTACAAATAGTTACAACTACAAAAACAAAAAAAATGCTAAAAATTAACATCACGACAAATATACTAAACTGGAAAACAAAAATATAACAAAAATGTAAAAATACAAAACTTAAAATACAGTTCGAACCCGCTCCTCCCTATTCTAAAACAAGATCGTCCACAAAGCTATTCATCGGGTCACATCAACAATGGCCTCGTATTCATTCTCGACTGATGATAAGTTTCTTTCGTATATCACAAAATAATATTATGTATTATGTAGCAGAATTAGTATGATTCAATGGCAACAAAAACGCTTCCATATATCTTAATGTGAATTATGTTGCTAAGGGAATTTATGACTTTGCGCTGGTTAGGGAACTAAAGTTTTCCCTTATAAGTTATTTTATCTTAAGTATTGTCAACATCTCATTTTTTCATATTTTAGCGCTGCACCAATTGGGTAAATTTGAATTCTTTTTCATATCAAATTGTTACGTTTTCACGCACAATATTTCATAACGCGAACACCGTAACTTAAAGAGGTGAATTACTTTATTGTTTTATCCAAAGACCTTTACTATACTATAATATATATAGTATAGGTTTTTGTTTTAGCTTTCTGTAATTTTACTGTCAAAATCCATAGGGATATTGAATTTTGTCGCAATGTTAACTGTTTAATTTATTGCTTAATTATCTGATATCGATGGAAATATTGTAATGTAATTTAGTTATAAAGTATAATAATTCAGTAAATTAGGCTATAAAGCGTATTACCAAGGAATGCAACATGCAATGCTTTTTGTAATAAAAAACGTGATAATGCAAAAGCCACGATCCAACCAACACGCTTCATACCAAAGGTAATTCTAAGACGGTATTCAGCAGTTTCGCCAATTCTATGAATTTTGTTATTCATTATACGCGTTTGAATGTTTGTATAAAAGATAAAGGTTTCGTTTATTATAGTGTCAACCCTATTTAAAGGGCTAGCCAACTTGGCTTATCAGACATCTATCTTTTGTTCGCACAGTACCTCCCGAATCCCTTCTCTTTTTTCCGGGTGCCTGGCTGAGATTGGCCTAAGGCAACCATTAATCAACTAGCTGGCGACTCACCAACCGACCGCATCAGTTCTAAGTTCTAACCCAGTCTCCACTGGTGTTCGAATATTTGATTTCCAGTTCCGAAGGCGGACATCCTAACCCACTCAGCCACGGTTGCAGTATGTATGCGTGTACAGTACCCATCACTTACCGGCCACTTCAATATTCAGATCATCTCATTATAATAGCAACTTATTTTCAGACTGCTTTTAATACTACCTTATGGGTGGATCGTTGGTCTACTGGTAACGTACAAGACTTTTGAACAGAAGGTCGTGGGTGCGAATCTCGGCTCCACCTTTCAAAGTTCTCACGGACGATTTTTCAGTGTCTCCATCCAAACTACTGTGTCTAGAAAATCACGAGAAAAAGTGCGAGGCGTTAGTCGGGACTTTACACCGGGCATGTTAAAGTCCCATAATCATATAAATTTATCGGTCGTGATAGTTTCTGTTTGTTCT